>JH431443.1:0-153818 GCA_000239455.1 Strigamia maritima | reverse complement strand
CCCCGTCCCCGTCCCCCGAAATCCCGTGAAATCTCGCGGAATCTCGTAAAATCTCGTGAAATTTTGTGGAATTCTGTGAAATCTCGCGAAATCTCGTGAAGTCCTTTGAGAAATATAGAATTATAGATATAGATTTGATGTTGTAGTTTTTCTCATTAGATTCTCTTCCCGAATACCACTCGCGCTAGTGATTGTCGAAACAGCCTGCAACCATTCATTTTTTTACTCATTGGTAAAACCACTCGTGCATCTAAAAATTGCGACCAGAATAAACCACTCGTGCCTTGCGGGCACTCGTGATTTATTCAGGTCGCAATTTTTGATGCACTCGTGATTACTACCGAGTAAAAAAATTCATTGTTACAAGCTTATTTCGACAATCACACTAGCGCTTGTGGTATTACAACTGAATAACTTTTTTTTTCTAGGATCATATTATATTTACAAAAATGAAAATTCAGTTCACCGCAGCTCGTGTGTTGTTGTGTACTATCAAACTGGTTTGCAAGATACAGAGAGCAATGTAATTTTGGAATTATTTTGTCAGGTTATTGCCGAACCTTGTTTTAATGTGTTAAGGACCCAGGAACAATTAGGTATGTATTGAATTGGACAACATATTTTTAAACAGAAAAACTCTTCTGTGTGTTATACATACATTGTTAACGTTTCCTGTTTTAAATTCAAACCATATATTTAGATAGTTATTAAATTTTATAAAATATTTTTTTTTTAAAAAAAAAAAGAAATGTATTAAGATTTTAAAATTGGCAATAATAGGGTACATTGTGTTCAGTGGTGTGCGTCGAGCAAATGGTGCCCAAGGTGTTCTCGTTCTAATCCAATCCGATAGAAGTCCACAGTATTTGGATAGGAGAATTGAAGCATTTTTGCTTGCGATGAAGGTAGATATTTCTAATATATCTCATTATTATTATTAGTTTTTGTTTTTTTTTCTTTGTAGACCCATATTCACGATATGGATGACGAACAATTCATCAAACACAAGGAAGCACTAATTGCCCGTCGTTTAGAAAAGCCGAAGAAACTCGTACACCAAACCTCAAAATATTGGGGTGAAATAACGTCTCAACAATATAATTTTGATAGGGGTAATAAATATATTAAACTTTATTTAACGTTTTAAAAACAATTTTTTTTAAAAATTTTAGACAACATTGAAGTGGCAAGTTTAAAAACGGTGACTAAGGATAATGTGATGTCTTTTTATGAGAAATTTATTTCAACGGAATCGTCAGCTCGGCATAAATTGGCTGTTGAAATTGTATCAACAGCTGTTGGAGGAGCGGGAGAGTCGATTAACAATGAACAAGACATGCCTCCTGCCGATGGCATGGTAATCTTGCCCCGAAATTTAACTGAAGTACGTTGATGAAAGTAGTTTCATTTAAAGATTAAAACACATTTTTTATTTTTTAATGCTAAATCGTAAATTACTAAGTTTCTTCCGGTCTGGAAATTCTCAGTTAACAAATCCATTTCCATTTATTTATTTTATTTTGTTTTATTTTTTAAAAAAATGATTTAAAGTAAAGAAGTTTTCAATTTTAATGTCTTATATTTTATCACTTATATTTAGAATTGACGTTGTTTAATATTTTTTTGTTTATTTACAGGCAATTACTATTCAAAATATTACGGAATTTAAGAGTAGCCACCCGTTATTTCCACTCGTCCGTCCTTATATCAACATTGCATCGTCAAGTCCAACCAAGGCAAAATTGTGACTCCCGTGTTTGCAGTTTTAGTTAAATTTTAACTTTCATTATTACACTATTTATCTAGTTAGTCGTTACAAAAATTTATATAATTTTTAAAAGAAAGTAAGGTCAATGACTTAAAGTTTTTGGATTGTTATTTCTTGGTTAATGTACAATATTTTTTTTACGTATAAAAATAAAAGAAAAAAATTGTTACTGTACAGATTTAACAAGTTGAAATTAAATACCAGATCCTGCATTTATAAAAGATCGTACGACAAATTTTAACTTAAGTTACACTTACGTACAAATGTCCATGTTAAATTTCTATTAATTGAAGCTTAAGTTAAAATTTGGTTTATGAATGCATGGCCAGGAAATTAAACACCAGTTTAGCAAATAAGACCTTAGCTACTGCTTAATTAGTTTAATTGTTATTAGTAAGATTTGATGGAACTGCAGAGAAAGAAAAATACCTAGGCTGAGACTGCATGGACAAAAGAACTTTTCACAGCTGTGGAGAGTAACCATTATCATAGTCAGTAAATATTTACTGACTATGCTATTATCCATTCTTGCTATTATTGCTTATTATGTTTTCAGATGCTAACCAAACCAGACAGCAGCCTTTTGTAGCTGAATTATAATCCAAATAAAATATTGAAGGTCTAATTCACGGAAATATATATAATTTCGTAAGTAGGAATGAAATTTAAAAAAAAATTAAAATATGTAATTTATTTCTTTCTTAAAAAACAGATTTAAATACAATTTTAAAAAATGTTGCTTGGTAACCTTCGGATGGCCATCGGACACACGTTGACTCATTTAGTGGTATTTTATTAATACCAAGTTGGAATAAAACAATATTTGGAATTGGGTTCCATTTCTTGGACCTTGATACGGCTGTGGAAAGGTTCATACTCAAACAAAACGACACTTCTGTAAAATGTAATATAGTAGCACCAAGAATGGATAAGGTAGATAGATCCATCCACCTTAACAATTCTTGGTAGCACATAACAAACTGTAAAATATAATCATTTTACTTACTTAGGGTCATCTTTTTTAACCCACTGCTTTACGAAATTTAAAAATGATGCACCAAAGTTCATGCAAACGGTTGGATTCCAGTATGGCTTTTATAAAATAAGGCAAAATTATTCATGTTTACTGAACATTAATACCAAACAGCAATTACCCGTCCAGCTACAACGAGATCCGAGGTTTTGAACTCAGTCAATCTTTCTACGAAACCCCATTCATGTATGCCACATGTCAATTCCAATAAGAAACGATTGTGACCACATTTCTAATACTTTTGACTTTGCAAACTCTTTACTACAAATACAAATACAAAATTATGTTACAAATTAGATGTTTGGTAGTACCGTATTGAGTAAGCGGAAAATATGCACGAAAAGTGAAATGTTGCCTTTTAAAGTATCTGGTAGTGACTGTCTTCAGCTCAACATAACGGTTCATTAATGGAGATGTGATTCTGGATGGGTCTATGCAATCAATTTCACCCGCCATCATGATAGAATGAGAATTGAGTTTGGTCTTAAAGACCGAGCAAAACTCCTCATTTTCGTTAACTCCTATTGTGGTATCGGGGTTTTACCTGGTTTGGCTACAAATTGCATGCATTCATTGGTGAATAGAAATACTAGTATTATTATCGTACTGAAGGTATTTTAGATACTTACAAGAAGTCATATATTGCTCAAATTTACAACCTCTAGACTCAATGCGTGTAATTTGTTGACTTATGTTCGCTTCTCTCTGGGCCTCGTCCACC
The DNA here is from genome assembly GCA_000239455.1 of Strigamia maritima. Lineage (NCBI taxonomy): Eukaryota > Metazoa > Arthropoda > Chilopoda > Geophilomorpha > Linotaeniidae > Strigamia > Strigamia maritima. The sequence continues at coordinate 150,296 of JH431443.1, read as the reverse complement.
ACATCATAATACACAGACATGTAAGTCACCCCGCGATATTTAGATGCACATATTATGAATTGTTTTTTCGGTTTGACATATGGCAAAATTAGTATTTTTCGTAATAAACCACGATAACACACAAAGTCAAAATCGAGACTATTTAAGATTTCAGTTATATCATAGACTAATTTTTGTTATTTGTAACTATACCTTGTTTTTTGGCTTTAATCCACTGAAAAATATTCAATTTTTTACTAAGAAGATAGTTTCTTCTAACTGAATTTTCATAGCCTTCCTCCAAATCAAAGTGACTGTAGTTGATGTCATTTGGCATAGCAAGGTATTTCAAGTGCTCATCGCTAAATACAATATCCCTGTTTCCATTAACTGAAAAATTTCCCAATTCTTGTGGATAAGCATATTTGTACTGGCTGAGGTCATCTCTTATAATGTACAGAAATGAAGTCATTTTGATTCACTTAATAGTGAAGGATCCTCAGAAAATATAATTTTGGTTTTATTTGGCATGTTTAATCAAAACCGAAACTTATTTTTTATTTTTTTAATCAGTAGACAATCAGATTACAGCATGCATGACATTTAGTCATTCTGGAAATGTCAAGGAAACCAGGCACATAACATAAAAAATAAAATAATTTTTTATTACGTTCATCTAAATTGGCCCATTCAATAAACAAGGCGCTTAAAAACTGCAGTTTCATCCACAGCACCATTTGGCTTTTTTTTAGTGTTCTACTGGGAATTCAACTGGTTTGCAAGATACGCAAGACAACTTTGGAGTAGTAACTTTTGAGTTATTTTGTCAGGTTCTTTGCTGAGCCACAGTATAAACACGAAATCATAAGCAAAACAAATAAAAGGCTTTAGTTACCTTGACTGCTCGTGTTTAACCAATTTTAAAACACTGAGGTTTTACTAGGTCGTCTATTTTTGTATTTTCAAGCCATCATTCAAATTGACAATTGTTTATATCTTGATTTAACTTACCAGTAAACAAAAATATCTACTTCAATGCATATCCATTAAATTAACAATACTGTAATTTGTTTTTAAACCGTTTACGACATCAAAATTTTATTACTGAATAATTTTCGTCATTTCTTAAAATGTCCGAAGTGATTTTTATTTAATTTTTAAAGTTTCCAGAACACGTTTAAAAAAACTCATTTTGTATCCCAAACAGCTTATTTGAGCTTGGTGAGTGACATTGTTGGTTGCTACTGGCGTCACAGTTAGTATTCCCCATGTTAAATGCATAGGGTTTACGTCACAATTGGCAACAATCGCGCACATTCTCTATATCTCACTTTTTTGTATTGTCGTCTGCTCGTTTTCACAACTTCGTCATTTATAATTCAAAAAATCTCAAGAAAAATTATTTAAGGGTTTTAAAACATGCTTGATCCAATGGACAAATAAAAAATCTGATGTTGTAAAACCTTTAACGGCAAGTTGATGTACTAAACTCTATTCAACATTTCAACGAAACTGAAAAGTGAACTTTTTTTGCTTTGTACTGAAAGTACCGTATATACTCGCGTATAAGTCGACCCTGACTTAAAACGGGTCAAAAAGCATATAAATCGACCCCCTAAATTTTATTTTTTTATTTTATTTTTATTTGGATCGATTTAGACGGGGGTCAATAGCCAGCCATTTTAAGTATTAAAAAAAAAAATAAATAAATAACTAAAAAAAAAAAAATAAAAAAATAAAAGATTCGGTCCAAAAATCCTCGACTTATACGCGAGTATATACGGTATATATTGTGGTATCTTATTTTAATCCTCTAGTCAAATTGAGCCAAAAAATCATTGTTGTTAGTTAACATGCATGCACATTTTTGGACTATAAAACAATGATTTTTCGATTTTCCTCCGCTCAACTAGAGGATTAAAATAAGATACCACAATATATACTTTCAGTACAATGCATAGGTCATTAACCAATGGGAGTTTCGTGCACGAATTGTTAAATAGAGTTTAGTTTTAAAATAAAATTAACTACTTCATAAAAAAACCATAGTACTAGTGACCCATAACTGGTCTCCAGTGCTTCAACTATTCATTGGTCTTCCTCAGTGGTTCACTGTATCAGTTGTTCTCAATAATGACAAATGAATTGGTGATAACATGTTAAATACTCTGTAAGACTGAACGTTTTCACATTACATGAAGGGACCATTTAAGGTATTCATCCCTGAAAACCATTCTAAATCATCCATTATAATTAGATGCAGCAATTCAAATCAACACATCAAACAACCTAGCAATACTTAAGATCACCAACATTTAAGTACATTAAAGATATGTTATCACCAACTCACTTGTCATTCATTGCGAACAACTGATGCAGTGAACCACTGAGGAAGACCAGTGGATGGTCGCAAGCACTAGATGACCAGTTATTAGTCAACAGTACTATGGTTTTTTGATAAAGAAGTTAATTTTATTTATTTTATTTTAAAACTAGCATATCAAATTGCTATTAAAGACAAACTATTGACAAGTAAACAAGTCAAGTAATGAAACCATCATTTGCCTTTCAATATTTATCTATCTCATTAAAATCGGAACAAATAACAACCTGGCGTCTCTCAATCTGAAAAAAAAAAAAATTTAGATAGCGAACCAAATAAAATAAGTGTATAAAATTGGATAATGAAATAGAATGTTTTCCTACTAGAACTTAATCATCAATTTAATTATTAGTGTCCTTGTGACTGTGGGTTGAGTAATTGTTTTATTTTATCCCTCTGATAAAAAGTTAAGTGTTTGTTATACAAAAAAAAAAAAAAAAAAAAAAAAGATTTGATGTTTTAAAACCTTGTTCAACCACTAGCAATCAGTGTTTGAAAAATATGAAAAATTTTAATGTCGATTTACAGTAAATTACATTAACTGAAACCTCAGCTTTTATTTATACATACAATTGTTAACAAGTCGACAAGTGAACCCAAAACAAAAAAATAAATATTTTACAAACCTAGACTCAAATTGAAGTCTGGTCTTATTAGTGTATACTAAAAAGTTTTTCTTTTTTAAATTTGTAAAATATACTTTTTTAAATATGCCCAGATACAGTGGCCTCTGTTTTAATAATCTTATTATCCATTTTTTTTTCAAATCTAAAAACAAAAATTAAAAACCTGTTAGGTAGCTATATATAAGCTGACCGACTCTTATTCTTCAGCTACTGGATCTAAATTTTGTTGTTCACCAACACTGGGTTCAACGAAATCGAGAATTTTCCTCTGAGAAAGACGATATAATTGCTTTTGCTTGTAGTAGATTTTGAATGCACCTTTACAAGCAATAAACACTAAGCCACCCTGCACAATAAAACAAAATTTAACAAGTTATTCTATTGACTGCAACTAGAATAATATTATTCATTACCAAAATAGTTTTCTGTAAACTCGACTGTATCCTGTCAAAAAACATGGCTCCCACTGTATTCGCAATCGTGGGAAGAATGAGGGCACCGATTAGAATTCTCGTCGCGGAAACAGGATCTCCAATAGAACCATCTAAAACATACCGTTGTTGCTGCTCTAGTTCAGGGCTTAAAAGAAAGAAATGTTAATTTTACACCCATGGCTCTTCATTTAAATTTGTATTACGATTCTCCCATTATAGACCCGAGGAAAGGAATTTTGCTCGAGTGCCGTCTCCACGTACGAAGAATAAAGTCCTCCCAATGGACCAATTTTCCCAAAATGAGCATAACAGGAATTGTTGGCAGACCGAGTAGGAGAAGGAGGGGATCAATTTGTTCCATATATTTCAAACCTTCTTTATGTCCTAAAATCTGTCCCGCACAGTGTTAATACTCATTAGAAAACGACTCGACACGTTGACAACATTACTTGCATCACAGTCACTGCTCCGTATGTCACTCCGGACCAGTACACAGAGCTGATCATTAAACCTGCTGCCAGGAATGGACATATTTTGTAAATTACACCATCGCATAAATCCATGAAATAAACAACGGGCCCTGAAACACGCAATTCGTCAATAAGAGAGATAATTTGATCTAATTACGGGGTACCTAGTTTTGGAAAAATAATTAGATATTCCGTATTGCATTGAGGACACACGACTTTGAGGGAAGTGTTGCCCTTCTGCTTTTCATCAATCCATCGCTGAAGACAATTCTGATGAACCCATTTGGTCGTTCCTCGACATCGACACGGCTGAACCCAACTGGCGCTTGGATCATCCTCGTCAGAAGCAAAACAAACCCAGCAGGACCTCCTAGAAAATACAATTAATATAAAAACAAACCGGTCAAAATGGCTTTTTATCTTATTACTCCATTCTCATGTTTGTTAATCTCCTTTTTTTTCTCAACTATTTGTTCTAAGTCACCCAAAAAATGTGGAAAATGAAAATGACTCGACACAATAGTTGTCGACGTGCAGTACAATAGTAGATTTCGGTATTTAAGAGGAAGTAACTATACTAAGCCTAAACATTGAATGCTTGCCTTTCTTCAGATTCAGCTGCTTGAGATGATTCTATGCGTTCCATCATGTTTTCTAGCGTAAGTTAATTTTCAAGTGCCTCTCACCCATCCTGAATATCAATGTACTTAAAATTTCAAGTATTTCATTCTGAAATCTTTTTAAGAATTACAATACGATGGAGAGGGGTTTTACCGGAAGTATACCGTTCGATGGGATCTCGTTTTGTGGTGACACCTAGGATGCAATCGAAGAAGCCCTAGCGTCCTTGACATCTTAACGTCGCAGCGTTTTATTACGTAATTTGTTATTTGCTAACATTACGTAAAAAGAATGTTACTATAGCCGAAATATTTTGTATTTGTTTGCCATTAAAATGCGTGTTATTTTGATGCAAGTGATATTGTGTAATGAGCTTGTAATTTGAGAAAACTGAAAATTATATTTTTTATTGAATTCGGTTTAGATTGGATGTTTTATTATCTCGTAAGATAAAATATATCAATTAATGTTAGCAATATAATAATTTCGGCGCAAAATGTTTGGGAATTTTATTCCACAACAAATTTTAGATACCGGTAGTGCCCGTGCGCAGACGACACGCTTTGTTAGAACAGCGCATGCGCCAATAGCAGTTTCAAGACATCCCTTATGATGGCCGGCTGCATTTAATTCGATACGTGCAAGTGTGTTGCATTTTTCGATACAGAATTTATTCAATACCGGTTTTTCACCGCGGAATGCCTGGAAGAAACAGCAACGTTAATTTCAAAACATTATTTTAGGACTGCAGAAGCCGGAATTTAGTTAATTTTATAAAATTAACGCTAAAGTGGTGTGGTGCAAGTTGTTTCCAAGTGTCTGAAAGGATTAACTAAGCGAAGAAAAAAAAACGTTTTTTAATTTTTATTTCGTGGTGAAATTGAAATTATTCGGTGTCGTTGGCAAGAAGATAGAAGCGAAGATAGAAGCTTAGGATGCCACGCGGTTTGAGCAGGTGCGCTGTGGTAATCGGGGTGTCGTGAAACTGCCGAGTGACTTGCGATAAAATTGGCGAGATCTATACGCGGTTGTTTGCATTCTGTGCTGCCGAGGAAGCGGACGTGGCTCCTCGGGTATTCGGCTTTGATTGGTTACGAAACCCTCCCCCTGAACTCAGGAAAAATTGTGAGCAAAAACCTAGCTATTTATTAACGTCTAATGGGGGATTATAATTTCGGCGTGAATTCAAACGTTCGAGCACTTTCGCCCGCTGATTTCCATCAAAACACGAGCAACGCATCTCTGTTTTTTCCTGAACCCATTCCACGTACAATGCAAGATGAATTGCTGCTTGACAAAGCTTGTACGGTTAAACAGCAGCAGCTTTCTTCTAGCACAGAGACAAATGCCGAACTGAGTAGTGAGTATGGGACACGTAAAGCAAACGAGGACGAAAATAGCCCAGTGAGCCAAGATAACAAGAAAATTGAAGCCGCAAACCCACCAGCTGGGACGTCGCCATTACAGCTGGCCTTTTCGGAACCGCCGTGTAGTGCAGCCATTACGTCTACAAATCAAAGTTTCTGGTCGACGGCTAGCGCTGAGGATACTTTTATTCAGGGGATTCCAGCGATGAATGGTACGCTTACTTTTCAAAACTTTGCGCCGGCGCCCAACCCTTTATTTAACACAAACTTAGGACCTCAAATCACAATACCTCAACAGCCGCAACCGCAGCCTCAAAGACGAGCCATTACAGCAACTCACAATTTTCCTCATACGAGGCATCATCAAACCAATCTATTCATGCCCGCTGCTGCTAATAATTCGAAAACATACTCGAGCTGGAGTAACCCGCAGCAGTCGACATGGTCGGCGCAAGCGCCAGCACCCGCGCCGCAGCCGCAGCAGCAGCAGCAGCCGCCGCCGCCCAACTCGCACTCTCCTTGGAATAGCGTGCAGCAGCGACGGAACGTGCCAAATTTAAACCCCATTTCACCCATGAAGAAGAGCGGCTCTACTAGTCAACAACAGTCGATTTCGATATCCCCGTCCAAATTCCGCAGGAGCACCTCGTTACCTAGCAAAAATTTTCCCCATGCCGTCGGCTCCTCCAATCCTACGTTCGAAATCAGCAACGTGGAAGATAATCGGGATACGAATACGCTCTTGCCTATTCAGGTATGTCCAATTTAACCTACATTTACATTTTTCCTTCCAAACTCAATAATTATCATTTCCTCCATTCTCAAATCTTTCAAGTACGTATTTCAAAAAATAAAAATATATATTACAATATTTTCATTTTTTTGATAAATTTTCAATTTTTTTCAATCTTTTCAATCTTTTCAATCTTTTCATATATTTAAATTTATATAATGATGGTAACACTTTTTTTATTTTTTATTCATACTTAAACAAGAGAGATGTCGCGAAATTGTGCCAAGTTGAATTACATAATGCTCGCTATTGAGTAATCAAATGAATAAAAAGCGATAAAAATTAAAGATATATTTTTTTCGACTTTTCTTCTTTTAACCATTTTTATTATTCGAGTTAGTTTGCTGCATAAGGCTTAACTCAACGTACGCATTTGGCCTACTATTTGGCATGTCTCGCTTTTATTGATCGTCTTTTCCTCCTACCTCTTGAATGAGACGGGGGAAAAAAGTGTGATGTAACACTTTTGCTATTCGACTATTTATAAAGATCATTCGAAGCTGTTAAAGGGTTAAACTGACGAAATTGCTGATTTATTTTCGTATTTTTCATTTTTAATAAAAAAAAAAAAAAAAAAAAAAATAGGTTGAAAAAAATATGAAATTAAAAATTAAATTTAATGAATTCACTAAATTTTTAATCGCTCCCTTGTGAACGTGCATGTACCGTATGTTTGTTGGTGTCCATTGAAATCCGATGCCTATTTGTATTTCTACGCCTTTTGTGCACGTGCTGTACTGTATCGAGTCACGTGTTTGTGTGTTGTTTTGGAACGTTAAAATTCCAAGATCAATTTTAAAGGAAGGAAGGAATTTGTTTGCAGCTTGTTGGAAAGGACGATAAAAGAAACGAGGAAAGAAAGTATGTTTTTTTGTTGTTGGGTGTATATTGCATATAAATATGCAGATATAAACATATTTTTTGTTGTTGATTGTTTTCGTTGTTTTGCGAAAAATGTAAACCTATTTTCTTGATGTGGCGGAGTTTGCCTGGCGTAATGTGCTTGTTGATTCTATTATACAGAGTGCATAGTGTGTTGTGTTACTCGCGATCATGTGATCTATGGTTTAAAGGTCAAGGCTTGATATTTCTTATCGTAATTACACAGGCAATAGGATGAATGTGGATGGTAATTAGAAAAATGAGAAATAGGACTAAATGGAAGAAATCGGAATGTTTATGTATTTTGTATTTTTTTTTCGATTTTTTTTTGTGGGGGAGGGGGTTCGAAAGGTAGGCTGCATTGCAGCAGTCTGGTATGCAGGCAAGCAGACGTTAAACTGATGGGGGTTAATTGCGTAATTTATTTTAATTTGAGCGAAAAAAATAAATTTTTTATTTGTAAAAATGGTGCTAACGTGTTTGTTTTGCTAGTGTTCTATATTTAGGGAGGGTGTGAGGGTTTTTTATTTTTCTATTTAACAGACAGGTTTTGAAATATAAAATTAGATTTAGACACATGACTTTTTTGTTGCTTCGTAAACAACATGTGAGAGTTAGTTGGTCTTGAAATGTATTGGAGAACACGCTTGATTACAGTTTGATGAGTGGGAGATGTTGTGTAATGTGTTTTTTTGTGCCGCATTAAAGTGATTAGTTTAAATGAAACGGGTTTGAACGATGAAATATAGTTCATTTTATGAAGACTTTATTTTTTTTTTTTTTTTTTTATTTATTGTCGTAGGTTTGTAAATTTTTTTGGTTTTTTTTTTGTTTTGGTTCATTTTTAGAAAGGGTGTGGTAGGAAATGGCAATATGTGAACGACAGAATGATAATTTTCTAATTTTCACACGGATTTTCTATTTTTATTTTTTTGAAATTATAAATCTAAAAATTAAGAAAATAAAAAAAGTTTTTTAGATTTGGAAATGGATGGGAAACGTGCGTGGCGTGTTATTAAGGTAAATGTCCAGATGTTGGATGATGAAGAAAAAAATATATAAATAAAATGGTCGAGTTAAAGGCGAGTTGTTTAAGTAAATTGATCAAGAGAAATTTGGGGAGCATTTTGTTCACGCACGCGCGCAAATGTGGTTTGGTGAGTCCAATGAGTGAATTAATTTGCTTAAAACTTGGGAAAGGGGGACCAGCAACGATTTTGTAATGGTGGAAGCGTAATTGAATCTTATTTTTAAGTCAAAAATCATTCCCTCCAGGAGGAGACTCAATTAAATTGATTGAGTTTAATTTTTATGGCTGCCTCAAATTAGATTTTTTTTAAAAAAAAAAAAAAATTTTAAAAAGTATACTTTGCACCAATATTAAGTTTGGGAAGCAATTTTTTTATTCTGCTACGGTATGGTAAATTCATCAAAGAGATTATTCTGTCTCTGTAAAAGGGAAAATTAATTAAGGTTGGTGTTTTCTGCCTTGTCTGTGATGTAACACTGTATTTGTTTTTAAATGCTTGGGTCAGGCGGAATGTGTTGGAAATGAAGAAAGGGTTGTAAAAAAGTGATAAATTGTTAATATTTATATATGAAAATGAAGTACATGATTGACATTTTGGTTGCAGACACAGTTGCTGCACTCAGTTATGGATATGCAGCAATTTAGACAGGTAAATTAAATTTTAACTAACCTTTGTGTCATTTTTGTGTCTAGTATGTAAGTGAATTTTTATTTTTATTTTATTGTTTAAGGTTTTGGTTTAAGGTTTTGTTTATTTTTTAATGTCTAAGAAATCGAACAGTTTATTTGGTTTTGTTCAGTTTTTAAGTCTTGTTTCGCTCTGCTGACTTAAAACGAGTCTCATTTTTCTTTACGAATTTCATCGATTAGTTTGGTAATTCAATTTGTGGTGGTAATTAATGGAGTATCCATGATAGTAATAGGACAGATGAAAAATGATGGAATATTTTTATTTTTGATCGGGTGTTTAATTAAGAGGTTGTAAATTAGGCTGCGGAGTTGTTTTTTTATTTAATTTATTTATGCAGTTTTGTGAGAAATACGGTGTGCGGCTACGATTGGTTGGAAGAATGGTTAATAAATGGCCATTGTTGTGTCATTAATCAAGCATGGGTAGCGATTAGAGAAAATGTAAGTGAAATCTATAATGAGCATTGATTGTGTCAGCAGTGCAGAAACTTGACCGTTAAATGTAAACAAATAGGAAGAAATTTCGATTATGCTTTTAAAATTAAAAGGAGGATGTAATGTAAGAAAGGGGGGAATGAATTGTCTTGATTTGGACGACTGTATTAACCTTTTGTCCTATAGATTTATCTTTTTTAGTGTGACAGAAAATTATTGCAGTAACAATAATTTTTTAAAAATAAAAATTTATTTATTGTTTTTTTTCTTCTCTATTTTTATTTTATAGGATCGACATATAACTAACAACTCGAGTCCCTTGGACACAATGCGACTGTCTGGGTTGGAACATTATCTGAACGACATCATGCGGTCGGCTGGCGATAACCAAGAACATTTGAAAGGTGAGGCGATAAAGAGACTTGTTACGCAAAAGTACCCCAAAAAAATAATAGAAAAGTATAATATATTTTTTAATTTATACCGGTACTGTATTATTACGGATGTATGATTACTTTTTGTTTGAATTGCATTTGGTTTTTCAAGAAGGTGGTCGTTTTATGATTGAAATTTGCGGCCAGTTGGAGATAAAATGTTTGAGTACGGTATGAATAGCATAGCTTGATCAGCTGATTGAATGGTTGAATTAATTAGGTCGTAGAATAACCGGAAGAAAACCGAGCCTGCTATAGAGAATGCTTGAAATGACTAGTTAATAATAAAGTAGATTGTGCAAGGTCATTTATTATTTATAAGAGTTATCTAAGGCGTAATAGCTATTATTTAACTGCTGCAAAAAGGATGAACTAATTTTATAACTTGAATTTTTTTTTAAAATTTGGTTTGAATTTTAAAAGGCAAATATTGCAAAATATAAAATAAAAAAAAAGGGAAAAGTAGGTTGTTTTGTTGTTACCTGTGTTTGTGTCGAATAGTACTTCCTGGTTTCTTTTTTCATTTCCACAATTGGCGAGGAATTGGGAGGGACTTTGAGGCCTCGCAGTGTCCGCCCAGATCTTGTTAAAATGGGTGAAACCGCCATTAGCGTGTGAGGAAATGGTGCACAAGCGTAAACAGGCTTGCATTAAAGATAATAAAACACAACCATTAATGCATTGTGATAATAAGAAATCCGTTCATTTGGATGAAGTACGTATGATTTATTAATTAATGGGTGGCTGAGTTAATTTCAGCTTAATCAAAAATTTGTGTCTGTCATATCTCTCGCCAGTTTGATTTTTTTTTAAATTTTTTAAATTTAAGAAGTAGAGAAAAGAAATAAATTTTATGTTAGTTTTCTATTTGGTTTTGTTTATTTTTAGATGTTACCAACTGCAATGTAAATGCTCTGCAATCCTTAGTGAATTTGCATGGTAAGAGATTATTTTTTTTACTCCCTTAATTTTTAATTTCTAAAAAAAAAAAAAATTTATAAAAAGTTGCATGAATAATTTTTGTTGTTGTCGAGGGGATGCAGGTTTTATTTTGCAGTGATTTGTTGCCGACTCCTTTTTACTTTTTATTTATTCATTTATTACAGACACAAGTTTATTGTAATTTTTCTTGAACGCACTACTGAATATGAAAGCAATTTTTTTTTGGAGGCGGGGGCGAATGAAATGAAAACTAAAGAGGCTTAATAAATTTATAGGGTCATTTTTTTCGGGGATAAAGAGTTGAGAAAAACATCCTAAATTGGCGGCAGGTTTTCGACACAAGACGGCAGGACGTAAATTCTTATGGCATATTATCTTCCTGATTTGTAGCCGAGACCTTGTACTGGGGAATAATAGTTAGATCATTTATCAAGGAAAAAAAAAACAAAGAATAAAAAGAAATGTGTGCAATGGGAGAAATATCCTGATGTTTTCCTTTCTTTCCCCATACGTTTCAATCAAAAGTAAGAGGAAACAAATGTAAGTGATTACTTTGATTGAATGGAAGTGGTGTCTAGTAGAGATTAGCTGTGTTTTACACTTGTTGCTGTTTGTTGTTGGGAATATTTGATTTTTTTTAAATTCGTAAATATTTGAAATGTTTGTGCTTAACCTATTTTACTTCTTCCTCTCATGCAGCCCGAGGTTTCGGACGAAGGCGAGGTACAAAAACTGTTTTATATTTGATAAATATTTGCTGTTTGATAATTAAATGTGCAAAGTTTTAGTTTTTTCTGCTTTTGATGGGATTTTGGGAGGGGATTTTGGTTTTTATATGTCTATAGTGTTTTCCTTTTAAGTTAGTGGGCATATGCAATAAAATAAAAAAAAATTTAAAAAATGGAGGAAACATTTAGGCAATCTAAAAATTAACTTTGCGGCTATAGTTAGATTTGGAAGGTAGGCAGACAGAAATACTTTTGAGCATTGCTGAGATTTATTCTAGGAAACACTGTGCAAGTAAATACGGAAAAGAATGAAAGGGGTTTTTGAAAAAAAATAATTTAAAATAATAATAATTTTATGAAATTGGATAAAATCCTATTTAACTCTTTATATATATATATATATATATATATATATATATGGTTTTTTATTAAATGAAAAATAGATGAAGGGCGGGAAAAAGAGGGAGAAACTAATTGAAAGAAGCAAAGTTTAACATTTGAGGACACGGGTCTGTGAGTTTGGCAGTTTCTAACTCCATATCCTGACAATAAGTTCCCTTTAAAAAAAGCAATAACAAGCTGGAAGTCTCCCCTGGAACTGTGAAATGGATTTCTCCAGCAGCACCAGAATAAAATTGAGGTTACATTTTTAAAGCTGGCTCATCCGATAGTATTGTACATAACTTCCTCTTAGCTCTTTATTCCTGTGTAAACACTGCGAGATTATGTAATGGCAGGTGCACTGGAGGATTGTTTAATAGGTAAAGAATAATTGGCTATTAAAAAGTTTTAAAAAAACAACAAACGAATTAAGTTTTTCTGTTTTTATTTAAAAAGTTGATTACTGAAATGTGACAGAGATATCTAAAGTACTGTGATAATTAATTATTATCAAGTGATTGAGGACAATAGTGGCAAATAAACATGGAAAGTAGGACAAATTGATATGAAAAAGGTGTGAATAAGTGTTTTTGTGAGGAATAAAAAGTAAATAAATATAAAAAAAGGAAAAAGGGGTAAAGTCCAATTGTGCAAGATGAGCTCGGGGTAATCAAACAAGGGGTGTAAAATCGTATTTTGTGGAATAACAAATTGAGGATGAAGACCACTCCGGGGAATAACATCCTTTGGGCGTAAGAAAAGCTCTCCAAGTTCTTTTTCTGCCCGGGGGGTATAGAAGGCGTAGGAGCCAAGTCCACAGTTCAATATTTCTTGACATGAAAGAGAATGGAAAGGACAATTCGAGTTTTGATATTGATCAAAAATTCTCTCATTTTTCTTTTTTTTTTTTTTTTTTTTTTAAATTTTTATCTAAAAGACAATTTAGACGTCAGAATGCATAGTAGTTGTAGAAATTTTCGAATGAATTAAGATTATGTTGGTAAATAATACGATGTATGAAAATTAATTTTAAATTTTATTTTGCAGGCAAGTCTCCATTTTTTACGGGAATCGACGACAACCACCTTTTAGAAGATGGTCATCTCGATCAAACTGTACCCTCTCTGAGTTCGCCATCCCGAGGTTCACCCCGTTCGCAGGGGAGTTCAGATACGGGTGAAAGATACTCCCGGAAAGTGTTCGTGGGAGGACTTCCACCCGACATTGACGAAGGTAACGGACACCAATTCAAGTTTTACGATTAGATGATTAGATTTGTTTGCAAGTAAAATCTTTTGGATGGTTTTTTTTTTTGGTTGGTTTCTTTTTGTTGAAGAGTTCAGCTGTTTGTGTGAATTGAGTGGGTTTAAATTGCTCCTTGGTGTTTTGTTTCTTTGTGAGTGGATTGCAAACTAATTTTGGTAATGATGCCCAAAGGAATGGTCATTTTAGGAAATAGTCAAACGTTTTAGTGCCAGGGGATTTTGTCATTTTGGTCTCTCTTTGACCTCTGCGCTTGGGAAAGAGTATAAAATGAAGAATAAGAAATTAGTTTTATGTATAAAATGCATTGTTGATTAAATAAGGTTGGTAATCAACGAGTAGGGATGGGCACGAGTGAAATCTAGGCAAAATAAAGGAGATAGCGCAATCATAGAACATTGACAGATTGAATTTTTTTGTTTGTTAATCTCTTTTTGTGTGTGTGTTTGTTGAATTTATGAGTAATAATAAAATAAAATTTTCAATTTCAGAGGAAATTACAGCAAGCTTCCGTCGCTTTGGTCCTTTAGTCGTAGACTGGCCTCATAAAGCGGAAAGCAAATCCTATTTTCCTCCGAAAGGTAATTGTTAATTTCGTTTGTTTGCGAAATGAAGGAGAAAATGATTTGAAAAATTTTTTGAATGGAAGGCGACGAGAGAATGAAAAAATGGTTGTTTTAAGCCTTAGCGCCCTTGAGGAAGTATTTGGCTGCTTGGAAGATGACCTCGTTTAAATGTAAATTTGGAATGGAATGATTTCAGAGAGTTGTTTAGGCATAAATAAGGCCGATATATTTAAAACGGGTTAAATTTAATCTCGCTATTGTTTACGAAATGGAAGGTATTCGATTTTGCAGTTAGATAATCTTATTGTTTTTTGTGGTTTCAGGTTATGCATTCCTTTTGTTCCAAGATGAAAGCTCAGTGCAGAATTTGATTGATGCTTGCATTCAGGATGATGATAAATTGTACCTGTGTGTCTCTAGTCCCACTATCAAGGATAAACCTGTAAGTTGTTATTGAATTTTCTCTACTCTCTCTCTTTTTCTTGTCAGAACATGATTACATGTCTGAATGTAAATAAATCATTGGTGAAAATTCGAAATGGGTGCAGAAAATTGCGTGAATGATTGATTTTTTGGGAAGTGTTTCCTTCAATTTGTATTGTTAAGTGCAAAGCGGTGGTGCTTAGGACAAATATTTGCACTTTCCTGAACGCATTTGCTCAGACAGTGCTCAGCATTGTGGGTAGATTACAAAAACAACTTAAATTTAATTAAATTGTAATTACTTTTTGTAGCGCTGAAAAGTTAAAGGTACGTGTTCAGTGCGATGACTCGGAGAAGGATCATCCGAAATGTATCCAAGGGGTATACCGTTACAAATTTCATTGGAATTTATGGAATTAGTCTGTGCAAGGCCACACTATAATATCAATGACTTAGAATATACTCAACGGCCAATCACAAACGATTAATGTTCAAAAATTCAAAATAAACAAATGCTTTTTGCAGCATGTTTAATCACGATAATCTTGTATCATGTGACAACATAATTGAAGTTGATTGGTTTCTAGTAAGAGTCTGTTACTACTTCCTCTTTGTTTGTTGGATTTCCTCCCCCCCCCATCTCCCCCGCTAAATGCTCATAAACACGTGATCCCTAGTTAAACTTTGACCTCTTAAGCTTTTCTTGCGTTTTTCTTCGGCTAAGGGGGTCGAAAAGTCTTGCAAGATTTGAAACATTGCAATAATGTCTGCTGTCGAGTTACAGTCACTTAACCACGTGATAGCAGCATGCTTTCCACAATAGTGAATTGAATCAATCAGCACTAATTGAATAATTAAATGTTTTGTAGGTTCAGATACGACCATGGCGTCTAAGCGACGCTGATTTTGTGCTTGATGGTTCTTTACCGCTGGACCCGCGGAAGACTGTTTTTGTAGGAGGAGTGCCTAGACCTCTGAAGGCTGGTAAGGAAATTAAAGATTATATTGAAAATTTAAAAAATTTATTTTTGTGTTTTTATTTTTTCTTCTTTACATTAGTGGAACTTGCCATGATCATGGATCGTCTCTACGGGGGAGTGTGTTATGCCGGGATTGATACCGACCCTGAATTAAAGTACCCTAAAGGTGCAGGCCGCGTGGCGTTCTCCAACCAGCAGAGCTATATAGCGGCCATCAGTGCTCGTTTTGTGCAACTACAGCACGGTGATATTGACAAGAGGGTGAGTATTTTTTGGTCGTTTATAAAAGGCGCGGTAAATAGGATTTTTTTTTTAGTTGATGGGATCTATTGAGTGAAGTGGGGGAGGTTTTACAAAAGGTGGATAAATGAGTACTAGGGGATTAGTGACGTCGGTTTTCATGTGTAAACAATTTTTTCATGCAGTTTGAGTTCTATGAATAGATCTGATGAGGTTGTTTAAATGAGAAAAGAACAAAGTGAGGAAAATGCGAGTATTTGAAAATGCAATCACATATTGTGTAATGAGTTTTTTTCCCCGAATTACATAAGAGTTTGAATAAAACACTAAAATATGTTTTTATCGTAAGCAATACTAGCGGAGCAGTGTGTGGTGTAATATTTCGTTGAGACGACACTGTCATCCGATGATAATAAATTGAGATTTTGTGTCTGTCTCGTGGCAGTTGTTTGGGCTTTAGAGAAAATTGCTTTCTGTCTATTTGCCCAACACAGTTTAGTGAAAAGGGTGAAATGATGTTGTGCAACGATTTTTCGAATGTAAATGGGTTTGTTATGCGGAAATTATTTTGATATTATTTCGTTTTGATTTTTTTCTTCTTTTTGGAGGGTGTCGAGACTTTTTTATTATTATTTGAATTGATTTTCACCGATTCACGAGGTTAACTTTTATTTTAATGGATTTAGTGTTGGGAGGGGGATAATAAGACCATAAATTCAGCGTCCAGGTGAAACGGATTGCATTGGAATGCTTTGAATTAAGTTTGATTCAATTAGATATTTTAATAATGGCGGATTGGAATGGGGAATTAATTAAGTTTCGTTATGGATAAACCATTAAATATACGCGAGGTCGGGTAATATAAATTGTATAACATTTTGTAAATGTTCTTTTGTCGCGAAAATGAAGCTCTGCATTGATTATAGTGTGTTGTAGTGGGGGGAAAATAATATAAAAGCAATTTTCAGTTGGTTTTTTGGATTTTTTATTCTTTTTGTTTTGTTTTATGTCAGTAGTTACTGAAACAAAAGAAAGCTTTCGCATAATGGCGAAGCGAATATGGGGCGATGCGCTTGATGAGTGATTAGGTAACATTCCGATTAATACCATCTTGGAAATAATAAAAATAATCGGCTCTAGTATAGTTTAAAATGTTTATTAAGTGGTTTAAATACCAAAGTTGAAAGCAGCAGCCTTGGAATGGCATTTTCCCCTTGTTAAATGATGAAAGTAATAAGCTTAGCTGCTGCCATAGTTGAATGCGAAGCAAATGTTTTGTTGCCTAGCAACACTGGCATTTTGTATATAGCTCCAGCTAGTGTTAATTAAATAAAGCGCATTCATTGACAAATCACTAATCCGGTCTATATTTGACGTCAATGAGACATATCTGTTACTTTTTTTTAATTGTATGAAAGTAATGACAAGCTGACACTAATACGACAACCATTTTGCATGACATTTAATTTTAAATTTTTTTAAATTTTTTTTTAGGTGGAAGTGAAGCCATACGTTTTGGATGACCAGATGTGTGACGAGTGCCAGGGAACCCGATGTGGCGGCAAGTTTGCGCCGTTCTTCTGCGCCAATGTCACGTGTCTGCAATATTACTGCGAGCACTGCTGGGCCACGATTCATTCGCGGGCTGGACGCGAGTTTCACAAACCCCTGGTGAAAGAAGGGGCTGATAGACCGCGGGCCGTACCTTTTCGATGGTGTTAGTGGATTAGTAAAGTAGGCACCAAAGCTTTGTTTTTTATTTTTAAGAAAGAATTAATTGATTCACTGGGTTTTTTTCACTTTAATATATTTTTTGAGTGTCGTGTTAGATTTTTTTAGATGAAATTTCATTGATATTTTTTCTTAAATTTTTCATCTTTTCCGAGATTGGAGGTTTTTTTTGAAAAAAAAAATGGAAAAAGATTTTCCAAAAAAAGAAAAAAATATGATTTTTGTTTTGTTTTGGGTTTTTATTGAATTTTTTTTTTAAATTGGTTTGAAAGAGTTGCTAGTTATTTATCTTTTTTGAAAGCGAGAAGAAAAAAAAAGAGAAAATACCAAAAAGTTATTTTGTTTCCATATTTTTTTTACTTGTGAAGTGCAGACCTGAGCGACGAAATGTCATGGAACATTTTTCTCGGTAGCAGCTCACAGAATTATTCTTAAATAGTAATATTTCTTATAGAGAATCTTAATATATTTTTGAAATAGAGTTGGACGTGTCTGTGCACATTTTTGTAATAGGAAGTTTAATGCACCTGCTTAAAAGAGCTATCATTTGATGATTCAATTATTCAAATGGATCTCTTTATAAAAAAAAAATATTGTTTTTTTATTCTTTGCCATTTGTTTTCCCTTTCTAAGTCTGTTTTCTCTTTTACTTCATTTAGTTTAATTAGTGATTGATGCTTCAGTACATTGAACTTTATTGATCCCATTTATTTTATTAAACATTTCAATTTTCTATTTCATTTTTTTATATTCTTTTTTGCTCAAATATAAAAAAACGGTAATGAAATGTTTTCAGAGATGAATTTTCGAATTGAAAAAAAAAATTATTAATTATTTTAGTTTTGATTTAAAATAAAAATCTAGGGTATGTGCAAACGTTTGTTCAGGGAATTTAAAAAATACTGAGATAAAATACGTACGTATAGTGAGGCATTTACGTAAAGGGACTGTTAACAGATCCCTGTGATTGAATTGAGTTGATAGACGAGGAAAAATAATTGCTTAAAATTGTACGCCCAGTCAATAAATTACGTACAGAAAAATAAGAACAGAAAATAATAACATTTATCCAGCTTATTCTTCTTGGAGGCAGAAAGTATGCTCACAATAAAATAACTAAATAACTAACGATCTTTAAAGGGTGTAAAAAGAAAATAAGAGATAGAGAAATGTTCACATAATCTTAATCTCTTATTTCCTCTCAGCTTCTTTGTATCTAATAATAATACAATATTAAAAACTTGTATTAAGAATACATAGCAAAGAAAACAAAAGCTCCCAACCAAAAAAAAAAAAAAAAAAAAAAATAACAAACAAGTATAACGTATATATTACACCCGTATCTGTATTAATATTAAGCATTTCTTGCTGCTTGGCTGTCTCGTGACATTTTGGCCTTTGAGTACTATCTATATGTGGTTATTTTGTGTAAAGTGAAGAACTAAAAAAAAGAAAAATTGGAAATTTTATAAAAATTTTTTTTTGAATTGGATCTTTTGATTTTTGATTTGCATACTTTTAGTTTTTTTTGTTTGTTTTTTTAGTTTTTTTAGAAGCAAGTGTTTATTATTTTTCTTATGCTGAAACTTTCTGCACACAATCAATAGCTTAGTTTAATTGAGGTGTGTTGCACCTGCATTTGGCAAGTCTTGTTGGGGGAAAAACAAATTAGCCTTCTAGATTATTTCTAAATTTTTCAGGATATTTTTTTTTAGAAGGTAAGCTCAAAGTGAATGGTTGTAGTTTAAGATACCAAAGATTTTGAAGCAAAACCAAACGATTTTCTTATTTAAAATTTCTAATTTTATTAAACGAATTGGAATTTACCCCCAATTGCATGAATTTAGAGCAATAACTGGGGTTTTTTGTTTCTTTATATTGTTTTTTTTTTGTCATCAGATTAAATATATTCATATATAGGGCTATCTAAAAAAATAATATATACATACAAAATATATATAAATATATTAGTGTATTTTTTTAAGTTTATTTAAATTAATACATAAAAAACTAGATTCCTTCACAAATCATCAAAAAGTTGTTTTATTTACTTTCATATTCCTTTGATTTGTTGCTTCTTTTTTGTAATTTATGTAATTATAGATAATTTTTTTAGAAGTTTGGTTGGACAATCAAATTTTGTGTTGAAGGATTCACTTTGATGAATATTTAGTAGGTGTAATCTAGTCATTTAACCCTTTTTTATGATAAGCAAAAGGGGGGTATATATTTAAAAGATAAAAAAAAACAATCAACCGAAAAAAATTTCAGTGAGGATAAAACTTGTGATTTTCTAGTAGTTTGTATACAGTAGATAATATCCCCTTTTTCGTAGAAAAATGGGATCTTTTATACATTTATCCCCTCATCATACACTTAGACTATTTTGACTATGTAGGGTTTGAAAGAAAACTGTTTTGTTACCGTTTTTATCTGCCTATTTTTTTATAAAGCCTAAATAATTAAAAAAAGTTAAGATTTAAAGAAAAAAAATTTCAGTGTAAACTTGTAATTAATATTATCAATTAACTACCATGACAGACATTTTTTGATAAACCCTTGGATCGTGTTCCTTTTTTCATATAACTGGCGTTGTAGCATCGTTTTTTGGTGCCATGCATATTGTTTTTCCTTAGAGAAACGTGGAAAACATTTTGTGAAACGATGCATTGTAATAATCCTGTCAATATTAATGAAATAGTTGGTGTATTTGTTGTTGTTTGCTGCTTTGTTGTTTGTTCCTGCATTCATATTTTTTACATTGAAAAGAAATCTTTTGTAGCATGTGTAAAAGAGGACAAAAGATAAAGAAAAACTATTTTTTGAATGTACAAACTTGAATTTGGATTTATTATTTTGAAAATTATTAAGTGTATTGTACGGATTTGTTTATAGTTATTTTTTTCTTTGTTTTTAATTTTAGACTTTAGTACTTATCTTTGCTAAATTTTGTTGGCATAGGTATTTTTCTAAAAAGAATTTAGAAAATATTTAAAAAAAAAATTTCAATATATTTCTATAATATATCTCATTAACAAGATGTTTGATTTGTTTTGTTATAAAGAATTTTCTTTGTATTTGAAGTTTTTAAGTTTTGTGGTTTATTTTTTCTTTTTTAATGATTTTGTGTTGTTTTGTTTGTTTTTTTATTACATTTTGAGTTGTAATGCTTACTGCAGTGAAATGAAATTTTTTTTAGAGACAAAAAAGAAATTTATCAGTTTCAGTGGTGTGGATTTGTAAGTGAAATGTTTAAAAAAAAATTGGAAACGGGATTATTTTTTTCAAGTTTTCATTGTCATCCCGGTTTCATGTGATAGATATTTTTAAAAAATTGTGATTTGATTTTTTTTGGGTAATTTATTTTGACTATAAAAAATGTAGGAAGGGTTTTTGGCAAAACTGCCATTTAATAATATCTTATAATATCATTAGAATTAAGCCTAAAGGAAAAATTTGTCGCAAACTATTTAATAAGTAGTCAGAATTAAATTAGATAGAATGTGTCTAAATGAAAATCCACTCCACTGTGTAATAATAACCCATTTAATCAAGAAAAGCAAAACGAACCAAAAATAAAAATAAAAAAATTTAAAAAAAAGTTTCCACTTGAAAAATTTGTACAGGGTAGAAGTGTATATCTTAATCTGGTTTTAACTAAAGAGAAGGTAATATTAATAATTATAAATTTAAAAAAAAGAATTAAAAAAAGAAATGGAAATTTGAATACCATCTCCTTCACGGATTGTAAAATAATATTTACTGCTGTGTATATTTGTTAACTCCCTCATGATATGTAAAACTTAACATGTTGTCAATGCATGTATTTGTAATGAAATACAGTGACTATACATATTGAATCTACTACAATTTCACTAGGCTTGTTTTGGCTAGATCATATGCACAATTTTGTCTGCTCTAGGAATTTGTGTAAACAGAGTAAGTAATATCAACTGAGCACTTGGTGTGGCTACTATTTTGCAAATTATTTCATCTAGAGTGAAAGGGTGCATGTCTTGAGCTTGTCTGTTGTGCATAGGGACTTAAGCAACTTCCTAAACTGATAATATCCTGTCATTTATCTTCACAAAAGTTTATAATATGTAATTAATTTAAATTGTTCAATCAAATGATTTTTTTACCCACAAAAAAGAACCTATTTTTATTTTTTTTCGCCTCATTTTTGCCTAAGAAAATGTGAAGAGAGCTTTTAAAGAAACATTTTTATTATTGTATTAACTTAGGAATTAAAAAAAAAATGTAGCAAATTTACTATATCTTTCAAAGTGTGAAAGAGAAAAACAACCTTTGTAATTAAATGTTACATTTCTCAATATATTTATGATGTTCCACAATTTTTGTATTTTTCTGATGGTTGTAGAAACTTTCTGGACAAAAAAAGGGAATTTTTCTTAAGACTTAGGCAAGCTAGGGGCGCAGTTACAAATATAAACAGAAAGGATGTTTATTTTTTGTATGGGGCTATTCTATATATTCAAACCAAATTTTTTGTGCTGCAAGTTACTGTTTAGTCATTTTTCTCACTACCAGTAAAATAATTCATGTAATTTAATGTTCTCTATTTTGCTATAATACGATCGAAATGGATAAATGAAAAATAAATCTTCGTTTGTCCACTTAAAAGGACCTAAAGAAAGATTTTTTGGCAAGAAAAGTTGTTAATATTTATTAAACCTCAGCTCCAATATGTGCAATATGAATAAGTGTACAGTTCTATAGAGGCTGTTTGTCGATTTTTCTTGTCATTTGTAAAAAGGAAAAAATTTGCCTATAACACTTTTTGTGCCCTATAAAAAGAAAGTGAAAAAAGCCATTTTTTGAGCAAATTGTAATGTAGTTGACTACAAATTTTTGTATTCCCACTGAAAAAAAAAATTGATTGTATCTAGTTATTTTAATACATCAGTAATTTTTGCTATCAATTTTTCTGAAAAATTCCACTTGCATATGATTGGTTGGTGTTTTGTTTTCTAATTTTTTTGTCCCTATGTATGGTTTGTGTTTGCCTTTGCAACGAATTAGATGAGCGAATATAACAAATGTGAAGTTTTGCCATGCAAATTTCAGACAGATGACAGACAAAATGGAATTTTAAATTTGTTTGGAATTTTAAACAGTATTACGAAATTAATTTTTTTTATTTTTCAGGAAATTGTTTGTTTTTTGGGGTTTTTTAATGTAGTTATTGGATATTTTTATTTTATTATCATAATTTTTTTTTTTTTTACTATTCTGTATTTTTCTGTACCTTAGAAAACATGTCCAGGAATTTTGTAATACCATCTAAGTTGCAACTTAACTCATTGTACTAATTATATTTTGAGAACCATTCTTTTTTTCTAGTTTCACATCGTTTATACTTTTGTGTGTTGAATATTTAGTAAGTTTTTTTAATTTGTATAATTAAACAGATACTTGGATATAAAGTGTCATTTTTTTTATTATTTCTACATTTTGTATCGTTGAAAAAAAGCAACTACAAATTAATATTTTATTATTAATTATGCAGAGATTTTTTTTTTTTTTATTTTTTTTTTAATTTTTTAAAAAAAAAAAAAAATAACTCATCTGATATAAGAATATTTTGCAATCGCTATTTTGAGGACTTGAACCCTTTGATGACAGGATTATACTAAACGGGGCTTTAAATGAGATAAAAATTTGAATTAAAAAAAATTGCATTTGCTTTTTTTTTTCTTGTGTGTGGGTGTGTGTATGTGTGTTGTGTGAAAGCATATAATATAATACGTACTGGAATTAACTTAGGGAAGTTAAAAGTTTATTTTGAAAAAGAATTCTTTTTCTATATAACTGGCACTTTGCCATGAGTTTTTTAAACTGATATGCACACTGTTTCAACAGGTGTGAACAGTTGTTTCGGGTATAATACACCTGGAATTTCTTGTCAAACTGCCTTGGAAATTATTAAGTAGCAGTGTGCAAGTCTGACAGTGAAAAGTGATGTCAATAAAAGAAGCAAGATGGCTGATAGAAATGGCATTTTGCTTGACAGTTGGGATCAAAGTGAGGCCCTTGTCCCTTTTGATTTTATTTCAATGTTACCTGTCTTCATAGTTGGTCCAAGTTGTTTTTTGTACATGGGAAGTTAATCTTTTTTTATAAAAACGTTATTAGTTGTATAATTTGTTTCTCATTTTTTTTTTAAAATTTGTCGTAATAATAATTATTAATACGAAAAAAAAGTTTTAAAAAAAAAAAATCGTTTTTTAATATATTCTGAATAATAACAACTGTTCTTAGTGGCGGTGTTTTTCTACACAATGATTTTTTAAGTTATTGTAATTTGAACTCGTTATCTGTTTTTGGTACAAATTTTTTTTTCAATTTTTTTTCAACTTTGAATTTGTGCAACTTGCAGTCTATTTATACACCCTTCAATCTTTTCTGGAAGTTTATAATTGTGTAATTTATTATAGCTTAATAAAAGCAGTCAAAACATAGACGTGGTTCACATAATTAACATTTACTGTAATCGATACATCTGGACGAATGCAAAAATGACATAAATATAAGTAAAAGATTGCAGCTGTTTCATCAGCGGTTCAAATTACAACGGCATAGAGCTTAGTTTTGGACAAAACGATTTCTACTGCAGTTCCTGGCACACTATATTAACCAACATACCCAAATAACGATCTGACCGAATAAATCTTGATTTCTACCACGACTTTATCGCACAGAACTGATCTCCGTATAAGAAAACTTTATATCCATGTTTGTAGCTAGTCGTTACAAGATGAAATGGATTATTGGAAGAAAATACCGACCATTACACCTCGCAAGTTGCTCAAAGGCAAGTCAAGCGTACCGTTAAAGTAACATCACATTGCAATCTTTGAGATAGTTAAAGATTGCTTCTGTCAGAAGACCTCTCTTTTCCATCAATAGAATCCCAGGTGGAATTTAGTTATCTTTAAAAATCTCTCTTTTTTCCCTTTTTTATTCTTTCTAACTACACTGAAAAAGGTTTCTTGCCTTAAAGGGGAAACTCGGCCCTTGTAAGGAAATTGATTTTGCTTCTTTAGAAAAAGGCGTTGAAGCTTATTGAAAGTGTTCCAATTCCCTCCCTTTAAGTTATTGAAAAGATAGCTATGGTTTTACTGGACTGTCTAAAAGTTTTTTTTCTTCTTAGGGCTATATGGCTAATACTAATATTAAAGTGACCCAATATAGAGTTGGCAGTTTCTTTTTGCCCGTGAGAGTTTTTTTTATTATTTTTATTTTTTTACAAGAGAAACCAATAATTTGCTCATGCTTAGGTTTCGGCTCGTAAAGTAAGTAAAAAAATGTTGCTTTTAAAGGATGTGACATTGTTGATTACTTTACATAATTCAACACGGCTGATTTAATTAATCTTTTTTATCATGAAGAAAAATAATACGAGGAAAACTGTCGGTAAGCAATATTTACTGTAGTCTTTTTATAGTATTCGGACATGCTTAACCCGTGTTGTGGAAAACACGCTGAATAAGCAATATGCATACATAAAAGCGCCAAATGTATCTATTTAAAAGTAGTATTAAAACATATTTACGACCGATATTAAAGGATAAATTATGACACTTTCTTCCCAACACTTCCATTTATACATCATTTAGCTGTAAAATGTTATTTCGACATTTCTCTAAGGCTTAACGCAACAAATTTTAAGGAACAGTTGGCGCTGACATTTCATAACAAACCCATTACGGTTTCAAGTTAATTAACCCTAATTATAAAAATAAAAAAATAAAAATAAATTTTTAACCATATATTGGCATGTGTGTTTTTCATTTTTTTATTTGTTTTTTTATTTTTTATTTTTCTTTTTTGTTTTTGTAATATGATTTCGATTTTTTGTGCGTTTTTTGGCACAAAATTATTCTAATCTCGTGCAAATAAACCGTTAATTAGACAATTCTCGTTGTTAGCTGCTCGGATTTCGTGGGTTTCTCTTTATCCTACCATTCATTAAGGGACGAGGAAGAAACGTGCGAAAGGTGAATCGATTGGAAGAGCATGACCCAAACTTTAGCTTTAGAATTACCCTCAACCCTTTGGCATAATAAGTTTGTTGTTGGATATTCTTTCTCTTTTGTTAAAAAAGGAAATAACTTGAGATTGGCATCTTGCCGCGAAGTTGATGGGATAAATTTTAGAAGATGGATTTGAATGAATGTCCATTTTTATCCATTGCTCGCTTTGTTCCTCGTTAAATCCTAACAAAGTTAAAAAATTACTATCTAATTTTAACATCAAATGAAATTAGATATTTAATTCAGTATTAAACATGACAAAAATTACCGAATTTATATAATATTTTAACATTAAACTCACCAGTACCTTGTAGTAAAAACAAAAATCAATTTTTATAGATATGAAACATGGCTCTTTAATTTAATTTTTACAATTTATTTATAACTTATTCAGATTAAACTTGAAAGTTTGTGAAATATTATAAAATATTAAGATTAAAACTTGAAAGTTTTTAAAATTTTATAAAATTAAGAAACGAAAAATCCTTCAATAAATTAGAGTATTAACTGCAGTGCAAATGGGATTAAAGCTGCCTTTTATACCATAATATCCGATAAATGTTGCCATTTCGTCTTTCTATCTGAAATAAACAGGAAGACATAACCCTTTTCAAGATTCTAACATTATTTTCATGTCTTATTAGCTATGCGTCAACAATACTGTACAAATTCATAGCGCTTTTTTGCCACAATAACGTGTTATTTGCTTTAATTTTCTTTGGTAATTTCCTCGTTTAATTATTTTTAATGTTTAAAATTAGGATTGCCCTTTATAATTGAATATTTTTTTCCTAGAAGGAAGGAGGAAGTTTTGTGCATTTAGGACAAAATTTTTCCATGCGTGCCGTAGTGTCACCAGTCGAGCGTTTCTTAGCTGATTGATGCATGAAGGAAGTAGCCGCTCATCTTCCATTTTTTTAAGGCTCCTTCTTCTGTTTATTTTTTTATGGACGATAGACTGCATTTCTTCTTCCTTGTAGGAGGCCATCGACCACATCGTTTAAATGAGAACATTGCGTCTTTGGGATATGTCACAGAATTACAAACTATGATGTTTATTTGTTCTAAGAATTGGGGTAAATCTAGAGACATGCAGTATAAAGATATTGATTGCGATCGAATAAAGTTTCATTTTTAAACAAACAATTGAAACCATGAAAAATGGGCGGACTGAAGAAAATCATTTTAAATGTGTTCTAGACGATGGGTAGGATATAATTGCTATGAAATTAATACCGCAAACTATTTTCTGTAATTTCATATGTCAAATGTGTTGCAATTTATCCATTAACAGAAATAAAGATACTTCTCGAATTTCTACATCATAATGTTGTGTTATGGCACATTTATTGAGAAATGGAAGGGTTAAAAACAGGTGATTGCTTTTTCCAATAAAACTAATTTTAATGGCAAGATTAAAACAAGTTCCAGTTCATTGAGGCAAAAGAAATTTTATTTTCGATGTTCGTTCTCTTATTGGAGAAAAAAATGAATTCTCATTTTTTCTCCCCAGCATGTTCTGTTTTTATCATTTGTTATAAGTTTTTCTCGATTTTTAATGAAATGATAAATTGATGACTCAGTATTTTTGCGTGGATTGGATACAATACAGTACTATGACTGTATTGTACAGATGAGGTTTTCTCTGTTGCGCAATAAAAAAAAAATGTTTTAAATTTATGTAATATAAATTTAAAAAATATATATATACGGTATTTACTTTTTGATAAAAAAATGTTCAGAAGAGAAATATCAGATTTCATTAAAATTTTAAATAAGCTGAATGAAATTTTTCTTTTGATTAATGTTGTTAATAACTGCGTCGACTAACGTCAAGATATAAAAAAAGTGTTGATTGAATGGATTCAATTGCGTCAGATAATCGCATGGGGATTCCATTCTGATGCAACTCATTTCCTCGTCGCTCTTCGATCGCAGGCGTCTGCTTCGCAGATCTTCCATTTGGTATGACGTCTGGTTTCGCGTCATCAGCGTAGACTATGACGTTTGTAATGTTACACGGAAGTGGATATATGCGGAACTGTCACGCCTACTCTGAACTGAAGGCCGTTGTCAGAGGGATGAAAAATACAAGAATAAACAAACGTCTATATCACGAAAAAAGATTATTGACTAAATTTAGTCTTTTGTATGAACTTTAAATACAGCGATTGATTTTCATAGTCATTATACATGAGGTTTTTTTATTTGCAATACAATTTATGGGAGGGATGCAATTTTAATAAACGTATTATATAATTTTATATTTGATCCTGAGACTGAGAGGAATCGATGTGCGTATACAAAAAATAACGTCGGATATTTTAAAAGCGATACTAGTACAGCATTGATATTGAGGAACGGAAATACTATTTTATTTTATTATTTATTCATTCATTAAAATAATTCGAACAACAAATAAAAGGAGTGGATCTATGAAATTAGAGATTCTCATTTTTTGTTTGTTTGTTTTGTACTTGTACAACTCACAAAATCTATAGTTTGAATACCACCACAATAAATTTTCAGTTTGATCATTGAGGGATGTAAAAAATCAGTACGGTATATTTATCTTTATGTTTTATTTCAATTAATAATTTCCTTTATTTGTTTCAAATTTAATTTAATTATCTAATTATTTGTTTTAATTTACAGTTAGTTGGGTGGTTAAAAATAACTTTCTCTTCAAATTATAATGTAATTTTGATTTTTGGGTAGCACATTTGCATATCACGTTGCACGATGTGATGTAGCATTAGTGGTATGCGTACTACAGGTTAAGAATGGTTGTGTTATATGATGTAATACAAAGCAGAGTTATGGACAAAATAGAAAATGAAATTCCAGAATGCTTTTTCATCTTGCGCAGTCATCATCAAATTTTACTTTGAAGCATGTTCAAAACTGATGCACAATAAACGAAATGGCGTTGGACTGGCCAATGCTAATGCTTAGTTCACACTGGACGTAACGTAACGTAACTTAAGGAAAATTAACATAACTTAAAGAAAGTAACATAAGGTTTGGTTCACACTGCTTGCGTTAAGTAAATGTAAACCGACCAATCAGAATAAATTGGATTTAGATCCAAAACCAGATTAAATTCCAGTTTCACAATGGCTACTTTAGAAATGAATGATGAGGAAGAATTATTAGATGATTTGCTACTGTTAGCAGCAAAAATGATTTTGAACTGTAGAAACTGTCAAAAAAACATTTATTTCAGGCTAAAAAAACACAACAATCACATCTACGTGCTCACTCGCAAGGCTCACGGTCACTCGCGCTCACTCGCGAGGCTCACTCACGCTCACTCGCGAGGCTCACTCACGCTCACTTACCGTACAATTTCACTTCATCTGCGATCAAAATCATTTTCCTTGGCATTTTTTCCCTAGAGTTGAGTTGGCATCTACTTGTGATTTTTCCTGTCAAAAAAATGAGTGGTTCAAAAAATTTCCTGCAATTAATTCCACCACAAGGGGTATTTAGGAAAAGAATACGTGTGAATGTTGTGTGAATGTTGTGCGAATGTAAGCAATAACCAACTTAAATACTTACTTTTTTAAACATATTTGCACAACATTTGCACAACATTCGGACAACATTCGCACAACATTCGGACAACATTCGCACAACATTCGCACAACATTCGCACATCATTCGCACAACATTCGGACAACATTTGCACACATTCGCGGACAACATTCGGTTGGCAAGGTACGTACTGGTACTTGCCAACCTCACGATAATAGTATCAGTGTCCACCATTTTAGACGAACTCAACATGAACTCTTTCCAGGCAACATGAACTCTTTCCAGGCAACATGAACTCTTTCCAGGCAACATGAACTCTTTCCAGGCAACATGAACTCTTTCCAGGCAACATGAACTCTTTCCAGGCAACATGAACTCTTTCCAGGCAACATGAACTCTTTCCAGGCAACATGAACTCTTTCCAGGCAACATGAACTCTTTCCAGGCAACATGAACTCTTTCCAGGCAACATGAACTCTTTTCCGATAAGGAGCGCATGTGATTGGCCAATTTCAAATCGACGGTCTTGCGTGATTGGACGGTTCAAACACAAGTTGTATTCTCTTAATAATAAGTACGTTTACAAAGAGTAGAACTATTCTTTTTTCAGCTCTTGTTACACCTTAAATATATAATTTTATTCTTTGATGGAGTAATTGTATTCTTTTGCCATTGTTTTACTATTACTCCCCAGACGTGTACTCAAATCACTAGATTGACAAGAGTAAAAATAATATTTTGGATTTATACTCCAAATGGGTGTATCAGCACAATACTCCTTTAGGGAGACAAAATGCACCATTGGGAGTATAATTACTTCAAAAATGGAGTCAGCCATAGGACAAGCACCATACTCCACAATTGGAGTAAAATGCCTCTTTTTTTTCTATGAGTGCTGTGTATTGGTTGGCCGTAAGTTCTTAAGTTACGTTACGTCCTACTTCAAAATCGATTTTGAAGTAAGAACTTAAGTCTACGTCTGTGTTTTTAAGCCCACAATGCATTGCGCAGCCTCCTTGCGTTACGTTACGGAGTAGTGTGAACACCAGTGTGAACTAAGTTAACAATTGCGAGTAAAAACCGGCAAAATCTAAGAAATATGTTTGTAATGCACATGCTTAAGCAGCTCAAATTGCTTAGAGGGATCGCTGGGTTTACTCAAGCAGTCAGTATGCTTGGTGCAGATTAAAATTGGTCGAAAGGCTTTCTACAGCTCGCTCTACAGTGTGCAAACATGGAAACTGATGACGAATGTCAAGATTGGAAAGCTTCTTTTCTAAATTCAATTTTATTTTCTAGTTCTGCGCTTTTACAAGCTAAAGTAGTGGTAAAGTTATACTGTACAAACAAAAACATATTAGTATTTTTTAAAAAAATTATTCAGGACAATTTTTTAGAAGTATTTTAAGATGAAATTTGTGAAAAAATAATTTATTAATTTTGTTTTGCAATTTGTAAATAGTCGGGGTGCTTTTGCATTAGGGTTTCACTGCAACACGCAAACCTACCTTTTTAATAATCCCATCGTCATAATTGGTTAATTAAAGTAGTATACAAATACAAAATTGGAGTCAGTTGAATTATGTATTATGAAGTTAAAAAAAAAATTGAATAATTTTTGATCAGTGTTTGCAGAGCTGCACTGCAGCCAAATTGTTTGTTATAAAATATGATCAGTTTAGGACTTTAGGTTTTACTTTTAAGAAATGATTAAATGAAAATGTTACATTACAAATGAGCGTTTTTGATTTACTTGAAAATGACATTTGGTGATGTTGACGTGGTGTGTTGGGGGAAATCAATTGCTGTCATTTTCAATATTTTAACCGTTAAAAATCGTATAGTGTTCAATTTGAAATAGACTGGAGGAATTTTTACCAACTGACGTGAGTTTTAAAAAATTCCATCATTCTTTTTACGCCCTGTAGCAATCGAATCTCGAAATGTCTTATTGTGGATTTTTTTCTCAATTGAAAACTAAAATTGAGTAAATCGAAAAGAAAAGAATGTAGACAAAAATTGAAAATATTATTTTAGAAAAAATTAGTTTATAACAGAATTTGATTTTTTTGTGTGTAAATTTAATAACATTTAGAACGGTTCAGGTCATAATTTTTCTCATACAACTATCTTTAATAAAAGATATTTTGCTTGTGGCGTTGTCTTGTGTCTTATCTGAATTAAAATTTAAGATATGACATTTTGCAATTTTCTAGCATCAAATTATTATTCTACTTTTATGCAAAGAAAGGAAAAGAATGTAATCTTTTCATTTCTACATTTAATAATTTTTTTTTTTTAAAGTTTGAATGTTTAAATGCTTAAATGGAATTATTTTTTAGTTATTTTTTCACTGACGTATCCATCTGCTTCATACTTTATTTGGCCATCAATTTCTTGAACACTTTTATTGGACCTACGAGACTTTCTTTAATCTATTTTTATGTTTCAAGGTTGACTTGTAATATACTACATAATAAACCAATGGGAAAAAAATAAGGTTACACCTTATACCTAATTGCTTCTAGATAAAAAAAAGAAATTTTAACACTTTACACTGTGTGCGTGATAATTTTATAATCTCATTTTTACTAATACAGGTTAACTTCTGCGTCTATAATAGTGCAGCAACTATGACAAGTGACAATTTACCTAAATGAATCAGTTGAGTCTAAAATTTATTGACTTTTTGATACAGCAGTCTGCAGCCTAAGGACATAACTTGTTCTAGCGACCATGCAATTCGATTTCGAAAAAAAGTTGTTTTTGGAGATTTCTTTTTTACCTCCTGTCTCTTTCTTTGACGTCATGCAAGGTATAGGTTCTCTGAAATGAATCATAAATTTACGGTTGACAGAAACAATCTTTTCTTTTTAAAGAAGCGCCATAATTATTAAAATACTAGTTGGACAGACAAAAAATTTAACTTTTAAAAACTTTTTTATTTTTACAAATTTAATGTTAAGAGCATAATTGAAAACCACTTTGGTTTTTGTTTCTTATATTTTTTCTATTCACTTCCTGTATAGTTTTATTGGTTTTACGATTGTTAACATTCTTTTAAAAACATTTCAAAAATAATTCAAATTAGAGTATTTGATGTACTGAATCTTTTTAAAAGTTTGACCCAGGATACAGAAACATTTTTTTTTAAGTTCTTGCTTTTGAAAAAGTAGAAATAAAGTGGTGTCGAAGATTCGCCCCATCTGGTGTCCCATAATTCATTGCACACACGATCGAAATGAAAAGTCATTTGCTGGAAACAGAAGCTGCTGCTGGCTTCTTCTGCTTCGACTTGTGCTGCTTATTCTATGGCCCATATCGGTGAAAACCAATATCAGGAAATAATTGAAGTTGAAGAAATTGGAAAAAGTAAAATCTCGATCTGACGCGGTCGCAAAATGACGTCACATGTTGCTCTTTTTATGATTTAGACTCTTTAATAAAAATACAATGTTACTATTTTGAATTTTGCACTAGAGGTTATGTCAAGTTGCGTTTTGATGAATATTTATGATCGGAAATTTAACAAGTTCGTAAATTGCATGATCCATAATAATTTGATGCAGCATAGTGTGTTGTTCAACTTTAATCCTGGAAATCTTATCTTGAGTTAAACCTATTTGTAACTAATAAATTAGTCGTGTAATGAGATTCACTAAGATCTTCTTTACTTTCTTTGCCCGGTTGTTTATTGGGACTTCAACTTGGTCTTGTTGCCTTTTATGATTCTTCACACATTTGAAGAAGGGATAAGAGCACGTCAAGCCTTTGCCCATCATCGATTTCTTCTTCTTTCTGGTAGACTTGAAAGAGACTTCTGCAGGAGACATCTTTGTTACATACTTAACACTAAAAAAACTAACAAAATGAAATATTTATTGCTTTTTTAAAAATAGTTTCGATTCATTAAATACAAAGGCAAAACTGCCTTTGCATAGATTATTTAACTTTTTTAAAAAAGTAAATAAATACATATATAAAATCTCAGTTGTATTTATTCCAATTCTGATTTTCTATGCTTTGGTAACCCGTGCGGGTAATTATCTTGCCGGAACAACGTGGGTTCTTCAGTAAAAAAAAATATAGATTGTCGTCTAGAGGATTGTACACTTCAGAGAATATAGTGTCGGAGTAGGTATTGGAAAGGCAGTTTAATGATGCGTGACCATAATAACATCTTTGTTTTTTTTTTTTTAGGATTCTAAGAGCCATAAAAGCAAGTGAAAGAAAAGCAAAAGCTAAGATCTAAAAAGAGTAGTGATTCAAGCGTTTTGGGTGAAATTGCAATTGCAAACCACGAAAGTGCATTGCTCATTTTTGTAGAATGTAGTCTGTAATTAGTGTTAGAGTGAATAGGTATTCGTGACGCTGAATTTGAGAGAAGCAATTCTATGAAAATAATGATTCTTGTTTGTATGCTGCTGCTCGTTTAGCCTTAAAGCGGATAAAAGTCACAAACTCAGCTCATTTTTATAATCCAATTGTATATCATATTTTCTAATCATACACTGCCAAAACAGTAGTCAAGAGTTTAAAATTATGTTTTAATAATCTACTTTAATGTATCCCAGGTAACACCAAATGTTGCTGCAACGTTGCAATGTTGCAATGTTGCTGCAATGTTGAAAATGATACTTTTTCTAACATTGCTGCACTGTTGGCAACAGTGCAGCAATGTTAGAAGAAGTATCATTTACAATATTGCATGCAACGTTGGTGTTACCTGGGATGACTGGATTTTTTAGTAATGAAGCTACTCTCATTTATTGATTTTATCTATTCCTAGTGCTAGCTTTATACACTTTTTACATTAGTTGCTGATATTTAACATATTGCCTTATGTTAAATTCTCTATGAAATTTTTCAAGTGTAAGAAATCCAAACCATCTGATTAGTAATGACTAATGAAAAGCTTGCAATTTAAAAAAAATTATGTTTAATAAGAAACGTTTTTGATTTTCAATGCAATTCCAAACTTTTCAACTGATGACATCAACAAGAAAGAAAGAAAAATAAATCTAAAAAATAAAAAAATTGAGCGCTTCAATTTGTCAAATGAAGCGAATCTTCAATTTTTTTTCGGAATAATGAACTATCAAGCGTGGAATATTGAAGATTTAAAATGATACGTACCGTATTCTATTCGTCTGTTTTGCAGCATCATAACGCTACTTTACCTTCAACTAAAGTTCTGTATCGAATATAGATATTAAAAAGCAAAAGAAGACAGCTGCTATTTGTTTACATTATTTTTTTTTATGAATTGATTTTAAAATTTAAATTTAATTTAGATTTTTAAAAATTAAAAAATAAAGTTTCTTGTAGTTTTTAATTTGCGCAGCTTCAATTAATCTCGACTTTTAATAACTCATAAATAACATGTTTGGTTTCCTTGACTACATGTGTCAGCTGTAGCCATCAAAACCTCTTATTATCCTTATGATGATCAAAAACTTTTCTTTCATATTTCCAGCCACGAACACAAGAGGAACTGGGGACAAATCTTCTTTTCCAATATATAATCACTTGATGGAATAGCTCTCGAGGCTAAAGAGGACTTAGTCAACTGACATGATGAGAAAAAATAAAGTACCTTAAAGGTATACAATTTTGACAAAGAAAACCTATTACAACTTGCAAGATAACTTTATTTTTGTTTTCATTTTGCAATTTTTTGGTTACAGCTTTTATTTATGGTAGAAATAATAACAACATGTGAATATAAATATGCTCTATGCACATTAGATCAGTAGCTAAATTTAGTAACGTATAATCGCCATGATATTATATTGAGGCGTATAAATATTGATTATGAAAGCAACTATACTGACAAAGCCTGTCCAATTTCCTTTTTCGTTTACAGTCAGTCATCTGACAACATTACTGTCATTTGACAGCATTATCTTGTCTTTTGTTTAACAGGAAACTTTGGTTTAATAGCGAATTTCTACCTTGAGGAAAGCAAACAAGCTTCTAGCGCTAATTAGAATTTTTAATATTCTATTTGTTTGGAATGAATTATTTCTTATGTTTTGTCAAGGAAATACGTATGAAAAGTTCATTATTTTAGAATTTACTTTTGCTCTTTATTTTTCTTTTGTGTTAAACATATTTTCACTAAACTATAACAAAAATAAAATGCATAAATATAAAAATAATTAAAAATTTAATGTGTGTCGGAATAAATTTAAGAATTAATAAAGCTACACTGTAAAGACATATTCTTTCTGAACTTTTTATGAGTGAAAAAAGAGAGCTGAGCAGGGAAGCTGCACGTGATGTGGAAGTGTGAAAGATGTAATATTCCAAAAGTAAGTATAGATATACGTGTAATATTTATGGGCTCATAAACATGAAAAGACAACTTAATTTGGGCTCACAGGATAATGAAACGGTAATGGTAGCGCAAGTCTGTTATTAGTTAGTCTAGCTTAATAGATGTAAGCTATATTCTTAGTGGGTGAAAGTAATGCAAGAATATATTAGAAGCAGCAGAAACTAATACTTTTAGATTGTAATTTTTCTAAAACTTTAAATTGTTTATAAAACTGACAAATTTTGCTTTTAAAGATTTGACGCTTTTTATTTTGCAAACTTTGGTAATGAAATGCGAATGTTTTGGCACATGAAGCGAGGAAGTACATCTGATCTGAATTTTTCATTTGATCAGGGAGGGAATTTATTTTTGATGTCTTTAATTTCACTTTTTCATTCTTAGCAACTCAAAACACGAACGAAAAATTAATTATTTACAGGTAAAGAAAGGAGAAGTGGACAGAATGAAGAAGGAAAAACACAAATAAAACCTATGGCGTGTATTTATTAAAGTGTTGCTTTCTAATTAATTACAAAAGAAAAGTTTCATTAGGATGCATCAGTCATTACTACGGATAAGTACTAAGTTGTTTCTTTTCATTGCGAATGAACCAAATGCGATCGACACCTGCACTGGTCTTCTCTTGAGGGTTTCATGAAGCTAGTTACAACAACTTCCCTTAATTGGAAAACAGCCACTAAGACAAAACCCTTTTGCCACTAGAGATCATTTATACAAGCATTTGTAAGCGTTGCTAAAAAAAAGAGAAAGACACTACCTACGTACAGTAACTGTACTATTTCTTAAAAAATAGAGATTTTGATTATGATTCAATTCAGCTCCTACTTTTGGAATGTAAAATTTAAATTAATACCGTACAAATATATGCATGTATGCCGTTAAGTTGTATCAATCGGAAGTTAGAGTTTTACAAATGTATATAACTTTAAATCGACCTATAAAATCCTTTCATCCATATTCGGATGTAGTTTCTTGATTGGTGTTAAGATGTTCTTTTTTTTCGTTTCCACATCAAAGGTTTAATCTATTTATAGAAATCCCCTCTGCTATACCCTGTGTTGAATCTAGAAAAAGAGAAGAAATTCAAGCAGAAAGTCAGAGTTTGATTTTCTGGATTGAGGGAGTTAAGTTGAAAGTTTCAACTGTCACAAGAAGAAATGATGTCATTATTTTTGTTGGTAATCCCTCGGCAATTTCTAAAGAAGTAGTTTAATCCGCTCTTGATTTATGAACTACGGGGCAGTCTCAATGGGTGAATGAAGTGGACCTATACTTACAATCTCTTACAATTGTTTCTTTATTTACGAATTAACTTTTCGTTTATTTTTTTATTTTTATTTTATTTTTTTTTAATTCGGTGGTTGCATAAGGCATTGTATAAAGAATATTAATATATGTGCTGAGCATTTTTATTGTGAAGCATGCGGATGAAATGCTTCATCCTGTTTGTAATATGGTATTATTTAATTGAATACATTGATCAGAAACATAAATAACATCTGAATACACTTTATTTTATTTGAAAATAAATAGAAACGATGTTATTCATAATGTTATTGCGTAGTAAATTTTTAGAGATAAGGTTTCATTTTAAAATTTTACCACCAGAGTACAGGATCGCGCATTGCCCTTCACTACCAGCAAGATGGCGCGTGTTTTTATCGACTTCAATGTGCTTGTTTCTTCCGAAGACCGTATCAACTCCAAGAAACTTTGTACCAAGATCCAGACTGCAGTTAAACGTGAGTAACATCAATCTTGTTCAATTTAAAAGAATTTAATGGCTAACTGACACGCAATGCGGTCAAAATCTATCGCTGTCTTCAACATTGAGGGGGCTATGACCTGAGATTTTCATTACCGCGTGTGTTGTATTTTCGCTAAATAAGTTCATAACATATTAACTCTCTACCGTATATCAACGAATAATTTATTAGATTTTTGTAAAAAAAAAAAGAAGTTTAAGACTGTAATTGAATTAGTTAATTTAATTTACGTAAATTGTATAAAGTGTACTGAACTATTTTTTAATTTTGTGTTGCTGAGTACAAGATTCGATTACACGTGGTGATTAAATTGAACGTGCATTGCTTTGACAAAGTCTTTGCTTTCATTATTAAGTAAGTATGAGCAATGAAACAATAAAACAATGAAAATTATTTAATTGTTTCATTGTATTTTAAATATTTTTAGTGTTATTCATGATGGTTATTTGCGTAAATTGGCCAGTTTTGAGTTTTGTCAAGATAAAAGCTGTAAATCACGTTGTTATCACTTGGTCTTCTCCACAGAGCAGGCCACATCGTGACAGCAAATAGAAACAAATGTCTTGGGGATCAGTCTACTGTTACACCTTATCTTTTGGATTATTGCCTAAAATTATTGTTGACAAGTCACCAACTTGGGACTAAAACAGTTCGGCCAAAAGTAAAGGTGAAAGATTTGTAGGAATTATATAATTTTTAACTTACACTTTTCTTTTATGACAAGATCTTTATGTGACAGTTCATGATTGGTTTGAAAGACTGTTGTAGGAGAGGAAATAGATAAAGCAAACAGTGATTTTCGAAGCAAAAATTGAATTATTATCTTGTAATTTATGAGTTACATTACTGTTAGGAGTGATGTAATGTAAGGGTGTTATAGGTCAAGTGCACTGAGTGTTAATATTGTTACCAATTAAAATAGACATTCAATTCGGTCAGATGCAGGGGAATTTTGTGTCAGGTGCAACATATGGTGTTTTTGTTCTGGATTAGGAAAAAATGTTTTAAATATTTACTTAAAAAAATTTAGTTTACCGCTACATTTTTTTTGACTGTATGGATTTGAATATCTATTGATTGTAGTATTGAATATGTCTCGTATAATCAGATTCTATTGCTAGTCACTTGGCAGGGAAGATATGGGCTCTAATCTAGCTGACTTCGATGTTTTGAGAGAAAAAAATCTAGAAAGTGCTGAGGTTTGCAATATAAACTTTATTTTTATTTGAAAGAAATTCTAAATTATATGATTAATAATATATATTTTTAAAATGTTTTTGGTTTATGTCCACCCAAATCCAAGATATTTGTAGCAGCCTAGGTTTTTGGCAAAAGTATGAGGATTTAGGTCGTGTTATTCGAGTTGGCGTGGTTTATTGGTTGAAAAATCGAAACTTGTAATCAACCAAATCAAATAAGTCGGAAAAATATTTTTTTTTTTGTGTGTGAACACTGTTTATAAAAAGAGAAAGGAAAAGGCCAGCCAAGTGAAGTGCGTGGTTTTTTTGTTGCTTTTTTTATTTACGTTGCTGACTTGAGTGATCTCTAGGGTCCACATGCTTGAATTTTCTAAAGTTTTATTGTTTTGGGACGATTTAACTGTACCCTCGACGTTCAAGATGAATTCTCGACGTTGGTTGTTTAATCTTTTCGTTGGTTTTGGATTCACGGTTGAGTTTTCAGCAAATCAAATTAAAAGTTAATCAAGCTCATTACGGTTCACTCGTGATTGCAGGTTTGATTGATTTAACAATTATTATGGCGCTAAATAATTTGCTAACTATAAACTCATGACTTAACAGGAACAACAAGACAGCATCCGCTTTAAAAGACTTAGGCTTGGATTTTTTTAGGTTTCGGATTTGCTGAATTATCCGTCTCTGGTTTTTTCCCTCCTATTTTCTATATTGGGCTTCTGCTACCTTAATTCTTTATACGTTGTGACAACATCGAGGACAGCTTATGAAGAAGAATGGTATGAAAACAATCATCTATGTCTAGAAGTGGAGTGTTTGTGACTAAAATGGATTGTTTAGGTTGTAATTTTATAAATAATATGACACACATGGAATAAAATGAAACATTATATTATTTGAATATGAAAAGAAACATTCAAAAGTGAGTTTTTTGTTTTGGTTTTTGCTGGTATGTTTTAAAGGCAAACAAGATGTTTAGGAGAAGCATTCAAATGTATTTTTTGTTGTTTTTTGCTTTGTTTTTGATGGGTTTTTTGTTTTGTCTACTGGATTGCTGCCAGATTTCGAGAGACGAAACGGAAGAAACGTAAGTGTTTCTATTCTTGAATGCACCTGTTGGAATATAAAAGATAGTTTTGTATTGTGAAATGGGTCCGTTACTGCCCGATGGTGAAATGTCTGTTGATGACAATCGAGGAGATTGAGAGGTTACCGGTGCGAGAATGCTCTGGGGTAGTGCTGATGAAATGAAATAATTACAGTTGGATTTCTAAATTAAAAAAAAACTTTACTGACAAAAACTTTAACAATTTGAAAATATAGCGACACGTGGCAGCTAAATTTGTTATCCTTAAGACTAAGTGCGCATGTGCACAAATTTATACAAAATCCTTGTAATAAGAAACGTAAAAATTTTTGTCGTAAGTTTTTTTATTTATTTTTATTTTTATATATTATATTATCTTGAGAGAATTTTATTATTCTTTTTGTTCACAGAATGTCATATGACAAGTTAATTTTCTCTAGAATTGCAGCTAATTACATTTCTGTGGAAGATTAAATCTTTAAAAAGTTTTAAGGCTAAGAGCATCTTCAATTTATGTTTAGTTCTTTCTCTAGTTTTCTTAGTGCTGTATAATAAAGTGTGTCACTGAAGAGAATTAAGAAAACCTTTGCTGGCAGGTATATGGAACTTGTTGAAGTTATTCTTTTTTTTTCAATTTTTTTTTCTTGGTTTGTGGTGCCTTTTGTTCTCGCCTGTAAACCAGTGCCATTAAATGTGAGAGAACCATAAAGAAATCCTCAGGTTTTGCACGTGACAGATATTGGAGTGCTTTTCTTGCACACATCTTGGTGTGTGACTTGGATGATTTGGAGATAGCACAGAGTATACACAGAGGGAAAAGTTGGACGCCTGCTGCTTGTTGTTGATTTCTTTTATCTTATATGGCATCTGCTGACATTTTTCCTGCAAAATTTTTTTACGAATGATTTGGGACTTTATATTCCACTTTTTGGAAAGTTTCACTGGTTGAAGTTGGGAGATTAAGCGCAATAAGCGAGTTGTGTTTTAGTTTATGGGAAGAAATATTTTTAAAAGTTTGTTGTAAATGCGCTGAGTTGGTGCAATTTTTTATTCAGTATCATCAATGGTTTGTAAAGTTTGAGCAGGAAACATGTATTTTATCAACAAGGGAGCCACAAATCATTTTGAAAAAACTGATAAATCTTTTTCCTGTTTGGAATATATCATGTTTTTGTTTTATTTTTTATTATTCTAGACTAGAAGTCTTTTGTCTAAAGTAGAGGCAGTTTGCAAAACAAAAAAATTGGCTATTGGAATATTAACCATTTTCCTAAGCAAGTTCTTACTTGTATAACTTGAACCTGGTGTTAGTTGGTGTAAGAAATCAGGAATCGCCAATAGAAATCAAAATCTAATTTCCAGTAAGAATAATAAGAGCAAATTAAAAGTGTGCTTGGTTGGTTTTTATTCATTAGATAAACAGAAGGAAAATCGATTGTATTGGAAGTACGTTTTGAGAACAAATAGATGTCAACTATGCAATGGAAAATTAACAATAGATTTAATTAATGATTCTCACGTAATGTGGACTACAAAAGAGCACAATCACTCAGCAGAGGCATCAAGAGCAAACGTATTAACAGCTTATTATATACCTCAGTCAAAGACAGGCCTATGTCCACACAGGAGACTCCTAACATTTGCTAGCTTTGCTTTGACCTTTTTGAATTTTTGCAGCAAATTTTCTGTTTTTTTTTTAAGTCGAGGCAAATCTATTAAAAATCAAATCCAGAGAAGCTATGTCTTTACACGTGTTTTGAAGCATTGCAAAAGATCATGCAAGGTATCAATACTTAATGAACTTACTTAGTGATTGTTATTTGCGTTTTCTCGAACTGAAGTCGTTATGTCGTTAAAAATGTTAGAAGTGCACTGGTGCAAATACAACGGAGTTGAACTATAGGTTATCGCCATGCTATGCGCTCTTGTCTAACAAGCTCTATATCACATGACCTGTGCAGTTGCTGTGCAAATCGCAGCGCTAGCCACGAAGCGAATGTCGGCTTTAATGGTTAGTTCACATTGAACGTAGCCTAACTTACGAAAATTTAACGTAACCTACGGTTTTGTTCACACTGTAGACAGTAAATGTAAACCGACCAATCACGCAATTTCTCATTCCATCTTGTTTTTCATGCGAGAAGCAGTTGTCTTCCCATTGGCTGCCGTAATTTCTTAAGTTGTGTTACTTCCTACTTGAAAATCAATTTTGAAGTAGGAACTTGAAGTTTACATCTGATTTTAAACCCATAATGCATTGCGCAGCTATCTCACGTTAAAGAGTGGTGGGAACACCAATGTGAACTAACCGTAATGTTACTCATCATTTGAACTTTAAATGTATATTTCAACTATACTCTATTTATTATTTCGTGCGTGAAACTCCCATTGGTTAATGACCTATATTGTACTAAAAGTATATATTGTGGTATCTTATTTTAATCCTCTAGTCGATCCGAGTCAAAAAATCATTGTTTCATAGCCAAAAAATGTGCGCAACAATACAAAAACCCAAATGTAAATAATTTTTTAAAAATATTTTACAAGCATTTTCATTTGTTAACAATGGCATGCACATTTTTGGACTACAAAACAATGATTTTTCGACTCAGCTCAACTAGAGGATTAAAATAAGATGCCACAATATATACTTTCGATACAATATAGGTTATTAACCAATGGGAGTTTCGCGCACGAAATGATAAATAGAGTATAGATGGACATATAAGCTGCATTTCCTCTTTTATATTGATTTAAGCTATTGGGAGTGTAACTCTGTGAAGAATTGCTGATTAGGATATTTTTCTATTGGGCTTGAATTTTGAAAATTTAGGACGTATTACACCACTTTAGGCCATAGTTCTGTATTCGCATGAATACAAATAAAAGTTGCTTTTAAATGGACACATTTTCTTATCTCGCTCGTTCACACAGTATAATTTATTTTTTCAAGTGAAAAATATTTCATATTT
Organism: Strigamia maritima; assembly: GCA_000239455.1. Classification (NCBI taxonomy): domain Eukaryota; kingdom Metazoa; phylum Arthropoda; class Chilopoda; order Geophilomorpha; family Linotaeniidae; genus Strigamia; species Strigamia maritima. The sequence continues at coordinate 107,943 of JH431443.1, read as the reverse complement.
CAATCTATAGAAAAGGCTGCAGAAGAAAAGTCTCATGGGTGATTTTCGAGTATATATGACATAAAAAATATAAAGAATGCAAAAGCAGCAGACGGAAGGAAAGAGAGAGAAAGAGACATCATTCCATTTACTGCAACCAGAGATACTCCAAGGTATATGGTCACCCATTACCAAACGTGAGGGAAGAGGATATCCTCAATCACTTGCCATACAGGAGATTCAATTTTTATTTATTGAAGTAGCAGGTGAAGTTGAAAGTTAAGCTCTGCTTCGATCAAAATTAAGGAAGACTTAGAGTGGAGGGGGAATTCTTGTGTCAGAATTTTTAGTAAACAAAACATTTGTAATGAAATTTTCTATGATGGAAAAAAATGGTGGTTGGGTAAGTGAAATTGAATTCTGAAATTTATTATTAGAATTTTTATGCAGTGGCAAAAGAATGTGAAAACTGAAGTATAAATGCAAATGGGCTTGTATATTGTGGCACTATAGATTGGATTCCTTTTCTTACATCACTCGGCATAGAGGTTTTCAAATTTATAATAAAAAAAATAATAATTCAAGAAGTGTATAGATGTGAACTTTTAGAAAAATATTAATGTGTTTTATGGTGATGTAAAATTTGCGAATTTTGATTGGTTGGTCTTTGAATTTTTTTAAATTACCTTAGCTTTGGAAGTAGGCAACTTGCTTTTGTTACGTACGTTAAGTTTTATTCCCAGAATGCATCTGACGGCAACGTTAAGTTATATTTTATAGTGGTGCAAAGCTGTGAACCCACATTGCTGGTCAATCCCCTGCGAAATGTATGGTCGTCATTTTTAAATAATTTATGGTATTATAGTATCACCAATTTCAAAAGGCTTTGTTCATGTTTACATGAAAATTCAATACATCGTTTACTGAGTCTGTGAACCCATCTAGGGATAAAGAAATTGGAGGTTATGTTTGTTAGTAAATATTAAGCAGTTGGATATTATGGTTTCCAACTTTCCACGAAGAATAAGTACATTAATTTTGTTAAAATGATATTAATAAACTTCAATTTTAGTAGTATCTTTTAATTTTAAGTTTGGGATATTTTATGAAAAATATTTATTTACATAGAGAAAATCTCTATCTTTGATGTTTACCATTCGTCAATGAAGGGATAAATCAGGTTTCATTAGCTGTATTCAAACTTGGAAGTCATAAGTGTTCTTTCCGACTTTTAGTACTTTTATTATGCGTTTTGCGTTATTTGGTGATTTATCTTAATCATGACGCAAAATGCGTTATAAAAGTACCTAAAGACGAAACAGACACTCACGACTTCACTTTTGAGTGCAGCTATTGTGTTTAAGAGACATTTAGACTACAGAAGTTAGTTTCATTTAATTTATTCATTTATATGTCGGTTAAATATTATTTCTTTTTGGAGCGGATTATACTTAAATTCAGAAAGTAACCTCTTAAAAATGTTGTTCAAAGTGTTATTTAGTCTAAATCGCATTTAGACTGCAGTTATTTAGTCTAAATCGCATTTAGACTGCAGCGATTGTGATGCCACCAGCTTGAAAATAGCAAAGCTGTGGGGCTTACTAACGTTTCATTTCATCCAAGGACGGAGAGCCGCGAAATACTGGCTTGCAGAACTATTTAAATGAGAATTGCACGACAATATAGTAGGTCACTGGCAAACTGATCCGGAAATGAAGTCGAAAAGTGCATTTGCACCGCAACTCGCCCGTGCACCGTATGATAAAATAGACGTTCGATAATGAAAAATAAAAGCCGTAGGTTATATAGCTTCATGAAATTATATGTAGGTGTCTAGTTTGTTGTTGTCGGTAATGATGAAATGGATAGTTATGTTTATCTTCATGGTTCAATAGAGTCTTATTCAGTTTGAACTCACCATTGCATGTGCAGTAATGTTTTTCGTGTTGATGTTTCATTGTTTTCATATCAGATATGAGGATCTACGACGTAGAAAACGAGTGTGACCTTGTCTCCTTGGCAACTGTTCCAACAGTGGGAGGGTTGATGTCCAGTGGAAATAGTTAATTCCGTGTGCATGTTTGAATTAATTGGTCTAAGCAATTTATTGTCTCTGACAACTAGTGAAATGCGGAATTGAAGGGAATTGGGTTTGTAAGTGAGTTTTAATGGTGCAATTAAGGTTTAATGGTTCGGCTTAATTTCTTTTGATTTATTTTTGCGCATTCTTAGTAGTAATAGTTTGAAATAAATACGAGCCACATTTCTGTCATGTTGGATTGCATTGGCGAATAAACATTATTTTAAAAGTGGGCTAATTTTTGTTGTTTCCTACATTTTCTGCGTTTGCATAAATAAATGGAAAATGGTAATTGTACGGTTTGCATTTGTCAATTGAAGTGAAACGGACTGGAATAAATTCAAGGTTTTCTTTTAATAAGCAATAGGAATACTGTATGAATTTTTATAAATTGTTAGACATGAGATTAGGATTTTCAATTCGCGGTGTTTATAGGTTTCTGTTGGAAGTATAAGAAAAATTAAAAATCTAAAAAAAAAAATTGTTTCTGAAGGTCTTCGGATATGGACCGAAACGTTAATCCTAAAAACTATTGCTAATTAAGTGAACTATTCCCAATTATATTTTATTCAATGTCTAGAGGTTGTACAATTTGAGATCGAAAACGATCATTAGCTTAAAATTCTTCGTATTGTAGGGATTATGATAGTCGTTTTTTTAGGAGTAGGGGAGGTAGAAAATTCTAATTATTTCTGGCAAATTTGAGATCATAAAAAAATCCCTAATTGGCTAGAATTAATTTACGTCAGTTATAAGAGGCTAACTTGACTGCATATATACTCTATTGATGGAATTTTGAGCTAAATTTTTTTACTTGTACATTAGATAATTTCAGCTAACTGATCTCCAGTTGTCATGGAAACAAAGTCTCATATTGGTCCTTAATTTCCGCAACAGAGGGAGAGGGATACAGAATATTAAACAGTAATTTAGAAGTAAAAAAAATTAGCTCAAGATTTTGTGAATGGAGTATAGTTGTTTGAGCACCCGGATGGCGCTAGTATACTTTGTTATGGTGTTGTATTGCAGAATAATTCATCCCAAAGCCATATTCAGCTATTCCCACACACGTATGGATGCCTGGACAGCTGGACGTGCACATACACGCGACATAGTCGAATATGTGTGAACTGACACGTGGCGTTTTGCGCGAAGTCGCGTGACTGGTCAGCGCACTAATTGGTCAGTAGTGACGACGCTCCTTTAAAGTGAATGTGTCGGGGAGCATTAAGATTAAATTTGGTTAAACTTTTAATTTCTATTATGTATAACTAGAATATTGAAGCAGATGTAAACATTTATACTTGTACTCCATTGGGAATGTTTGTTTCTCTGCTAGGAATTTACTTTATAAAATAGTTCTAAATTATTACTAACGGTTATAAAGCAGTGCAAACATTATTTTTACATAAATATTTACTGGGAACTAACAGAATATGATTAAATAACAGAAAAATTGATAGATATACTTATAGGCAGACTTATTGTCGACAGTGGAGTACCGTATTTATTTCTTCCAGATACAATAATGCTTATTGAGTACTAACCAATATAAAAGTTTGAGAATGATGTGCTGTCAAGAATAGTAATGGCTCATCATGCTGATCATCTCTTCCTATAAGTATTGGGTCTGGTTAGTACTTCGATGGTTGACGTGCGGGGAATCCCAGGTCCTTCTTATTTCTGTCTGATTTAAGGTAGTGTTTATGGCAAGAACATTTTCTATCTACTTCTAACTGGGTTTTCCGTGGTTTCTCCACTTCTTAGTGCAAATGCAAGGTTGGGTCCTTCCACAGATCGTTCATTGCATCGTCTAATGCCCCGGCCAGGATTTCATCTTTAGGGTCACGACCATGTTAAGTCGTGTATATGAATAAAAAAATAATAAAGATTGTACGCGCGTGGTTTGATTGAAAACTACAGAATATATATATGTACATCAATATAAAAAAAATAATTGCAAGTCGTGTAATAACTTTAGTCTATGGTTTCATGCTGTAATTGAATTTCAACTATAGCAAATAATTTGAAAACAAATTCTCTCATGTAAAACTGGGAAATATTATTGCACACGATAACTATACCAAGTCGTGACATTTAAAGTAGTGAAATGAGAAATACTTTCTATTTATGAATACGGCGCAGCCTACGGTAATTTATTGTAGTCATGTTTACATTTCACTGCACAGTTAAACCGGAAGTTTATTTGTACAATGAAAGCAATATAAATTAACATAATGCAACACATAATTAAACTTTTCTAATCTCTCTAATAAACAAAGATGATGGCTACTCTTAAATCTGAGGAAACTTTTTTTATTAATTTATTTTAGTGTCTTTATAGATTATGGCGGATAGAACCACTTCTTATCTCTCAAGAGGATGGGCGATGAATACTTTTTGGTTTTTTAGATGCTAGAAAAATCTATGAATAATTGCATTGCTAAAAATGGCTCACATGAAGAAATTCTTGCGGATAATTTGACAAACATTTTGGTGTGTGATAAATGAGTTTATCTTTAATCCGAAACAAAAACCCTCTAAAAATTCAGCTGACGTGCACCTGGCACACAGAAATCCTCAAACAAAAAAAAAAACAAAAAAAAAAAACATAAAAATAGTTGAAGCAAATCAGGAATTAAAAACGTTTCTCTTCTGTTTCCATTTTCGAATGCAGCTATGGTAGTTGTAATTCTTTTTCCATCAGGGTTTTAGCAATCATTTTTTGAAAAAAATGTGTTGGGGCAGGTGGGTTTTATCTTCATCTGTGTAAGTTTTTCTTCCTCTTTACTGAAAGTCTCATGTTGAATAAGGAATATTAGACTTGCTATATAGACTCTGCAAGGCATTGAATATGAAATTACTATGAATCTATTTTACCCATATCTGCTGACATTTCTCCGGGACATGGTAAAGCTGAGACTGCAATAATATTCCCTCATTTCTTGCGTGAGCTTCGTTTATAAATCATTTTTATCTCGCACACAATTTAGCTGCAACAACTACTAATTGGATGTAGTAAAGAAAAGAATGGCTATCAACACCGGGAAAAAAGTTTAAAACAATGCAGTTATCTCGAGTGGATGGAAACACGCATGGGGTTAAGTCCCAAGTCTCAAGTTTTAATTACTTAGGGAAAATTAGGTGGAATAAAAGGAAAAATTGGAATTGCTGGTTTAGTTTTTAGGTCAACATCAGAAGTTTAGGGATTTTTGTTTTTTTTATTTTTTTACAGCAGATGGTGTTTGGATTAGTTTTGCTGCATTTTGACTTTGAAGATCTTTAATAAAGTCAATTTATAAGCAAAACATTTGTAGGCAACGGTTTAGTTTTTTTTTTTTTGGTTTGGAACGATTCGGATTGTGATGTGAGCTCTTTCCTCTTGATTTCTTGTTTTTGCATTCAAGTATAGCCGTTCTACTTGTGCTTCCTCTTCACGTGGACAGAATTTGCTGCTTCTATCCACTTCACATCTGGTCAATCAATGAACAAGATGGCCACCTTGTATTTACACCCATTGCTATAGTAATCCCAAATTAAATAGATGATCTCTGTGGGACTTGGAAACAGTTAAAGGTGCTTGATTTATTGCGTTTTTTGGCTCATTTTATGCTATTCTGGTTTAATATTTAAAGAATATCATTTTTGACGTGAGGGGGTGTTCAACACTCGTAAATCCCAGCTGTAACTTGCAAAAAGCTGAAAATTTGAATTTCTAACTTCTACAATCTCAATATCGGACTGAAAATACAACATGGTGCTCGTTTCGATTTCTTCGCATGGAATTCACTGTACAATATTTCAAAAAAGGTTAAAGAATTTTTAATTTTTCAAGAGTGGTCTGACTTGAAAATTGTAATTTTTTTTTTACTGTCGTCGATTTAGCATGTGAATGTCGTCCTTGTCTGGTAATATAAAAAGCTCGGCATTTTTCTAGTGGTTGCCACAGTTCTGTAGTGCTCAAACGTAATGGCTAGGAGTCTCTCAAAAGCTGTAGCTCACAACTGTCGTGAGTTTTTATTGCGTATGGTCACAACAGATTGCGATGAAGCGAGCGATATCGTGAGTTCTTGCAAGTGTGCAACCAGTTTTTGATAAATTTTGGGAAAAATTTATTATAAATCTTGAAATTCCACGGGAAATTCTCTTGAAGTTCTAATTTTATTCTTTTTGAAATTTCTTTTTGATAAATCTATCTTAAAATATATTATTTATTTTTATATATATATCTACAGTATATATGCTAGTATTAATTTCTGGAATCACTTCCTGTTTTGCTCTTTTGAACTCGGATTCGGCTGGAGTAGAATAGATCAATAAACTCTGTCTGATGAGTGTGGGGTCAGCCAGGAAGTCGGAGGACATAAACGGACAATATCACAGATCCAATACTACAAAAGGGAAACGCAAACACGTGGGAAAGGAGACAGAAGGAGGCCCAATTTAAAAAATTCCCCATGAAAGTGCAAAAAAAGCAATAAAAAGTTAATTCCGAATCTAAATATTTTATGTAGTGAATACCTTTTTATTATTATTTTCGGGTCAGGTTTAGGTAGTATTTGCAAAGTTAGGTCCTTTGTAAGACACACTCGAAATTGACTTGGTAGAAAGTAATATACTTTATCACGCAGGGCATAAAATTCCATGAATATATGGATGAAAGATGAGTAAAGAGACGAAAAAAAGGGAGGAAAGGGAAAAGGGATGTTGAGAATAAATGTGTCGAGGTGGAAAGATTTTACTTTATTTTATTGCTAAACATATATCTCCAAGTGGGCAAGTTTTACTCACACTGTATGAAACTGCTTTCCTCTTACATTTTAACGCATTGCTCTTTAAAAAAGTTTATATACTTTAAGTCGGTTTGAAGTTGCTGATTCAAGCGCTATTTTCCTTGGAATTGTTGAAGAATTTATTTCCTTTTTTTCTCTCAGCTTTCTTATTTCGCCCCTTTTTTCTTTCTCTCTCATTCCCCTACAATTGAAGATGTAAGTTTTAGTGTAATGGCGCTTGTTGTGTTTACTTCAGCCTTTTTGTTCAATCAATCAATCAGTCTGTTTATCTTGGTTAATGGATCAGAAGGAAAATGTGCTTGTTTTCGCTTATATTGTACATGTTTGTTGTATGGATTTATTTGTAGATTAGTTTTTTTTCTTTTTTTCTTGACTTTTGTTGTTGAGTTTAAATTGCGCAGATAGCAAAAGTTTCATTTAATTATAGTTTGTTGTTGATGGGTTAATAATTTCGTTTTGGAAATATAGGTAATGGCGTTTATATAGTGTAACAGAACTAATTATTTTTGTATGAAATGACATTAAGTTTTTTTTATAATGTAGGCAAATGATTAAATTACATTTAATTTTTATTTATTTTTTTATTGAACTTTGATGCATTGTGAAATGCAAAATCAAAATTAAATACAATTTTTTCTCTAGATTTTGGTAAAAAAAAAAAAGAAAAAGGATTTAATTTGTTTGAGGGAATTGGTATTACTTTTAAAGGTAAAGCTGCTTACTTGGAATAAATCAATAAAGATATTTCTGAAAGACAAAAAGAATTTAAAACAAGCAAAAGCGATGGTAAAGTTAATATTTAGCTTACTTTTGCCATTGGTCTGTTGGTATATTGTTTGCTCGAGCAGATTGAATAATGAATTTTAATAGAAATTTATTGCTTACTTAAAGCTTGCTTTTTGGCTCAATTGTAGCGACCATAGAATACATACTGTAGGCTAAGCAATGATGACCATCGTGGTTGGATGATACCTGTAAACAAAGTCGTCTTTAATAAGAAACTTTTTAAATAAATTATGTTGCATCAAACGCGGATCAACAATACTAACAAAAACAAAGTAACAAAAGGTATTGAAAATGAGATTAAAGCGAGGGAATTTTTAGTTCTAATTTATTTGCTTTAAAAGAAAACTAAGCGAATTCCTAAAGTTGTGGTGCCAACACATCATCAAGTCGATTATGGGAACGCTTACTCATGGTGGTTTGAAGTATTCTGATTTTATCGGTTATCTATCGCCTTATCTTAAAGCGAAATGAATTTTTTCCAAAAAATTGATTTTTTGTTTTTTTTGTTCAGAGAGGGTTTTATTTTTGCCTCGCTATGGTTAATTGTGGCCAAGTACATAGAAGATTTGTATAGATTGTCATAAATGAATTTATGAGTTGCATAAGTGCGATATTAAATTTCAAGTGCTGTCATATATTTTCATAGATTCAAATAATCTGGTCGAGGGAAAAAGTGTCGAGAGCACTGACGTGAATTTTTCTTTAGCGGATTAAGTTTCAAAAATAATTTACAAATGGGATGCAATTGAAGCAATTCTTTAGTCTAATGCATTGGCAAGGAGGTCCCAAGAGCTTCTCCCGTTAGCATGGCTGATATTTGATACTGAATTAATGGATTTGAACACACGCTGTTCTCAAAGTGCCAATTCCCACGCTAGCTCCACACTGTGTGTTGTAGAAGGGCTCAGCTGACAAGTGGATTTTTTTTTCTTTCAATTTTTTCTTGTTTTTTTGCGTTTTTCCTTTTAGTTATTATGTATATATAATTTCCATTTATTGTCACAGTTCGTGGGACCATTTGACGAATGGAAGATTGATGTTCTCGCTTGACAATCTTTCCATTTTCTCTTCGAGTGTAAGGCACAGGGGATTTTGTCTTCGTAACATGACAACGTTCAATGAAAGAGGATCTGTTTATTGGCTGGTGCAAGCAATTCTTGCTTTAGTTTTGAATTTTTCATTTTGTCATTGGGTATTCAGATTTTTTTCTTATATTAAGGTTTTAAAACTTAGCCTGAGCAGCTTTAAAGGGATGTAAGTTTTTAATTATTGCGTGGTTTTTTGTCCCTTTGAGCCTGTGTTGCTATTCTTTTGAATTCTTCCTTTTATTTGTGTTTAATTAATTCTTGTTTGATCTCGTGATTTAAAATGCGATTAAACAAAAGCTTATTACATTAATTTCAGAATTTTGAGAGATTTCACATGATACATTGAGAATATCTTAATTTTTGGAAGTTTTCAAGCATACTTGAAACTTCTAAGCAGTGGGTATAAAGTGAACATGGCTTGTTTTTGTTTAAGTTTTGTAATATAGACTATATGAAAGGAATAATTGGTCGCAAATGTGATTGGAGTGCTTCCAGAGAGCTGACTTTAGGTGTTTTTAATGTGTTTTTCGAGAGAGTTTAATCTAATTTGCGGTGTATGTTGCAATGGGCAACAATTAAAAGTATTACTGTACAAAGAAACAGATTTTTTGTTTGTGGGTAGTTTTAGTTGCCTTGGTGAGTTGATAGTAAACAATGGCTATAATAATGATCCAAAGGAGTATTTCATTGGATCCTAGTTACCATACCGTTATTCATGGCTGCATCTCGTTTTTTTATTATCAAAAAGTACCAATTTACTAATTAATTAAGAGAAACCTTCTGCAGTAAAGTTGCGCGGGACTATGGCAACATTATTTCTATTTTCTAATATTATAAGAAATTTATATATAAATATAAAAACTACATGCTTGGTACTTGCTTTTTAAACAGCGTAAAAATTCAGCTCATTAAATTTTTGATGTTCATTTAACTTCCCATGTTTGATGATGAATTTAATCATACGAATCTCATTATAATTCATTTTTGCAATTCTCTTGAGCCAACTCGACTACCTTTGCTCTTAATTTTTTTTATATATAAAATATAGTTATTATTATTTTTAATAAATATAAAACAGGTTGTTAGAAGGAAAAATGGAATTTGTTTAGCATACTTATGATGCTCATAAGAATCTTTTTTTGGGCTCTTTGTAAGCAGAAGAGAGCGTCCTCTAAGGAGAATTGTAGTGCACTTTTATGCTGATGGGTTGTTAGAGGGCGAATTTCACTTGGTAAGTTTCATCGAATACAAGAAAGGCATACCGACCGCAGGACGTAAAAAGAAGAAAAGAAAAAATAATAGGGGTATTTCGTATTTCCGTATCTGTTTTATACTTTCCACTTCGAATCCCAATTTAAACAAAAATGCGGTCAAATGATGAAGCAACTTGATTAGATTGATAGATAAAGTTTTTCAGTGGGATATAAATGTCCGAGATATTGATTCATTTCATACACTTGAAGGAAGCCCATTGAAAACTAATGGCTGACTCATTTAGCTCGTTGACTAGAGTTTGATTGACCCATTGATTTCAAAGTTTGTGAAGTACAGGTGCTCATATTTTATCTAATGATTTATTACATAAAACTGAAGGTTCTCAATGAAGACTACAGGTTGACTCATTGAGCCCATTGAATGGGCTATGTGGTTAGTTTGTTTGGTTGATCGATTTTTAGGGGGTTATGGTAGCTTAAATCAAACAAATTTCTTACTCATTGAGTACATTGGATGGACGACTGAGTCCAATCATTGGTTTTGTTAGGGCTAACATTCAGGGGGTAGAGGGCGACATCAAATCAAGTAAGGTTTAGAAAATGAAAGCAGAGAAAAGGTTGTTAACATGTTATGTGTGACTTACTTGATAAATAAAGATAGATGACTGTTGAGTCCAGTGGTTATTGCACGTGCGACTTAACTGGATTTCCTGAAGTTTCAGCCATGTCAAAGTTAAGACTTGACTTTTATGCCTATCCAACTGTCAAATTAGAGTGTCGTGGAATCAAATGTCGCAGTTCGTTTTAATTATTGAGTTAAATGTGATTGAAAATCAAAATTTAAACACTCAGTTTGACGCGATTGGACTTTTATTTCGTTTTGTAATCTCATTTTCAAGTGGTATTGGTAAAGGTCAATGTAAAATGCAATTTTTATCATGCTTCTATTATAATGCAGTTTGATTTACGTAGGAATATATGTGAATTGTTTTGAAGGTTTAATTAAGGGTTAAAAAAACTCACGAAACTGAATTTCTTGGCTTTGCTATCGTTCGCTTTTTATTTATTTTTGTATTTTTATTTTTTATTTTTTTTATGCATTGCACCTGACAAGATTGGTTCAAGAAAATTGGAAATCCACACTATGGGTTTTATTTTTTGGGTTCCGACTCAAATGTATTGGATTTTTTGGAGGGTAAGTTAGTATATGGAAGTTTTGTTATTGTTGTTGTTTTGTTTGTATTTTTTTTTTTTGAAAAGGTAAATAAATTAGATTATTTAGGTTATTTCGAGATTGAATGGAGATTTGAAGTCGTTTCATGCAACTGTGTAATCATTACACTATAACGGTTATGAGACTAATAACACTGAATGCCACCAATGCAGTGGCGTCAGGTTTGATATTTTAGCAAAATAATTACACGGCATATTAAAGGTGGGATATGTTTAGATATGGAAAAGGGGGGAAAAAAATTTGATTTTATATCGTATATTGGAATTTTCTTCACGTTTTTCATTATTTCCAAGTTTATGCTTTTCCTTTAACACATAAAGGTATATGTATTTCGGCTTTTTAATGATAAAAAAGGACTTGGAAATGATAGAATGATAAATGAAGTTTAAATAAATTTTGCGCAATAAAATGGCTCGAAATTGAATGTAATGGTATTATTAAAAATAGTTGGTGCGTTCTAATTATAGTGGTTAGAACTAATAATAGTTTGTTATGAAAGGATTGTTGTTAGGAAATATCGTCTAATTGAGGGCTTTCATATTGAAATTGTATAATTTTAAAAATTTTTTGAGATTTTTTTTATTTATTAAAACATTAATTGTGCAACGACAGCACATCTACAAATGAAATTAGCATAAATAGAAATGAAACGATTAAAGTGTGCAACTTTTAAGTTTTAATAATTTTTTATAAAAATGTATGCAGGTATTGTGTTTGTGTTTGATTAAAGAGTTATTTTTCCAGTAATATATGCCGTGCAGGTCAGATGGGTAATTGGAGGGAGGAATTATGTCGTCATTCATTTGTTTTAAAATATTCAAAAGGAGCCAAGTGAAATTCAAGTAAACAACAGACACACCTTCTCATTTACCACAAAGAGGTCATTGAATTAAGTCACACATTTGCTCGAAACAACATCACATTTTGTCATCTTTTCCATCATTAAAAATCCTCTTCTTTTCATGTAACCACATTAATTTTTTAAACTTTTACACATTTCACTTTTTAAAAAAAAAATTGGCTAAAGGAGAAATTATAGTCTAACTTAAAGTTACGTGATGCTTTTATAAAGAATATAATGAGTCATAATCATTAATTAAAGGAGCAGTACACACTATTTGTTTGCGTTATGCAAAATAATTAATGACCATGTAGAAAGGATTTTTTTTTCAAGAGGAGGAGAGTCTAATTAGGGCGAAAAGGATAACACCTAAGCTTGATTGATAATTTTTTTATTTTTGTGATGAATATTACACTGAAGGAGATAGCGATCAGACAGCAATTTTTTTTTCTCTCCTTCCATCCCCTACTCTACTCAATTTAATTTCGGTCGGTGACAGGGAAATTGAATGCCTAAAAGGCCAGGTGGAGCCAAGGCACCTGTCCCTCGAGATGATAAGCTCATCATCGACTCAAGTACTGCACTCGCACTTGAACAGTCTGAGTTGTAAATGAAATTTCAACTTGTGACCAAGATCACCGCTGCAATGGAAACGGCGGGAAACAAATTTAATAAGCGCGCCCATCTAGAAACTATTGCCCATACCATTTGGCATTGCAATGGCTGACTGCTGCTTGCCAGTGAAGTCGCCAATTACACTCGCCCTATACGCAGCGGGGATGTCATTTGACTTGTGACCTCATTCAAGGAGTGTTTTTCTAGGGTGTGGGCTTGGAATTAGTTGTGGGAGTTTCCATTCCCTTTTCATCCTCGTATCTTGATTTCGTCACTTAAGGAATCTCTGCTTGTTGACGGGCAGTGGTGTCGTTTGTGTTAATTTTTTTTTTTTTTTTTTTTTTTTTTGTGGTAATTGGTTTTTTTTTATCTACTTGTAGGACTAATGGAGACGTGTTGTTTTCAAGATTAGGTGGGCATTAAAATTGAGGTTTAATGTCTTTTGATGGTGTTCTGAGTGTGTTTATATTTCCACTGCTTCCTGAGTGTTTTTTTTTAATGGTTTGGGTTTGATATTGATAATTAGAATTTCTAATTATCAATATTTATATTTCTAATTTAGAAATAGTCAAAGATTTTAAATTTTATGTGATGAAGTCAAAGGATTAAGAATTTTGATATTAAAGAATTAATTTTGGTACATAATGTCATAAGTATACTTGTTTTGTCTAATTTGGCTTGTTCTCACAGCAAATCTCGCCTGTTTTTGCGACTTGTCTGATTGTATCTTGTTACAAACATTTTGCAAACAAAAATCTCGACTTTTTTTGATCAATCCAATTGAAGTTCGTGACAAGGGGTTTTCAACAGACAGCAATTATGGTACAGAAAATTTCTTGATTTTTTCTTTACAGAAGAAATCTGTATAGTTTTCTCTGTACAGTTGTTCGTAAAATCTGCAAAACTACAAGCATTTCAAATCGATTTGAGGTCTGATACTATTAGAGCGGGCTTTTTATTTTTATTTCATCGATTACCTTTAGTGGTGTAAATGACAGGTCTAAATTAAAGTGCACAGCAACAATACAAAATCGTTTGGAAATCCTTTTACAATAGATCACTCTTTTTCCCAACTGTATTAATAGCCACTATTATTAACTATTATTTACTGCGTACTGGAAATGATGAGGCGAATGAAGCTGAATGGAAATATCATTACAACAGAGAAGAATCTGAAATATTAATGATGATTGGGATTAAAAGGAAAGAATAAACCATAATGTGGGGTCTGCGTGTTGGCTTTTTCTTGTCATCTTGGCTGGGAGAGATGAAAGCAGACTAAACAAAGCCATTACACACTACGACATGTATTGATTCTTCCGTGCTTGTCTTTGCGTTTTGCTTGTTGGTTTTGCGGAGAAAATTAAGTTGGCAAAATATTCGAAAGATGTTTACATTGTAGCTATAAATTTTGTTTACTCGATGATTAAATTCATAATTTGGTCAGTGCAAATTGCCGTGCAAAATTCATTATTGCTTTATTGCAAGTGACATCTTGCGAATGGAAAGTCGAATTAAATGTTGTTCGGAATTAAAGTTTTCCGCTCTGATCAGTTTCGGAGCTCTTGGAATTCGGTTGGGTTTAGATATAAAACTGAGAATAGGAGATCAATAGGGGTTCTAAAGCTGTCTGTTCCCATTAAGCTTTTAATGCATTTGCAAAACACGTAGAAGTTAATCTGTCAGTTATGCGCATATATATGGATTTTAAGCTTGTAAACTAATTATTACTGGGCAAGATGATAAGAGAATTTTCTGCAGTCTACTTTCCTTTATTGGCTTTTATTTTTGCGGTTTAAATCATACAAGTGTTAAGTTGGGGTCGCAATGTACATTTAGAGTGAGTTTTATTGTTTTGTGTTTTATTTTTGGGGAAAATAATAAATTTTTTTTTTTTGGTTTTGTAAGTTATATCGGTTGGAAATGGAGTGAAATCCGCAATTTATTGTGGAATGGTGTCGTATTGAAAATGGGAAAGTTGATAAAAGGCTCAATCGTTTTGCTATTTTGATTGATATTGTCAGGCTTTGCTTATCAAATAAGAATTTGCCCATTAATTCAGGAACGATGATAGTGGCTTAGTTTGTATAACAATGAGTGTTTAATATTTATTGGTCAGCCCACCTGCTGTGATAAAGTGGAAGAGCATTAAAATGCGTATGGCACACAACATTGTGGTAGGGATGTTGCAATGAGGCGAGAGTTGGGTGTGTAAATCCTGAATAAATACTTGGTGGAAATTTGCACATAGGATTGGCGAGCAAGTTTTGAAATTGGATCCATATTTTATATTGAGAACTTTGGCACGTGTGTACGTCAATATTACGAACAAGAAAGTTGTCTAAAGATAACCCATCGAGATTATGATGAAGATTTAATGAGTTTTGAAGGTCAGTTGTTTTATTTTCAGAGGTAAGATGAGGTATAGTAGTGCGACAATTTAAAAAAAAATGAATACTGTATGAATGTTGGCAAGTAAATTGTATCGGTGGTAATAAAAATCGATGGGGATCTACATTCACATTAAATCTGATCGATTACCGGTTTAAATCTTGATTTAAATGGTAGGTGCTTTCAAATACTTATTTACATTATTATTATTATTATTATTATTATTATTATTATTTATTTTTTTAAACTTATTTTTGCATATTTTTTTGAATATTTTAATTGTTTATTAATCTGTTGAGCAAAATTACGGTACAGTTCAACCTCGATATAGCGAACTAAACAAAAGCAACAAAACTGATTGTTATAACGAGGTTTTCGCTTCGTTATCTTATAAGCGGTTTTTCGTTGTAAGAGAGTTCGTTATAACAAGGTTGTACTGTATTTCGTTTTTTATGTATTCGCAATGTGCGCTTTCGTTTTCTTTAGTTTCCTTTATAAGCAATTAATGATTAATTTGCAAGTTTCTTTCCCAGCTCGGAAATGTCTCGATTTGCTTCTGATCTTAGTTTATTTATTTAGCAAAAAGCAATTTGTTTCGAGAGGACGTGCATGTGCGAATACCAGCCTGAGTACATATATAATTCATTATTCATTCGAATGCAAGCCTTTCACGATTTTAATATTAAACTAGCTACAAATGGCTAGTTTAAAAAATGAAATATAAAAAATTGAATGCATCAGAATGCCAGAACACACATATTTTGACTCGGGTGTCGTTTACGGTGCAATAATCTTTTAAACCTCTAGTTTTACATGGTCCTTAAAGTAGCTGTTGATGGAATAACCACCCTTCAATGGTTTTTTTTTTCTCTTTCTTTTTTATAGGAGAAATGGAGGGTCAGTTTTATCTTTTAACAGACCACTTCCCTTGCATGAGCACGAAATTCACCAGAATCTCTCAAAGGAATAAATGGTGGGTTTCTAGATTCTGCAAACTCAGCGTTGCCTCGCGTATGGGACGCACGATTGGAAATGTTCAGTCAGCCTGCGTTTCTGTGGATTGGTCTTTTGTCGCCTCTATTATTTTCACGTGTATAAGTCAACAACAGCCGCTATGTGATCATTGAGACGAGTAAACATTGCACGCTCAAATACGTTTACTCAACTTTTCTCTTGACCATCAAAAACCTTGGTCAATAGCATGAAGGGGTAGTTAACGTTGATTGAATTTTTTGTTTGCTCTTTATACGACTGATTTGAATTGCTTTACTCACGCGGTAATTACTCGAGAATTTATTAGAGACATTGCGGTGCAAATACAGTCTAATCTCGTTATAACGAAGTCGTTTATAACGAAATTCCGCTTATAAAGAACGGGTTGGAAATTTCTTGGGTTTAGTTTTATATGCTAATTTTCTCGTTTATAACGAAAACATCGTTATAACGAACAGTTTTGGCGTATTTTTAGTGGTTTGTTATAACGAGGTTGGACTGTATGTGAACATGCAATCTGGAATTTGATTTTTGGTTTTTTGGATTGCGGTTAAAACTAAATTTAAAGAAATTGAATTTTTTTCGAGGGATAAAACGGGGGGGGGGCAATTGAAGTTGCATAAATAATTTGACACGGATGAAATGACTGAATTGGAGTTTTAAGCTATTTTTTTTATAGAAAATCATAAGGCACGTTCAAATTTGTTTAGATGCCTTAACTTATTTATCTTAAATGTCTAAGTGCCGATATATGGTGTTTATGATGACGTTATGACGCCATATACAGGATCCACACTTAGAAAGTTAAGTTGATTAAGTTCAGTTACCTAAGCGAATTTGAACGCGCCTACTGTTAAGAATGAGTAAATTTAATCAGTATATTGAAGTAAAACAGACCCTAATAATTGTCTGGGTTTTTGTTTGGGCATTTGGGAAGTTTACACGGTTGGTGATTTTAATGAGTAGTTTCCCATTTTAAATTTGGTCACAAAATATATTTTGACTAAGCCTTTATTTAGAGAATTTAAGTGGAATTTGCTGGGAAAAAAAAATCTTGAACCGTATTTACATTTTGAAATTTTAGATATTTTTGCACTCTGCTAAGCGTAAACTTTTTTGGTTGTTGGTTAGGCCATAGTAATCTTTATTTCTTTTAAAATTCTAAAGTAGTTCCAAATTGAAAAGAGGAAAAGTAAATTAAACAAGTTGAAATGCAGTTAGAAGCATACGTGGGCTGTGTGTAAATGCTATTTTAAGTTGGATAGAGTACAATATTTTGGCATAATGAAGGAGAAAAGTAGATTTGTTTAAGATTCAATTGCATGGTATAATCATATTAGAAAGTATAGAACTTAGACTGAAAAAATAATTTATAAATATTTGAATAAGACAAGACAACGCAAATAACATGACAGATACTCTACGTGATTGCAACTTAAATGCTTACTAATTTATTTCACTTTAGAATTTTCGAAAAGTAGGCATGTCAAAAGTAATTGAATCACTTTCGCTCTTAACACTGACTGGTTCTTTGAGGAAAAAGATGTGACAAACATTATTAGAAAAATTCAGAAGTGTATCATTTTTTAGTTGATGCACTAAGAGCTTCTTTTGGTGCATCAGCTTTAATTCTATGCCGTTCGCGTTTAATAAAGAGTGAATTAATAGATCACTGATGTTTCTGTTGTCAAGTTAAAGTGGTTTTTCATTAATTTTTAACACTTCAAGATGTTGATGTTTACATGTGGGTGATTTCAGGTGTTGTTCTAGAAAAGAAGGGTTTACTTTGCATGAATATATATTCTCGTTTAATGCAGCAAATTAATATTAATGGTAAGTGCATCTTAGGAAGGGGAATTTTCAATTTTATCAATTAATGTTTGGTTGAAAAGAGAATAGAATCGAACGAAAGTTCTCTTGTTTGCTGGCCAAGTGCACTAACATTGTGCTACCAGGGATTCTGTCCAAACCACAGACAAGCAATCCTCCTCAACCACATCATTCAATTTGATTCTCCAATACGGCAATATAAACAAGTTAGTGGATAACTTCGAGTAAATGTATTATTTTTGTTGAAACAAATTGATATTCTTCAAACATATTGAAATTTTTCCTAAAAATGGATAATATTACACTCCACTGAGTTGTTGAATTCATTATAACTTACAAAAGATATTATCGTTTATTTTTGATAGTAATAACATATACAATACTGCATCATTAATCTTCATGCGAACAACCTGCCGTTATTCCTGACTCACAAAGTGATTTTTACCCCATAGTCCCCCTATTTTTTTTTTAAGTTCTATAGGTATAATATAGATATAACAGTAATTATTATATAAGTTTGTCCCAATAACACTTTATTCTATTTGATGTAAAAGCATGTTAAAACCTATCATCATCATTCAATAATAGCTGTGTGTTTAGCATAAACGCGAAATAAATTATTTAAGCTGGTTCTACATGGACGATCAATAAAAAAGTTGTGGGATAATCGGCAAACAAACTGTTACTAAGTCAAATATTGTGTTTAAATAATGTTCGATTTTTAAACACATATTTTTATAGTAAAGTACATTATATTTAGCGTTTAGCTTTCTGAATTTTGTTTTCATTGGTGTAAAAGGTTTGTCATATATTAGTGATTTTGTTATTTAAGAAGCTGTACAATTATTTTTTTTGTGTGTTCGTGGAGCATAACGTACGAAAATAGAACATGCTGTATGTTGTAAATAAGTTATTAGTGACTAAACTGTTTACTATTGAAGCGGAAAATCTTATCATTTGGCGGATAAGTATAAATATTTGACTATGCGATTGTCACAATTCGCGACCAAAATTAAATTCAACCAAATGCAATCCCTAAGCGAGCAGATTTTACAGTTTAATAAAATATTAACATATTTAGTTTAATAAAATATTGACATATTTAGTTTAATAAAATCTTAACATATTTTAATTAAAAATTAAAATGTGGCAGTATCACTGTGTTAGAAGGCCAATAACCAATGGAATTGCTTCGTCTGGTCGGGGTATCTGAGACTCATTATCACCTTATTTTAGATGAGATTTAACCTACAGCAGGTTCTCATAAAACCATGTGTTGACAGTTAGCTTAAAGCTGATGTTGATGATGATAATGCCCACGATCATCACTACCGCCTTTGTTTTTAATAGAAGTCTAATAATTCTATTTTTATATCAAACTGTTTACTTCCGAGTCGATATTGATTTTGTAATTATTCTTTCTTTTTTATTTATGGTGATTTTTATTTTTAAATCTTTTTATTTTTCTTGTTTCTTAATTTGACAAGTTTTCTTGTAAACCTATAAAGCCACATCAACTAGAATTACACAAATATTTTGTTAATAAAAGACAGGTGTAATTACCGTGTGGATTTAACGAGCTTTGCTGCTGACCACATCATAAAAGATGGTATCATCATCATCTACACCGTACACACTTGCAATTTCATCCAATTGCAAGACTGAAACAGTCACACCTGCTTGTGGATGCCAAATTAAATTTTGGCAAAATAATAATAATAACAAGAAATATATATATATAAAAAGTACAAGGTTGTTATATAATTTAACAAATTTTGATGGTTTTGGCTCTCGATTGTCGAGTTTGATATTGATCGTTATGTCATTTGCAACGATTGACAACATCAGCTTATTTCTTAGAAACAGTCAGGTTACCATAGCAACAAGAAAATGCAGGTTAAAGTGGATTATGAAAAACAAGAGAAGCTTCGTCGGCTATTTTTTTTTTTAAAATTATTTTTTAAATATTTAAAAAAATTATTAAAAATGTGGAACCTTGAAGGGGTATTAAGTTTGAGAATTGTTTATACATGTTTGCTTTGCAAAAAGCTTTTAGTACTTTTTATTCTTACATTTTTTATGCCCATGTTAATGGATATTTGTTTATCAAGAAGTTTTTAATCTATGGTTCGATTGGTTTTAACTTTGTTTTTAAAACTTTATTTCCTTGGAAAATACTCAAACACTTTTAAGTTAAAAATCGAAGTCAATTTAGGTATTGATTATTTATTGATTGGAATTTGGTTTTTGTTTTTTAAACTGGGTTTATATAACATGTATTTGGATTTTAAATATGGGAAATTGATTTTCCATAACATATTTAATATTTAATGGTGTTTTTATTAGAAACATTTGAGTAGTTGATGTGTTTAGATTGTTGTTTATCTTTTTGATGGTTGAATGGCGATGTGCATTGGCTTAACATGTCCTGGCAGGGAGCCCATTTACAGTGTGTGGCCTCCTTTCAAGCTACATCTATCACTATAGAGTAGAAAGCGAGTCTCATTTCTCATATAAAGTCGAAAAGGTCGCCAAGCATAACTTTTAAACGTGCGGCCATCTCTATTTCCGTGAGAGCTCACATGACTGAGGTAATTCTAGTAAATTGTAGCAGTTTCATGTTGGCAATGGCCAAAGATTTGGAGTGTGAAAATTTAGAGTGATGACGCCGAACGATCTTTTATTCTTTTTTTTTCTTACAATTTTTCTGCCGGGTTTCTACAATTATCATGGCGAAACTATTTTATGGCGCTTGATAATGTAATAAAAATGATTTTGGTGCATTTAATTGACTCTAAATACGGTGTAGTGATCGGTAAATACGTTCAAATTTACTGTTATTTTAATCTAATAAGTCAAATTCAATCAATCATTGATTACACATCAATTTGTGTAATTGCTAGACACTTGAATAATACATTATTTGCGATATTGATTAAATTAATACATTCTATGTTTTTTTATTGTCAATCATACTATGAGTATTTATCAATAACTTTATATAGAAATTGTATGGCTTTAATAGTGTTTGACATGTGCTTATCGTCATTTTTTCTTCTGCGCTGATGATAAAATAGTTTTTTTTCTCTCCTCCCTTCCCCCTCTTTTCAATTTATGAATTTTTAAAAATGAAGTTTTTTTCATAAATCAGAACATTTTTAACCGATGAATATCTTTTTTCAAATTTAATTGAGAAGTTTCATGTGTAACGAGGAGAGAAATTAAAAGAGGCGATTTAAATAATGTAGGAGAGGGATAACCTAATTTTGTATAAATTTGACATTAAAAAAAAAAAGGTTCTTGCAGATCAGTTCTTTTAATGACATTTTACGAGGCAATTATTTTTCCAATCCATTACTTTTCTGTAGCACCTAATTTGAAGGCCAATATTTTGAGAAGTTTTTTTTTTCTGGTTTCTTTTTCTTTTTATCTTATTCACTATCTATTCAGGTGAACTATTCATCGATCGTATGTTGTGTAGACTAACTTTTACATGTCTGTTCTATTGAATGTGGAGCCATAATCTAATCTAATATTAAGTTTATTTTGTTTTTAATTGTGCAAATTTTTTTGTTGTTGTCAGGTTTATATAGAAAAAGTCCATCAAAAATGAGTAATGATTGCAGATAAAGAATAGCAATTTTTCATTTTGCTAAAAGAACAGTTGAGAGAAAAGAAGAAGAAATTTGAAGGAAGTAATTATTCTGAATGGAACATTTTTGAAGAAAAATACAAATCTCTACTTATTTGGAGTGATTTAGTTGTTTTTTTTTCAAAAAAAAAATAAAGATAAAAAATTATAAAGGTTATAAATATAAATTTTAAGTTGAGGAATTTCTTTGGGTACGGTTTTAAAATGTGCTGTCAATATTGAGTAATAATTTCAGCTGGGGTAGGAAACATATTAGCTGCTGTTAGTTCCATAAATTCTCAAAAGGTTTTAGTGTGTGCATGTATGTGTCTCCATACATAACCTGTAAATTTATTACCTCCAGGGACATACCTTGACTCATAAAAGGTTATTATATTAGATTTACCTTCTCCTCCTACAATTTTTAATGCTTTTTTATTGATTTTTTTTACTCAATGATAACATAATAAAGCAAACATTGAATATTTTACATGAAAATAAAGAGGGAATAAAATAGTTGGCTGTCATATTTTTGTTTCAATTTGATGGTAATAGTTTTTTAATAATAATAAATTACAATAATGATGTTTTCTGCACCAAAACAAAAATTTGATTATCTTATTTCAACAAGAAAAAAATGTTTACTGCAGGATTTTATTTTTTATTTTTATTTATAAACTTCAAAGGCTTCACTTTCTCGTTTCGTTTTTCCTTGTTTTCAATTTTAAAATAAATTTAGAAAATACGTTGCGAAGCTTAAAATGCATAAACAGGTTGTTGTATTGCGAAAACTTTATACAGAGCTGTTCAGTTTATCGATTACCGTGCAAAGAGCATTTGCAATTCAAATATGAATCTTTTTTTCTTTTTTATCTTACGCTTTTGCATCTTCCCTTATTGTTACATTGTTTTTCTTGCCGGGCGCGTGTGGCGGGAGATGGGTGAGAAGTAAACAAATGAAAAAAAAATTGTTGGTGAAGTTAGAATATGTTAAAATTACTATTTTCTTTACTTTGTGTGGGACAGAATTGAGGTTCATTCAATTGACAGATGGCCAGTTGCCAGTCTGTGCGAAGGAGAGAAGCTAGCCTCAGCAAAGAGTTGATAAGTGGCGGGAAACGGTTGGTAAGGCCACCTGTGCCAACTGATGACTTGGTGGTAGAGGAAATTTATTAGATTGCACGCTGACATTCTCTTTGAGGCATACGAAGTTGGGTTAGAAAACCCCACTTTTATTTCCTTTGAAGTTTGTTTCGATTTCTCCAAATTAGTTTCAGAGTGATTCTAATTTAACAATTTATCATTTTGAGGAGCTTTACGTGCCGGCGAGTGAAGGATGGAATTTTTGGTTTATAATCTGATTTAAATTTGCATTTAAGAAGAAAAAAAGGAAGCAATTTCGTATTATTGTTAAATAGGATTTGAATTTTTAAAAAAAGTAATAATATTTATGTATTGGTTTTATTACTTTTGTGACTAAGGTTTTTAAGCTTTCAATTTTTTAAACTTTTTCATCCTGATTTCGTAACCGAATATTGATTTTTTAGTAATGTGATCAAAAATTCTGAAGTCGAATTACTACATACTACTACATACTAGTACCGTAGTAATATTAGGATTTTTTTTTTTACAGATTTAACTGAACTGAAATCAAATCGGACAAGTGTACACTGGTCAGTGACATTATTGAGGCTGGAATAGGCATCGTATCCGTTTCTGATCGGAAAAACTAGTTGCGTTGATGTCTGTTAAGAGCTATCAGTCTGTGTTTCCCAATATGACCGGCGGAGATCTGCGGTTCCATTTCCATTCTGACCAGTTTTATCGTTTTCAATCACAAGAATGACTAGTGTCCATTGTTTGATTTGTTGAAAATTTGATACAATTTTTAATTATTAGGGGGTTTGCGCAACTGAAATTTGCACAAACAAATTTTCAGTTGCGCAAACCCCCTATTGATATTGGTGACTAATTAAGAGAAATATACTTCAAGAAAATAGATTTTTTTTATTTTTATTTTTTTATTATTATTCATTCTTGGTTATTACTTTTCTGCATGTTGTTGTTAGTTTGCCGTCGAAGTCTTAGACTTTTTTATAGTTAAAAATAGAAGAAAAAAATGAAATAGAAAAGAAAGAGAGAAACCTTAGTGATTTTTTCCAATTTCCTTTTGACAAGATGATGACAGATTTTTCAATGCCCCCCAATCCATCCACCCATATCCACTTTATTATTCCACAATGGTGCGTGTGGTTTTTTAGTTCACTGTTCAACGAGGCAGCATGCAGTGCAATATGAAAAGTGCAAAACCTTATTTGATGATGTAGAGAGCGCGCAAACCACATGAGCATCAGTTTGTTTAGAAGTCCCCCCTGCGTCTTCCTGTGTAATTCACTTGCTGTCAGATAGACAGGATGACAAGGGCACCATCTCGGTCACTGATTCTTGTTGAGCTGAGCAACTATTGCAGATATTTCATACCCCGTATATGAAATATTGGCCAAGTATAATCTCACCCTGGAGAATGATTAACATCAGAAAACGAAACGGTTAAAAGGATTAATGGACTAAACAGCGTCTTTTGGTTGCGCTTGGCAACTCTTTTTCACTCGATGCAAGTCTCTTCTCAACTTGTTTGTTAATGGGAAAGAATAAACGTCAGAAAAGTGTGCGTCAAGATTTAATTTATTATTGATTTAACTAGATTAACATGACAAATTGCGAGCAAATATGGAAGCTTGCGAGGTTTATATTGATTTTAGAAAAAATCTTAATGAGGTGTATTGAGTTTTCTTCATGAAAGATGATGAAGTTGAAGTTTAAATTTTGTTTTAAATTAAAGGTAATTTCAATATGCATTTGTTAAGACTAAGAGGGATATTGATTTTTCCAAGTTTAGATAACGATTGTCTTTGGCTCGGGAGAGTTGAATAACAACAATATTGCCTTGGAGCTAAGAAAATGAACAACTTTCAAGATGAAAAATCCACTCTTGTTAAGTAACAAGAAACACACTTTTAGGCCAGCGGACTCTTATTGTATTTACTTCTTTTTCACCAAATAGTTTGTGCAACGTTGAAATGAAGATTTTTTTTATGATGTAATGCATCGTGAGAACATGTGACAAGTTTACTAGCAGCGTGCATTTGAATATACATTCGCAGATCTAATTTCACATCACTCACAATCACAGGGCTTACTTGAATCTGAGTCCATATTTAATCATTGATCGGATGTATTTAAATCTGGAACCTGGAACTTTGACCTAGTGATATTAGCTTCATAATGCCGCACGCCATAAACAAAATTTTTCTGTCAATATTGTGCATAGCTAACGAAAGAAAGATTTTCAAGGTAAATAGTGATGAAATATGATGAACTAAATTTAAGAGCAAATTGTATTTGCATTGGAATTTGGAACTGCTTATTTTGTATTTTTGAAATTGGAATGCATCTGAAAGAAAGCAGAAATGAAAAAAAATTGGAGACGACTTTACATCTCTTTTTTAATGATTGATTTTGATTAATTTTGAAGTGGAAAATTTGAAGAAAAGATTTTGAAATTGCACAAGAAGAATATTAAACATATTATTAGAAAAATGTTCACGGAAATGAAATAAATGAAGAGGAAAAAACTTGGCAATGAGGAAAAGAATTGTCTGCGGGGTAATTTTTCACGAAAAAAGATAAATGTTGGGATGATTTTACAAGAGGAATTTCAGAAAATGAACAAGAAGATAGGGAAAAAAGCGGAATTGTCGGTATGAAAATGTAGTTAAAAAAATGGCACAAAGTGTAATGAGGATCAGTGCAAATTGAGTGCTGCAGGGTTTGGAGGGAAAGAGCGATTTCACTGGGAATCGAGGGAAAATGAAAATTGGAAAATGGGGGTACCCTGAGCCGTTCATCTTGATAAACTCGTACAATCAAAGCTGGCATACGTAATTGAAGTTAAGAGATTTCGGTTGGTGGTCAGCGACTCAGCGTGAAAGGGGAAGACGGCTCCCCTATTCGGAACCGAGAGGAAGTTGAGCAAAGGGTATTTGGATGAGAGGATGAGAGAGAAATTTGTGATCAATAAAATCCACATGTTATTCTTGAATTTACGTGTTTTACGTGGGTGGATGAAGGTAACCAGACTAATATTTCAGTGTTGGTCAAGTGAAACTTCTGCTAATCCGTGTGAATAATTTTAATTTTAATGGATAAAATCAAAGTTCAAATTTGATGATTATTTGATGATATCATATTTGACCCCGAAACATAATGAAAAGTTAGTGCTGGGATACTGATGATTTATTTCATTTGTGCTAGCTTATTAATTGTCAAAATTTAACACTAAACCGAAATTATTTCAACATATTTTGAGTTATTTTTTTTAAAACTCATCAAGTACCGTATTTAATGTTGAAATTTTATGATATTTTGATTTTATGTAAATCTATTTCCACTAACTAGCGCTTGTGGGCGGTATTAGTGGGTTATCTTGATACACGTTATGGTATCCGGTCTTTTCCATCAAATTGATGTTATTAACCCTTCCCGTTGACTGACAGGATAACCTTTTGTTCTGTTTTATTTAGTGTGCATTTTATGACAAGGAAATTTCGTTTTTAATGACACATAATCGACAATCAAAAAAAGTATTAGTCGTTATGAAAAAATTGTGAGAAAAATATATAAAAATTGTGTTCGATCACGCTTCCAGTCTCAATTACGTTTTAAATGAAGTCGATATGTTGAGAGTTAATTCGTTTAAGACTCTATAACACCATAGAAAGTTCGTTTCCACATAGCTTTAATGAAATTAAGTGCATCTTAAGGGATGCATGTAATTATTTGCTATTCATGTCGAGATTTCTACCAAACCTGGTGTGATTTTTAATTTGAAAATAGAAAAATAAAGGAGGAAAAGATTTTAGGAATTTTATTATTATTATTATTATTGATTTTTTTTTAGTAATTAAATGGGTAAGGTAATTGCAAGGAATTATGAATTTTGAGCGTTTATGGTTTATTTAGTTTGTGAGATTGTTTGGTACTTTAGTGATTAAAGTTTTTGCTTGCTTGTTGGATTAAAGTTGAATGAAATAATGGCATGGAGAAAGTTTTAAATTGTATACGGAGAGCGGGGTAGGTCTGCATCATGTATGAAATTAGCAAGTCATTTTTATGCTGCCAGCTTGCCTCATTAATATGGTTACGATTTTAAGAGTAAAGTTGAATAAAAATGAAGCTTTTTAAAATAACATGGAAAACCGGACTTTTTTTAAAGCTGTTTTTATTTTTTAAATATTTTAAATCGACCAAACTTCAAAAAACTTTAAAGGTTACCATAGGAGCATACATTTTACGTGTAGGAAAGGGTGAATAAAATTTGGGGGAAGTAATGTCGAGCAATTAACACTTGAGAAAAGTCGTAGAAGGAGCTATAAAAATTAATTAATATTCATCTTTTAATATATCTGACTCATGCGATTAAAAATATTTTGAGTTGAATAAAAAATATAAAATATGAAATTATTAGCAGCAATTTTGGAACTTGCTACAATTTCTGCTTTTAATCATCAACAGCAACTCATTTCCGTGGTAATTTAAAACATTTATTCTATTTTTGTGTTTCTCGTGCCGGTAAATAATATACAAAATTATATAGTTGCATACTATAAATTTTGCTGGAAAAAAAATTGTATCCAGGAGCGTAACGACCATGGCCACAAAGGGAATGTTCAATTTGTGAACCCATTTTGTGGGCGTAGATGATGATTGCCCATGTTATTTTATGTGTGTTAGGCTTACACGGTTTGATGTCCCACTTTTAAAGATATATTTGCTAGAGACTAGAAATATAGCATCGTGACAATTCAGACTTTAAAACTGTGACCGCAGTGTGAAATTCTCTAACATACAACCTAAATAAATTCACTAGGCCCAACATTAGAAACGTTGAAGTCGAAAGGCGTAAAAGAAAAAAAGTTTTGGTGGATCCAGATGGCAAATAAAAAACTTTTGTTAAGTTTCTTTGGTTTTAAAACAGAACGACGCCAATCTAGCTGAACTGGACGATTACTTGATGAAATCGACTACTATTTTTTATTTTTTTCGAAAAAAAAAAAAATAATTGGATTAAAAGAGATCAGGAATGCAATTTCAAGAGTTAATATATTCTTGCGGTACTATGGCAATGCACAGGAAAGAAAATGCTATTTAAATTCAAATGTGCAATTTCTAAAGATGGAGTCACACAGATTACTATGTTGTCTGGATTCTATATAAGGAAACATTTTGGGTTTTTTTCCCCATCTCGTTTTCTCTCCTTGAGCATTGCAATTGGAGCAAATCAATCGATTCCAGGCTGGAGGTTCCTTGAGTCGAAAGGAGGAGTTGAAACTAGGGTTAATTGATCCATCAAAAGTCTCGAGGCTCTGCATGTCGGTGGTCAATACTCAATGATAATTCTTTTACTGAAGTTAAGTTTCATTTGTGATGGTAATATGGTTATAACTTGAACATTTGCTTAAAGGCCACAGTAGCACTGCTGAATAAGCACTTAAATTGAGAATTGCATTCACAAATGTTTGGAAATCCTACAAAGTTTCAATTATACGATCAATGTAAACAATATTACGCTCATAAGTGCTGAAAGGTGTAGGGGATGATAACATTGAATGTGTATTGAATTTCTTTAACAAAACAACCTCACTTTTGGCTTGAAGGGACCAATAGTTGGGTTCTAGTCTAGCACGTAATTCGCTATTGCACTCAGCAGGGAAACTCACAATTGTTGACTTAAGGATAGCAACTAGATACCATGGGACATAGGCACACACGCTGTAGACTGGCGCGTGTGCCACGGGCATCTGTGGGAAAGTTGGGTGAATTTTGTAGACTTTATCCGAGACAAATAATAATTATTTATAATTAAACTAGCACATTTAGTGTTTTAAGTTTGTTTGCTTGATTATTGATTTGTTAAATTGATTATGCAGATTTGTTGTCATGTGAATCAATATTAAATATGTAAATCGGAAACATTCTGGTTGATAAACTCGAGAATAAAAGAAAAAGATAAATTTAAAAAAAAACTTGGCATGATATGAAATAAATATTGCAGTCTAAATGGCTAAGGTCTAACTTCCTCGTGTTTGACATAATTAACTAGTTACATGACATAAGGAATTAGCTAATTTAACTTTTAACTTTAAGGTCGTGTTTTATTTTTTATTTATTTATTTTTTTGAAATTCGGTTTAAGAGTTGGAGTACGTATTTAATTAAAGAATTTGACAATTTTATTGTGCGGACTGCAAAAGATTCACAAGATAAAAGTTTATTAATAAACTGCCACTTTAATTCTGCCTTTTCTTGTCAAGTTTTTCATTTTTTTTTTTGCTTTTGTGTACATATGTTAAAGTCAAAATTTCTGATTTTTTTATGAAACAATTTTTCTAGAAGCTTTTTAAAGACTGGTCTAAAAAGACAAAAAATAGCTTTAATGACCTTGAAAGCGCACCACGAACACATTTCACATTGTGTATTTATTGTTCCGTTAATCAAGTGATAAACATGGCGTATCTCCTTCCCCATTTCATAAATACCGTCATCTCAAGACACAAACAGTTTTGTTTTCTACTTTAGCTCTATGCGGGAGACTAAAGTGCATCTGATTTATTCAATTCGTCTGATATGGCCTCGTTTTGAAGGCAAAAAAAACCTAATACAAATGGTCACTCTGGAGCACGTCCAAAAACAAAAATGTCGACGCATTTTTTTTATGTTGTGTATGTTGATTTTTGAGTTGAAAAGATTTCGAGTAATATTAATCAATGTCGCACAGTTTGTAGAACCACAGAAATGCGGTAGTAATAAAACGATGCGATAGAGCGGGATGCATGGCAGTGTGATAGATAGTGATAAAACATGTTCAGCTTTAATTGTGGGGACTAGAAGGGGAAAATTGCGAATAAAATGAACGATCACACTTAAAATCTAAAAGTTGTTGGTCGATAAATCTCGTAGTAAAATGTTTTGCGGTGCAAGGAAATTGATGTTGATGCGCTTGAATTTTTTTAAATTATTTGTTGTAAAGCAATCTGCGTCTAAATTGCAATTGCATGCCAAATTCTTATTGAACCGTTTATTCATGAAATAAGAAAGAGTTAGAGGTGAACCAAAAGATTTCAAAATTATGCAGTTATTCAAGTTAAAAGCGCTCTGATGTTGTCTGGCGAAGAAAATAATTAATAATGCTTTAAAGGGGAGTCAAGAATCAAGATAGCTTGTATTGTTTGTATTGGGGATAGTAATTACAATGTAGAAATATGGCTTTTCACTTCATCCCTTTAAGAGGAAAAGCGAAGAGGCGATAAGGTGTGCACTTTTAATTGGAGAAGCTTGGAGAAGTGGTCTACTTTATTACTAACCTAAATCTGCTTTCTTTTGCTAAAGGGATTGAAAATAAAGTTTTAAGAGCTTTCAATTAAACATTAAGCAACTTGTGAGAACTAAGCTTATGGAATTAATAAAGAATACTCGTAGAGATTTACCGTCTTTTTGGGGAAAACTAAATCGCAAAGGGAAAATTTTATCATATACGATGCAAAGTTTAGTTTTCGGAATAAAACACAAGAAATTCATGCTGATATGCGATTTAATTAATTTCATTTTTGTTATATAAATATCGATTATGGAGACAACTATTTGAATTAAAAAAGTATTTGAGGGCTTGTGTTGTGTTACTAAATTTGATAATTGTAAGAATGTGTACATCAAAGAACTGGTAAATAACAAAGGGATCTATTTTACACACAAACTTTCAGTTGTTATATCAAAGCGCTAGGAAGTTTAACGAAGTAGGCCCTAACAATGTTTTTTCTACATTGACAAAATCACGAGTGCATCACAAAAATTGGGATCTGAATAAACTACAAGTGTCTGGTGATCTGAATAAATCACGAGTGCCCGCAGGGCACGAATAGTTTATTCTGACCAATGGGCACGAGTGGTTTATTCAGATCCTAATTTGAGATGCTCGAGTGGTTTTTTCAATGAATGGTTGGGCCTACTTTGTTAAACTTTTTAGCGTGAGTGGTATTCGGATAGAGAATCTAACGAGAAAAACTACAAAAATGGAAGATTTCAATTGTCATAGAAAATTTAATTTGAAATAAAATAGCAAATAAATAAATATTCAACCGACAAATGATAATTCTAACCACCATCCACGCTACTATCAATCGTCGTACATCAGACCTATCGATAGGACGACTGTTATTGGCCCATTTGAAGTGCACCAACCAATACTAGAGGTAGGGGCTCTGTCAACAACAACAACAATGGGCCAATAATGGGCTCTCACCCATAGTTTTTACAAGTAAAGATGCATTTTCATTTGCGAGAGAATTTCTCGCGCTGCAATAAAAATCGCGCCACAATAAAAATCGCGCCACAATAAAAATCGCGCCACAATAAAAATCGCGCCACAATAAAAATCGCGCCAACAATCGCGCCACTCTAAAAATCATGCTCTCGCTTGAGCATTTTCATTAAAGCCACAAAAAAGCCACTTCTCGCTTCCAAACAAAGATGGAAGCCAACAAGAGAAGAAAAAGGCTTCTTTTACTAAAGAAGAGATAAAAATAAAAAAAAAAAAATAAATAAAAAAAAATTTTTTATTTATTAATTTTTTAAAAACATTTTGTTAATTTATCCATTTATTGCATCATAAACAAGGTTTATTCCTGTGTCAATCGGTGAAAATCTGTTAAAAATACAAAAATCGCTAAGCGATTTTCAGAGCAAAGCTAGAATAGACAGAAGCGCGTGAGAAAAAGAATCGCACCAACAATCGCGCGCCTTTGCAAGTCTAGCTTGCATGAAAATGATCAAGTGTGCGATTTTTGTCGCGCTATTGTTTAAAAATGAAATAGCATTTCTCGCAAATGAAAATGCACCTTAATATTCTCACAGAACTCTGTTATGGTTCGTTCACATTGGGGTTTACGCACGATGGCTGTGCAATGCATTGTGGGTTTAAAATCACAGACTTAAACTTAAGTTCCTACTTCAAAATTGATTTTAAGTAGGAAGTAACGTAACTTAAGAAAGTACGGCAATCATTGACAGCTGCTTCTCGCATGATAAACGAGATGGAATGAGAAATTGCATGATTGATCGGTTTACATTTACTGCCTACAAATTATGTGAAGAAAACTATACGTTAAGTTAAATTTTCGTAAGTTACGTTATGTTACATTCAATATGAACTAACCATTAGTGATAGAGAAGACAGGACAGGGAAAATGGGGAAATGGGTGATGAAAGGACAGTACAAGCTTGAATTTAAGATTGAACCTGTTAACTATTTTTACCATCTTCATAATAACTTCGAATAAAATTCACTTGAATTTACGTACCAATAACTGGTTTTAAACGGCCAGCATACCACAGATAGCGGGGTAATATAGTTCATAATGGACCATAGTGAGGTAATGAACAAATTTAAAATTTATAGACACATATACTGTATGTATGAGAATTTTAATTTTCATTAGAAGTGGCGTAGCAAGTTTATTTTAGAGGCTCTTGTAATTAGAGCTCACAAATTTGACGGACAACGCGTATAACAGGCAGGTTGAAGGATGTTTGAGAATTTGGAGTCCATTCATAAATATGCACCCAATTGAGATAAAGTGAAGTGAATTTAACCGATTAAAGAGTGGATGGCGCAGTAAAATGTAAATGGAATGGACAGAGAAAAATGTTTACATTGTAACTCCATTTAAAGTTCATTAACAAATTAAACTTAGTTTTTTATAAATTAAAAGTGATGATAGAATTAAAGTTGAGAGTGAATGCAACCTCAAGGTAAAATTAAGGCCGCTGTTTTCTTTTTTTTTTCTTTCTTTTTTTTCTTCTTTGAAAAGAATGAAAACTGCCTGCACTTAATTGGAAGCTTGATTAATGAGTAAACAAGTGAGTCGTTTCGTCGGTTTGTGTGTGAGACTGTTGGGTGGATTATACCTTAGGCTTCGTGTGCATCCTTCTGGTTGCTACATGATTTATTACCTTGATGTTTGTAATGATATGATGAATGTTAGTTTTTTTTTAGTTTTGAAAAAAATTTAAACCTCAATCGGCCACTGGGGATTTATTTTCCACCAGAATTCAAATATATTTGGAAAAATGGTTTTTGACCATTTGGTACCCTTTAAATAAGTTTTGGCTCAACTTTAGTTAATTTATTTTGTTTATTTGATATTTGAATTACGAATGAGGTTATTTCTCTGTTTGTATAAGTTTTGCCTCTGGGGGAAAGGAATAGAAATTTTAAAAAAGGGGGAAAAAATTTAATCTATAATAGTTTTAGTTTGATGAAAATTTATGGAGATTTTGAAAGGGAAATAATGTAAATAAATGAATAGTAGAGAGTTTTGCGCCAATGTTCGCTTTTCTGTATAAATATGGTGCATTTTTACTTTAATTAATGGAACCAAAAATGGAAAAGTTCTGTTTGCGTTGAATCGAAAATAGTGATGATTTGAGTTTATCGCGATTTGCATTTTGGTTGTGGGGCATAAATAGCGGTAAACTAGCGGAATTATTCGAAATTTAATGTTTTTAAAATGCGAAAGCGTCTTTTTATTGGTGACTATTGAATTGTCTTTTCTTTGGAGATAAGAAGTTATGGGTCATGCCATTTTCCTGCAAGTGACACTATAGTAAAACATGAACTCATGTAAGCTATCAGCTTGATAACACATAACATTTTTGGTCAGTGCAGTGGTTTTGTTTGGGAGAAGAGAAAACAGGGAAAGAGTTAGATAAACAAGATGTGCCTAAAAAAATTTTTTTTAATGGCAAGGCGTTACCGTATGGTATGTGTCCTACGAATTACATTTACAACGGGTTATTTAAAATTGAGGAATTAATAGAAAAATTGTGAGTTTGCACAGAAAAAAAATATTGGCAATTAGTTCTGCCAAGCAGAGTAGCGGAATGATGGGGGAAGTGATACACTATATCAAAATATAAAGTGTAAAATTTTGCAGAGCAAGGGTTATGCATTTTTCAAAATCAATAAATCACTGCTATAACCCTCGCTGAACTTGGGGTAATAACTTTGCCAAATACTGAATTACATTTTAAGGCAATTTTCCAAAAGTTCCACATTGTGCGAAAAGTTGAACAACTGACTTAAAAAGTGATTCCAAAGGATCTACGAGTATGATGAGGGATTTTTAACAATAGGAACTGGTTTTTTAACAATAGGAACTGATGTTTTAACAACAGGAACTGATGTTTTAACAACAGGAACTGATGTTTTAACAACAGGAACTGATGTTTTAACAACAGGAACTGATGTTTTAACAACAGGAACTGATGTTTTAACAACAGGAACTGATGTTTTAACAACAGGAACTGATGTTTTAACAACAGGAACTGATGTTTTAACAACAGGAACTGATGTTTTAACAACAAGAACTGATGTTTACACAACGGGAACTGATATTTTAACAACGGGGACTGATGTTTTAACAATGGGAACTGGTATTTCTGCAATAGGAACTGGTATTTCGATAATGGGAACTGCTGTTTTAACAATACAATGCAAACTGTTTAAAAATTTTAGCACTTTGCTTTAAAATGAAGCCTATGTGCATTCATTAAGCCATTTAAAAGAGTGCAATTTATTTACTTGAGTGCAAAGTGCTTGTTTTACATGTAAAACAAGTGCTTTGCACTTGTGTAATTGTTTTACACGTGTTTAAATGACTTTTTGAATGCATCTTCCTTTTGAGAAACTTAAGACAAACTCTTGCATCTTGCAAAACATTTCTTGATCTCTAGGACTCTTGGGAGCAAAAGAGGGGCCTGAAAGATACGTCTCGAAGACTGTTATCTTTGTAACTACAGATTTGTATTCCCATGTTTGCATGTAGCCTAGAAGGTGCTGAGTTTACCTTAACTTTACCTAAAATGGTTTCAAAGTAATTGATACTCGTAGATTTTTTACTTTTAATTTTCTAGAGGTCTTGAGACTAGATTTGATTCTTGCACATGGTTTACACGTTTTTATTAGCGGTAATTAGGTTTTTAATATAAAGAAGCCTTTAGTTTGTATTGGAATTCATAAATCTTCTCTAAAACAATGTCAAATGAGTTGGAGCAGCTTCATAACAGTTTTACTGTTTTCATTCTTTAATTAGTGTGTTGAGACGTTGGATGAGTGTGTTGTATGTCTGAAAAGAAAATTTTTGATTTTCCTTTAACATTCCACACCAAGGTTAAATTCTTGCTCAAGAATTTAGCCCTCATGTCACACTTGGGTGTGTTGTGTGAAGGTAACTTGTAAACCCCTTTATCCATATTAAGGGCTTATTAATTTCCTTGGAATTTTTGCATGTTAGCTTGCTGCAAAATCTCTTCTATGACATAGCTAAATGGAAATTATTACGTTTTCTACACAAGAGAAGGAATAGAATGGAAGGAAATGACAGCAATAAGGTCGAAGAAACGTCTAATTTCTAATTATATGCAATTAATAAGGCGTGGTAAATTGGAAATTGAGCAGATGTAAAACACTGTTGAGAATTAAAGTATAATTAAGTGGTAAAATATTGGGTTGCAAAGTTTTTGAATTTTTAAATGAAAAATTAGCATTTTGAAAATTGGAATTGAATGTAAATTAAACGTTTGCTTTAGCACCAGTCGCCTAATTTAAATCTACATTTGACATTGATTTTTGGAAAATTAAAATTTTTGCTTTAAATTGATTAAAACTACAATTCCTCGTTATTTTTCTTCTCGATATAAGAAGTGGAATAATTTTTTTTGGTTTTAATTTTGTGATCGAAGAGGGAAAAAATATCTCCACTAGATTTTTCCGCTTTTTTTTTAAAGATTACTGAACAAGTGTATGTTTCGCTTATCTCGACAATGCAAAGCTCACAATCTAAAAGTGCGTATTTATACTGAGATAATTTTTCAATTCAGTCTTTATAATTTTTTTTCTTTCTATACTCACTCTTTTCTTTGTCTATTTCTTAAAGATAACGAAGAGGATATGGAATCATTGTCATTTGTTTCAACTGTTTTCAAAAAGGAGTGGAGGTCGAGGCGCCACTTACAGATTATCACCCCATTTTCATTCGTGCTTACTTGTCTAGAAATAAGAGTGAAGAAGTTTAGAAACTAAACATTTTATATTCATTTCTTGATTATTATTTTTTTGTGGAAAGGGGGTTATGTTATTGTATGTTATTATGTAAGAAATTGAATTGTTTGTGCAAACAAATGAAAGTGAAAGATAATAGATCTCGAATGAAGGTTAAAACATTTTAAAAAGAAATATTACAATTACAACTTCCTCTCGGGTGGAAATAGCCACTTCATGTTGGAGTAAAGTGATGATAATTTTTGTTGAATTTTCAAACTTTTTTTTCTGGAATTTATTTGAGACTTACCATTTTGGAGGGTCATGAGTTCGGTTAAGTGTCAGACTGTTCCATATGTCTGATTTCTAAGCTTATTTTAACCGTACCTTTTGGATCAAGCGGCTAGGTCAAATACAATTTTTAGAGATAAAATGTGTGAAAAGACGGAGCAGGAGGAGAAATTCAATTCTCAATAGTGTTTTAAACTTGGATGAGTTTTTCTTTCTTCTTTCCGACTATAGTGTCTTTTTCAATAGACACTTAGCTAAGTTTTGGATGAAACTTTTTTAATTACACAAATGATCGTGATTTAGGCAAATTTGGTCTAATTTTTTAATCTAGTGGTAAATTTGTATTGTCTGAAACGACAAACATAACAGTAGGCTTAAATCCGTGCAGAAATGACAGCTTTTTTATTTAACCTGTGGCTGTTGCAACGAAAATTCAATTTTCGTGACAAATCAGAAAAACACTTGTCACGAGATCACACCCACGAGAATTTAAAGAAGAAATATATTTTTTTTTTAGAAATGTTAGTTTTTTAAATTTCGATTAAAGTTTCTTTCAAGACATCACCAAGTATCTAATTGGCAGTTTTTTTAAAAATTTTTTTTTTTAATTTAGTGAATTTTAAATTACTTTACCCGACGTGTGCTAACATGAGTATTTTACATTTACATTTCAATTCGACTTGAATTTCAAGCCAAACCAAAGTAAAATAAACTGGAAAACACTACAGAAATCTTATTTGTCCCCACTGAAAGCAAAAGTGGAGGCAACTTCAAATACAGTAGTCCCTGGGGCGCCACGTGGCCACTTTTCCATTTAAAATACTTTTTATAGATTTTATTGGAGAGTGCGCATGCGTTTTGGCATGTGAGTGAGTAAAGGACGCATTCTAAAAGGTTTTCGGATTTTGTGTATTCTACAATTCCTAAGAGTTAAGATTTACTCTTTTTTTGTTTGGATAGAAATTGAGGCCGTGCTATAAAATCAGGGTAAATGTGCTGAAATTACTTTCCGTCAATTTATGTCAGCCGTTTTATGTCAAATTTTTCAAAGCCAAAATATATCAAAACGTGAAATATATAAGGTATAGAAAAAAAGGGCAAGGCCCACGTCCCATTATAGATATCGATTGGTTGGGCTTTTTCCATTTCTGTCCTTAATATTCCTGCAACTTGGTAATAAAAATTAATTGAAGTGTTCACTCCCCCCTCCTGATTAAACGGGCTGCAATTCAGAGAGCACGAACACAGACAAGAAACGATTTTTTTTATAATATCCTGAGCCTAATTTGCCAGGATGTTTAGTTTTTGATACTGGGATCATGAAAATTCTGTGGCTGCTGTTTTATAAGCTTTAATTATACATTTAACTTGTGCAAAGAGTTTTGTTTGTTTGGGTTCAGATCTTTCGATAAACTTAGCTATTATTGTGTAGTTTATCAATATGAGAAAGAGAAACAAAAGAGTGAAATTTATTATTCTTTTCTTTTAATTTTTTTTTTTTTTTGTTTGTAGGCATTTCTAATGTTGAATTAATTATTGAATTGGAAATTAAAATTAGAATTTCATGACGCTACAGTTTTGCACAATTTGAAATTCGTTGAAGAAAATTGATTTCGACATTTAACTTTAATTTTGATTAAATTTATAAATTTATTTGTATACGAGGAGTTAATTTAATTTCAGTGGAGCATGTGGAAAGCTTTAGCTTTATTAGATAAGAAATAGATATGATAGAGTATTATAATTAACATCCATCAATTCACAGTATGGCTGGGATAGAGAAAAAATTAGAGAAAAAAAGGAAACAGTTTTGTATTGGAGAGAAATCAAACTGGCTACACGTCTTTGTTATTTCTTATTTTCAACATATTAACTTTATTATTAAATTAGAAAAAAACAAAACTCGCCCACTTGTGCCTAATTTAATAATAGATGTGTTTTTGTTTTAAAAGTAGGCACAAGTGGGCGAGTTTTTTTTTTTTTTAATTTTCTAATTTTTTTAATTAATAGTACGAATTTTCTAGTTTCGGAGGTAAACAAACTTGCTGCGTATGCAGTTTAATTCAGAAGTTGTATTTTAAAGGTGTTATTTGACAAGTGACATGCTATAAAAACTTATTCGAGTATAAAAATGATATGTTGTAGCAATAATGAAAATATAATATTTTTGTGTATTTGAAAATGCATAAAAACACGGATGGTTAAAGTTGTAAAATAAACTTTTGTTGCTTACGGTGCACTCGTGTGAATTTATATGCTAAAGTTACAGCTGAAATCTTATTTATAAAGCGATGAAAAGGTAAATTATGCAGGAGATGCGTGATGTTTCAACCCGGGGTCAGCATTGACTAGGGTCATTCGTCTCAATTGTGTTCCTAATCGTAGGGTCGAAACGTCACGCACTTTCAATGGATGATTAAAATCCTAATACAGATCTTACAGCAACGTTTAAACGTTTTAAAAACGTTTCAGTAAAGACGTGAGTAGTAAACTGGGGTAATTTTAATGGAATGGGGGGGTGTAACACCCCCCTTGTAACATTAAAATGGTTGTAAACTAAGGGGAAAGCATATTTAATCGCTTAGTTACATAAAAGTAAGAATTAACATGACTTTTGATAACTTAGAATTGTCTACACAAATTGCGCATCAAAGATTCTAGGCAGTGTAGCGAGGTTTATGGCCGCAATTAGAGAAAATTTTTAAGCACCTTTGCTTTTTCTTTCTACTGCTTTGGCTTTCATTTTGTTTGTAGTTTGAATTAGTTGATCCAATGGGGGATAATATGGACTGGCTTCACGCAACCTAGGCTCGTGTGTGCTAATGAGCAGTTTTATTATAATTGGAAAGTGGATAATTAAAAGTCAGTGGAGTAGGGAAGACTTTTTCTTTCATGTCAAAATTTGAAGGAAAAAAAAATCAAATGTTTATTAAAAGACATTGAACTTCAAAGGTGAAATTTTTGCCAAATCTACTTTTTTTCTTTGGCTGAACAATTGGCACATTGCCATTGTTTCTTACATTAATTTTTACATTTTAATTTAATAGTTTTTAGAGTATAAAATTTTTTTTTTTTTTATTAGAAAAGACTAACTCAGCATCTTGTTGTGCGAATATCGTGCAAACCAACAGATATAGAAATGCAAATCCGGGGTTAGAAAGAAAGCAGTCGTCGAGACGTTGCTTCCAGACCTCTCATTTGTCCTATACAGACTTAGGGTTCTTAGGATATATGTTCTCAAAGGTGCTGAGTTGGCCTTTTTCTCTTGAAAGAGATTATACAGCTGCAAAGATTGTTGTTGCGAGATATTCAAAGAGTGATTACCAAACTGAGTTTTAAAAAAATTAAATGAGAGAAGCGCGTTCTGGTGGAATTTAAATTGAGTTATTTTTGTCGTTTGGAGTGTGCTGTCTTTAAATGCCAGTTTTTTTCTCTCTTCTTTTCTCTTTTGCTTTGTTCGTATACTGTATTTGTTTTTGGAATGGGAACCAACTATAATGGGGCTGGCTTTCTCCACCAAGTAATGTATTTTTCTCTTGTTTGGTTTACCACTCGAAATAAAAAAAGAGGATATAAAACCTAATTTGAGCCAAGGGGATAAAGTGATGGAGGAAAATTTTTGAATATTGTTATATTTGCTGATTTTAATAAGGATACAATTATTGTAACGTCTAGGGTAGATTAATGTTTCTAGTGAATATTTTTACAGACGAATTGTCTTTGAAACGTGTTCTCTGCACTTTTGTTTGAATTTTCAATAGTTTATCTTCCTATAGTTGGTCTTTTCATTCACTTCAAGTCATTATCGGGCGCGAAGCTTTTGTTTTTCCACTTCGCACTGTAATTTTCTTTTTGTTTTCTTCTTTGTTTTTAATTTAGAATTTTTGTTAGATAATCTTGAATAAAGAGAATTGTGTTGTATGTAAATTAAATTACATTTGGATTATGGTTTTTGTATCTAGATTGAAATTTTTTTTAAAAAAATTCTAATATGTAAATACAGCATTAATATGTAGATTATCGATAATTTACAGTGAGTCACGTAAAGGTCTTTCCTCTGAATAGTCCCTGAGTGTTCGAAAGGATTATCCTGTCTGGAGTTTGAGTGATTAACTCAAATTATCAGAGGTAATCTACAATGCATGGGATTGATGGAACTTTGCAAAATTCAAATAGAAAATGAAATTTATTGATGATTTTCTTTGTTCTAAGTAGTCATGAGATAAATGGACCTATCTAATCGTGTTTGATCATTGTTGGAAGAAATTTGATGCATTGCAGATGATTGTGATTAATTTTTAGTTGGACAGTTTCTTTTTC
Organism: Strigamia maritima; assembly: GCA_000239455.1. NCBI lineage: Eukaryota > Metazoa > Arthropoda > Chilopoda > Geophilomorpha > Linotaeniidae > Strigamia > Strigamia maritima. The sequence goes on along the minus strand of JH431443.1, from coordinate 67,703 downwards.
TAAATAGATATCAATTTTTATAGCGAAAATATTTAAATTTTTAATGTTTCTATCCATTTAGATAGATACTTTTTTCAATGACACTATCTTGTTCGATGTTTTATTCATATGTGTAAATAAAAACTTGTTAACCTACATTTAACTCCTAAAGTCGCCGCGAGACGACTTTTGTTAAAGTGTTTTTAAAGACGTTAGTATTGATTGGCTTTGCTTTTCTTACGTAATGAAAGCTAATGTTTTGTAGGGAGTCGGTTTTGACACTTGGTCTTGAAGCAGACCTCCCGTCGAGTTACGAGCTCGTTTAGCTGTTGTAGGCCTCTTTTACTTTTACTCGTTGTTTCTCATTTATAGCTCGCGAAACGACCGAATTCCAACACTTTAACTTTTGCTGCTACTCATTTATCATAAAGAAAACAAAAGATTTTTTTTTTTAGTCTGTTATTATGTTACTCTTTTTTTCTTCTCCCAACTTCACGTCATAAATGTTTTCTTTAATGGCTAATGAAGTGAAGAAATAATTTATTGTCAAATTAAATGTCATATTCGCAATAAATGCGAAAATTACAATAAATTTAATGGTTTTGTGGAAAAAATTAAAGAATAATTTACATAAGGCGGTCAACTTGTCTGTTTATGATTGATGCAAATTTTTTATTTATTTTTTAAAATATATATTCATAGAAAAGATTACGAAAGTTTAAGCTTGATGTAGTTTTGCTACGAATAGATTGTGCACTTAATCCCAACATCACACAATAGCATAGAAACTCTCAGCTATGTAATTAGAGAAGGGCTTTGTTGTGCAACCCATATTAAATTTTAAGAAAGCAATTTAAAAATGTATAAAAATAGGAAGAAAAAAAAATATATAAAAAAAAAAAAAAAATTGAAAAATGGTGTGCGAATCGAATAATTTGATATATATAAAAAAATATTTAATTTTACGGTTGAAATTGAACTTTAATTCGATGCAAATGGTGTTGCAATGAATGGAATAAATCAGTTTGTGCGATTCGCTTGCGTTGCTTCTGTTCCAGTCGAGCAAATTCACAATATTGGAGGTGGACACGTGTTAACATGTAAAGTTGATATGGCCAGCTAAACACCGAGCTTCGTACAATAAGTCAACGTAAAAGAGGAGGCAAGTGAAAGTGGGCGTGTCAATTAATAAGTAAAAAAAAAGAAGATTAAAGCTGATTTTTGTCTTTTCGGCTTTAAGAGTTGTGGAATGTAGTGAATCTTGTTTAAAAAGAAGAAGAAAAAAAAGAGTTTATGTCAAAAGATACTTGTGATATTTTAATAATTTAGTTTAAAATATTTTCAAATGTGATGGATGTCTTTGAAGAGGACAATAAGGGGCTAGGAAAAGATGTTTTGGACATTTTAGAAATAGCTCTTAGATATGTTGGGAATAATTTATGATGAGGCAAAGTTTGGATGTCTCATTTTTCAGTCCATGATCGATTCTAAAGAGTCAAGAAATAAGCCTTTGTTTACGACGAAAAATGTACACGGATGGCTGCGAGTAAGCACATTGTGAATACGCTAATGAGCAGGTGTCATTGAGACGCCTGGCACGGTATGAGGATGGTGGAAAAGTTTTTTTAGTCGCGTGCAAATCTAATTTGCAAGTGCATGTCGTTATGTAACATGATAAAACGCATTTGCAAGCAGATTACTCTGTCACTTTTTTAAAAAAAAACCATTTTTTTAAAGATAAGTTTAAGCTAGTGTATTATCTTAAATCTATAAAATTTTTTCTTTTGTTTTTTTTCTAATAGTTGGTGTGCAAAAATAGAGTTGAGATTTCTTTTGCAGTTTTTATTTGTGTTTTTAATATGGGATGAAGTGTGCGATGGTGAATAGTCGTTTGGTTTTTTTTTCTTCTTCACCAATCTCGTTATCGCAGGCAAGTTGTTATTACCGTCTTAAGAAATATCTTGTTGAAAAATTAGCAGTGTGCGCGCATTTTTTTGCATCATAGCTAAGGATTTTGTGGAAAATACATTCATTAATATTCTTTGATAGGGCAGATTATGCAGAGAAGTATGTTGGGTGTGCAAAAATGTTAATAGGCTCACTCTCTTTCTCTCTAACCATCTCATTTGGCAGCAGTTTCCTCACTCACACATTGGCAGCTGATTCCCTCATTTCCTTGCAAGCAAAAAACTTAAAGGCGCAGGCAAAGTTGCAACGAAACTGAAAAGCATCTTGAAGGCAATCGGATTCATGCCAAATATTGAGTTGACCATTGGTGGATTGGGACGGTCTATTTTTTGAACGTCAAGTCGTTTTTTGTTTACTTTTTCTAAGGGAACTACAGAAATTTGGAATATATGATTTTTTTTCTTTGGGAAATTTGAATTTTAGGAAAACGTTAAACCGAAATGTATTTGGTTTCTATAATTTCTTTTTTTCATATTAAAGATTTTTTTTTCATCAAAAAAAATTAAATGGTTCTGCCACGCGAGCGGAGTCAAATGAAAGAATAATATCATTAAAGACAGGGAAAGTGAAAGTGTCGTTCTTAGTTTCATTTACTATTGGTCTCATTACACTCATTTGGTACCGCACTCGAATTTTTTTACACACCCATGAACTTATATTACTTTGGGGTTTTTTTAATGTCTTTTATTTTTGTGACAGTTTGCAAAATGAAATTGCCAGGAGATGGCGATCTTTTGTGTGTAGAATGGAAAAAAAAACGTTGAAAAACATGGTTTGGAGTGGTTGGGGAAAATGTTCTTGAGATAAATAAACAATGCTTCAAATTTTTGTAAAAGTTTAATTTAATTTTTTTTGTTTTTGTTTTAATGCTTGGGAACATAAACAAGCCGGAAGAAGTAAAATGAAAACAAAACGTTGGCAAAATAAAGTATTTTTGGCATTCTTTTATCTTTGAATCTTAAGCTTCAAGAAGCATGAATTTAATATTTTTGGTTGTTTTATGATCTTATAATTTGTCTTTTTAACTACTCGGAAACTTTTTTTTCTTTTTTTTTAATTTAAAGTGATCGACATTTATTTTTTTTATTTATTTTTTTCGGAAATTGAATTTTGAACTAACAGTTTGATATAGGGTGCTTCTTAGACTTTTTATTGTAAACATCCAATTTTAAGTGTGTTGTTAAAGAATTGTGAGAAATTAAATGAATTAAAGATAAGGGTTATAAAGGGCTGATTTTTTTATGATGTAATCTGAACATTTTTATAACAAAAAGAAAAGAAATCTATTTAGCACTAAAAGGAAGGCACAAAATGGATTTAGTGGAATGTTATTTTAATTTTTGATTCCGAAAATACAAAATTTAAAGCCCGATTTGTCGGTTTTTTTTTTTTTTTTTTTTTTTTTTTAAGTTAGATAATGGAGAAAAAATATGTAGATGCTACTTTCATATTTTCTATTTTGCAACACATAAAAACAAATTTTTGCAAGTAAAGGAAGTTGGTTGTTTGTGCTAAAGATTTACTAGGAGAAAAACAGGAAATAAACTTACATGAACAACTTTTATTTTCCAAAAAAAAAAAGAAAATAATTCCCAGGAAAGTGAATTTACAAGAGAAAGTATTTACAATTTCCATAAACTACAATACATTTATACTTTTCTAAAAAAAAAATTAAATAATATTTTCATTTTTAATAAGGTGCTTTAAACCACCAATTTCATTCGGAAGTAATAACACGTGTTGTTTATACACATTTAAAAAAGTCAATGTTTCTTTGTAAAACATTGTATTATTCGGGAAAAAAGAAGAGAAAAATCAATTTTTTTTCCCGAGCTTTTACATGTTAAAAAAAAAAAAAAAAAAAAAAAGGAAATAAAGTGAAAAAGAAAAATAGGAGGAAAAACTTGGATCGATTAAGGAAAGAAAAGAAGAGAAAATTCAATGTTCATCCGTCTTGTCTAAGTTGAGACTGGCATCCACATGAAAAACAATTCTAACTGACAAAGTTTTAACAGTCAAAGATGAATGTATTGCATCCACTAGTCAGTGCAAACTTTTCCAGGTATAAACTTCGATTTTATCGATATTTTAGACTTTAAATAGTAGAAACCATTAATTTCTTTTATGATTGATGTAATACGATAGAATCTGCTTTGGACAGGTGATTATAGAGACTCGCTACACCGGTCAGCGGGGGTAAATTTTCAACTGAGGCAGGTGAAAGGTGGGAGGTCTCAATTAGAAAAGCAAGGAGTGCTGCTTTTCATACTCTTTATGCAAAATTAACTTAGCATGAACTGCACAAAGTTTCAAACTTAACAGCTCTTTGGGGAGAAGAAAGAGTTCATACGCCATCATCTTTACTTGCTTAGAAGGGCAGGTAAAAGGTCCCTGCGTGGTAAAATGCAATTTTTAATGTTTATAGCTCATGCCGCATTGATTGGATAAGTTGTTTGGCTGAAAAGAGTGTAATGAAGTAGTGTTAACCATTAATAAGAATTATTTATCTCGTTTTTTTTTTGTCAGGTGGGAGTTGATATTAGTTGTGATAATGTTGGTTTTTTGTGTGCTTGAGTCATAAGATATATTGTTTGGTTGGTAAGAGGCGTGTGATCAGGTTTCTTCAGTTATTTTTTGGCCAGAACAGATGACAGTAAAGCTCAATCATCTCCTTTGCTTTTCAAGGCTGGTGTAATCCTTTCTGTTGTACGATCGAGTTAAGAGTGACTGATGTTCTGAGGTTATATGATGCAATTGCACAACTTTAATCAGATATATGGAATAAATTTGCAATTTTCTTTCTTTGTAGAAATTTATTGTTTATCTTAGAGTATTCAAATGTTAGTTTATCATGAAGGGTTCTTATGTTATATATATATATATATATATTTACCCAGTTTTTTTTTCCTTTTACTTTTATCATGTTTTATTGGTTCGGTTTTATTTACATTTATATTTTTTTGATAAATAAAGTAAGGGAAATGAAATTGAGTAACGCATACTGAATTTGTTGAATTCAACTCGAGTTTATGCTTTTTCTTCAAACTGAAGTAGCATTCAAAGTGCCTGTTGTTGGGGAAAATGTGTCATATGTACAAAGAAGAGGATGGATTTCCTGATGATTTACGATTTTTTTTTATTTTTCCTTTAAAGTAAATCATGTTTACTAAAAAGATAAAAATAAAAAAAAAATATTAAATGCTAGATGAATTATACTGGTTAATTGCATGGCCGCTAGATTCCAGCACTTGAAATCAAATAAATATACCTCGGAATACATTAATATCGGAGATATGAGTTTTAATTTGTGAGTTTGTGGGAAATGGTTTTATACAGTATGTCAAATAGCAGCTTTAACTCATAAAAGTGAATTAAACGTTGAGTGTATGGCATTTGCGATAAATATATAATATAGCCAAGAGGAAGCAAATGTTAAATTGATAAATGAATAAAATATTAGACCTGAAGGGTTAGTAAAGTAAGGATTCTAAGAAATGATAGGTTGGTAGTCCTTTCACCAAGTGTAATAATACGATATATGGAAGGTTTTATTGATTTGTTTTAACGTCTAAATGGAGATGATTGGAATTAAGTGTTTTAGTTTTGGGCCTCGAATCTGTTGCAAGGAGGCGGATCTTTGAGCTACACTTAATCCTTATTTTAGATGACACTTTTCATTTAGAAATAAGAGCTTTGTCAATTTCAACCAGTGTACCGTTCAATCTTGTAAATGTGAAGAGAACATGTGAGAGGCTTTGCTGAAACTTTTGCTTCTTTCTACTGGAATTTACCTGTCAGAATCAATCTAGGAGGTGAAACATCTTTTTAAATTGCGTCTTACATTGTGTGTTTAATTTTCTGCTCAGGTTCGTCCTTTCTTTTCATTTCATTGTGTAAATGGCAAACTAATGCATCGGAAATGAACCTCAGCATGTGAGCACAGTTGTTTTGTCGACTCAAACTCTATTTGGGTCAAGTTTGACCTTGCGTCTGGTTTTTTTATTTACTTTTTTTCATGTTAAAGATGTCATTTACCTTTGAGAGGTGGAAGTTTTTATTTTATGTGAAATTTTGAGTTTAAATAGAGCAAAACTTATGTTAATTGTTGGCGAATTCAATTGCGCAGCAGGTCGCGAGTCGATTGTTTCTGAATCGTAACAAAGTGACAACAAATGTTTTTACGGTGTCCACAAGAGTGTAACATTTAGAAGTCTGATTTTTGGACGGTTTCCAAATTGGTTGTTCTTTGTACAAAGGTTTTGGGGAGCAAAAAAAATGTAATTTTTAGATAAGATTTTGGCTCTTGATAAACAAACGCCAGGCGTTGTACGAACTCAACTATACACATGCAAAAGAAAAAATGTTACGTAATTGAAATATGATTATCCATTGATTTGAATAGGACAGGTCACAGGACCACTGATTTCATTAATTTCCATTTACGTTGGTGAAAGGCGGGGGGTTTGGTACTCAGATGGAATGATGGAGTTGCTCTCGTCAGCAGGTGAGACAGATCCATTTCAGTTGAAATTGAATGCGCAGCCTGGTGGAATGTTCCACAATTAGAACAAAGCAAAAGAGAGAGGGAGTTGGCTCAATGCCACCTGCACTAAATACACAAAAGGTCTTGAGAAATGAAACGAGTTTTAAAGGGAAAGGGGTAGAGGTCAATGGAATAATAATATTCCAATTTACACGTTGTTTTTCTAATGGATTTCAACCTTTAAATAAACTTTACCATTTTAATTACGACAGAATGAAACACAAATGTGGACAGCATTTTAATAACAATCACGCAATCTTAAAACAAAAATAAGTCAGTAGCAGTTGAGTAATTTGCACAGCAGTGAATAGATGCATACAATTTGTTCACATTTGCATGCACAGAAATTGCAGAGCAAACATTAACTTGAGGGCAAAGTTGTCTCTTTACATTTTTGTCCTTCTGCTGCCATTTACTCGAGCACTTTGTGTTAGATGGCGTGGAAAACAGTTGTGACGATCCTCCCCCCTGACGGAAAGAGATGAAACCTCTCCGAAATTCAAATCACAGAATAGCGAGGGTATATATTTGATGTAATGGTGTCTAACATTCTATCTAAACTTTTTCTCCCCTTTTTTTCTTCTTTTTTATGTCTGCCTTCTTCTTTTCCCAATATTCTTCACATTGCTCTTTGGTTGGCTGTCTTTTGTACGTGCAAGAAGCTTTTTTTTCCTATTGTGGTAAAAGTAGAATTGGAGATTTGCAAGGGTGAACGCTTGTCAAATCACAGACGACTTATTGAGAAAGCATTTTGTTGTTGTATAAGAAGATATTGGGTTGTCGTGGTAACTAAAATTGTTGCACAGTACAAGGCTTAAAACTTAAACTTAGGTTTGCTAGGTACACAAAGTGGAGGATTAAGCCTCCAACCACCTTCTTCTAAATCCCACAGAAAAGCATGTTGTATCAAAGGTCAAGAGCACTGATTCTTAATCTTGTTATCTAAGAAAATAGATAATAAAGGATAAAGGAACAGCTATAGCGATATTTTTGCTCAACATTGAATTGAAGATTGTAGTCATGCGAGTTTGTGTTAAGCTTGATTTCATCGAGTCCCTTATGCTTTTAAATAAATGGACTTAAAGAATAATCCTGTCAAAACGAATATTTCAATTTTCTAAAATGTGGAGGTTGTCCATTCATTGGATAACTCCATGTTCGAGATTAATTTCGCCATTTCTCCTCAGCTTCGTTGTAACAAGATTTCGCTGGACTTTAATCTGGATCCGCCATGTTTAATCTTGGAGTAGGAGATAGATGGTGATGATATCTGTACTTCTGCCAATGGTAAAAGGTCATGGCTGTGCTCAAAACAGGAAGTGGGGGTTGTGCAAGGCTTTATGGGATTGATGTGATAAACAACAACAGCTACACCATGACATTCTTAACGCATTCAGAGTGTTTTAAAAGAAATTGTGGCTATGGAGAATGCAGGGATTGATCCAACCAAAGACAATAGTGGGAATAAAAAAATGTATGTAATTAAATATAGCCAATAATTTTCTAAGGTATCTCTGGCTTTAACATCGTACTTGTATGATGATTGCACACCCACCAATTGGGTTAATTGGTTTGTTATTGTGCAGTCATGTTGAAAAAAATTCTGTCTCTGCTTCTTTGGTTAAAATTTCATTTTTTGACACTAGGAGTAATGTCAGACATTAATAAGTGTTAGAAAAGTTGTAGACGCCTAAAATTTTGGGTCTACGCAAAGACCTATTAGTGGTGTCAATTGACATGTTTTATATACTCTGAGTTGAAGCGCTTTAGTGCTGTTACCATGGTTACCATGATTTTACCAACTGACGCTAGGTGTCACCGATTGTAAAAATCAAGACACTCGGTCATTTGTGATCATTTGAACAGCATGCAAGGTGTTTAATCATTTATTTATAATAATTGTGTATATTAACTTAATTTTAATTGCAATTAGTGCAATTTATTGCAATTGATATGAAATGTGAACTGAACATGTGCCGACTGCTTTGTTTATTCTCTACTTTGCATATAGGTGGCGTTGTATTTTAAAAGCGCTCTCACTAAAGAGAAAATATGCAGTGAAAACAGCAAACGTTTTAAGCTGAGATTTTAAGGGGCTCATATTTTCTCTTTACAATAACTTTTTTTTATAAGTCTGAAAATTACGAAATAAATTGAGTGTATGTAAAACCACTTTTTGAACAGCTCCAGAAAATTTCAGATTTTTTGAAAAATTTTTTGAAAAAAAATTTGTATTCAGAACTATTGCCTGTGTCAATTGTCTCATAGGATAGGCTTCTGAGGGTTAAACAAGTGTCTTATGTGTTTGTATGTGAAAATGAGTTTATGACATAATATCATAACATGTGAATAATTATTCAAAATCAACAGGGACAGATTTTTTGAAGACTACTGTACAATGCCCTGGACCTTTAAGGGCGAACGGTGCATGTGAGTTGTTATTGTTAGCATTTTGTTTAATTGTAGTTGGAGAAGAAATGACATAAAAACAAGGCGATTAAAGCGATTTGTTATTAGATGTAGGCAGAGGCAATGAAGAATGTGATTACAATTTAGTTGGGAGATAAAGGGTCCGGTTGTAACATTCAAATTGGTCTTTGTATTAGAGTGAATTAATTGCGTTATCCCACATCATCATGGAGTTTAAAGATTGGCAGCACAGCATCCAAACAATCCATTTTGTTGCTACGGGAAACTGAGTAGAAGTGAAGCTTTAGCTTGAGTCAAGGCCATCTTTCAAATGGACTATTTCTCGTGCAATTGCCAATTCGAGCTTGAAACGGTGACAAGGTTTTCTCTGATAACCTCAACCAAACCAATAGCCAACGGCTGCACCAAAGTTCCACTCTATTTTATTCGTAATCAGTCTCGAGCGCTTATCAGCGGTGGGCGGGAAGAGTTTTCACAATGTGACAAGAGATGGGAGAAAAGGGATTGTGAAGTAAACACATTTTGAAACAAGAAATGGTCGTAAATGCACTTTGCCGCTTGAAGAGAGCTTCGTGTGCCTACAGCCCAATACGATTTCGACAAGAAATTAATTTTGCCAATTGAATTTTTCGAAGACTTGGCTAATTACACACGCTATCTTTTCAAACTTTATTAATTATTATTATTATTATTATTATTTTTATTTTTTTTTAAGAAAAAAAAATCTAAAAAAAAAACATTTTTGGATTAAATTTTTTTTCTTTCTATTTTTCAATTACAAGTAATTGGTTTGATTGTTTTAAAAGAGAAGTTTTCAAATCTTGCAGGTGTTTCCTTTCAGGTTGATGAATGTGGAAAACCTTTTAGTTCATTTGTCTTGCGTCGGGCGCCGTTTCTCGTAGGTTATACACATCGATCCATAAAGAAGAGAACAATAGGTCAGACAGTTTTAGAGAGGTGTTTTTCACTTGACACCAAACTATATAGTGGCAATGCCTTGTTTTTGCCAAGCCTTTACTATATTGTATTGGCTTATTAGTGAATATTGCGAGAAAAAGCTGAGATTTGTCTGGTACATGGGAATAGACCCGAGACGATATTGATCCGATGTTTTAAAGGGGATTTATTCTCTTTGAGTGTATACGTTGCTTGGTTACTAGAAATCACAAGAGAGATTTGTGATGTTTACATATGCAGCAAAGATTTTATTTATTTATTTATTTATTTTTGTTCTTTTCTTGTCCTTTTTCAATTTTATTTTTTCCATCTTGGACCTCGACTTGCAGAAGTAAATTGAAAAAGCACCTGTGGTGCAGTGGGTTAAGAAGTTGTGAGGCAAAAATGAAGATTTGTAGTCTGGTTTCTTCTTATTGAAGGATAAGCGCGATGAAATTATATTTTGCCGTTGTTTAATGAAGTCATTTCACCGGTTTCTTCTTCTTCAATTTGGAACAAAATGCATGGATGCTTAAAGGCTATTTCGATTCAGAATGACTCTGTCGATATTTTTTTTCTAATTTTTTTTTTTAAAAAAAAAATATATACTAAACGGGTTTGACATTTGCACTTTTTCATAAAATAAAATGCCAGAAGGTTTTCCCTCTTTTACTTATTTTTTTTATTATTATTGTTATTATTATTATCTTTCTACCCTTGGTGGTGCAGAAAATTTGGCCCAGTTTTATATCCTTTTTTAATATTGCTTTATTTATTTATTTTTTTATTTTTTTTTTATTGTTTTCTAGAGGTGCAGGGATGCGTTTAGAGCTGCATTTAGTTTTTTGGCTGGTTTCTTGTTTTAAAAAGTTGTCGTTTCTGCAGAATGAAGAAAGGGGGATGTCCGATTTAAAAGGCAGGACTGTGTGTGTGCTCAACTGGAAATGAATCTCTCGGGAGTGACAGCAGCTTCTTGGACGTGCAGTTCTTTCTTATTCAGTAGGCAGTGGGTTCCCACTTGGGAAAGAGGTCTGAGGGCTTGTCCACTGGTAATTGATGTTCACCTACACAAATGCTGACACAACTGCCAGAATTAAGCAGTGCAACTCCAGGCTTATGTGTCTCTTTCCTTAAGTGGTGGATCATTTACTCTGTGCTAACATAAAAACACTGATGAGTTGTTCACAACTAGTGAATGGAAACAAATTGAGGGAAGGGGAGAGAAGAAATGTGTTGTTTCATTTCTCCCAAGAGGGTTTGGATATGGATATTGGCTTTTAAAATGGAAAGGTAAACTCTAATAAAGCTTATTATGGTCATATTTTTCATAAAACGAATTTATTGACCGCATTGTAGGAGGGGGATTTTATTTTATCTATTTGAATTATTTGTTTGAATAAATGAGATAGTGTGAGTTATGTGCTGTGGAGAAAAATTTGTCTCGGGTTATTCTGTTTGATAGGGGAATGGCATGAGGCATTTTTGCGGTTTAGACTTTCCACCCACGTTCGTTTGTACCCACTCCCCTTACTACAATCTCTGTGGTCATCCAGTCACATTGGATGGATTTGAAACATGAGTCCAGAAAGTCCCAAGCAGCAACAATATCAGCAATCGTTTGAACTATGCTCCGCCAATCAATATAAATCATGCGACTCTTACTTTCTTTTCTACACGCCTCCCTCGTCTCTATTACGATTTATCCTCTATAACCCTCGGTTCATGGCCAAAAACCGCATCCGTTACTCCTAATTTCACCGATTCACTATTTGGCTTCATTAATAAAGTTAGGTGCAGTTGTCGGCAAGAAAGGAAGGCAATAAAATAGGTTATTATATGAAATCCAAGAAATGGTCTTGAAAATGATCCTTGAACAGCCGTTAGTTATTGTTAGAAAGAAGTGTAAAAATAGGTGGTTGGTTGGTGTAGGAGTCAACAACACCAACTTTAACATTGTGTTCCATGGATGACTACAGTGAACCTAGGATAAGTGTGAAATGATTTGGAATTGATTTAACCGCCACTAACTGTAACTCAGCAGGTCTTTAAGGGAAGATAAACTTGTTTTTTTTTTTTTACACTTTAAACTAAATTTGAAAGAAAAGAAGAGAATTGTTTGCTGTAATTTGTGGATTGAATCAGCTGGGGTTCGTCTTTGGGGGGGATAAATCAACATGGGGGAAATTTCGACCCTTGTCCTAGGATTCTGGCGTTTTGTTTTGAATATTCTTTGGCCTAAATTCACTTTAAATCTCTGAAAGCTGAAACGAAGGGATTTTTATTCTCATTGGTCTAACATGGAGATGTTATTTGTGAATTTTGAATCTAAAGATGTGTGGGTTGTGCAAAACCCAAGGGCAGTGCAGAAAACTAGTCTCGCTCTAGTGATAAATATGATTAGTGGGGGAACATGTTGATTTCGCCTTCGCATTTTCATTTCTCATGGTGTAGACGGCGGTAGCAGTTAGACAGTGAACATTTTGGCAATGGTTTGCAATTGTGGGCGTGGTTTCCATATCAAATTTGATGGCTTGAATGACATGAAACATTCTGTAATCCTTTGGCAAATGTCCTGTTTGGCTAGTAGATCTCATACTATTTGTCTAGATTTGAGTGAACGTTTTATTTTTAGAAATTTAATTTAACGTCATTAGAAATTAAATTCTTATAAAAAAATTTAAAAAATCTTTTGCAACTAATTTTTTTTTTACTTTTTTTTCTTTTTCATCTAAAATTCTTTCGGGGTAATCATGTTTATTAGTATTTGGTTGGGTGCAGTGACAAGAGAAGATTGCGTAGATTTTTTGGGATGAAGAAGATTGAATGGACAGCGCTTACGTTTGACCCTCGAGCGCGGAATGAGAAAACTCGGTGATGCTTCTTTTTATTTATTTAGGAGCCATCATGAGATAACTTTCACCATACACACACACATGCTCTTAGAGTTTTGCGACTTAGTAACAAGTTGTGTCGTCGAGCTTAATGTGGCTCATTTGGGAATTTTAAGTAAGGGTAGAAAGTGGAATACGTGACATTAAGTTCAATCTTGTGTTCCTCTCTCAGTTAATGACGTGAGATGGATTTAAGAGTACCTCTCTGCTTTACAGTTCGGATTAAGTTGGTTGAATGGAGTTTTCGCCTCTTTTACGAGTGCAAAGTTGAAAATTTGCAATTTTAAAGTCGTTTGCACAAGTATTTAAATTCTATATGAAAAAAAAATGTCTAGAAATTGTTATTTGTTATCATTGAGTAGTGATGTATTAACATGATACTCCAGCTGGTTTGTATTGGTCTGCAATTGTCAGTAGTGTGTCATGTGTAATCTGTAGTTGCCAATTTGTTTTGACGGATACAGAGATGAATGCAATTAAGATTAATTGCATGATATAACTGTGCATTTTGTTATTACACATTGCGCAGTTAGATGTAATTCCTAAGCATACAAATTGGAAAATTAAATAAAATGATAAATAATTAAATATATCTGGAAATGTATTTATTTATTCATCAATTTTTTTTTTTCCAATTTAATTTCAATTATCTTTGTTTGTTTTGTTTGTTTCATTTTTAATGTAAAAATTATCGATTTGCAATATTTGGAAAATGACAAGTGCACTTGTCACTTCAATGTGGCGTGTAAATCGATTGGCTTCACATGACCAGTACACCCCCTTTACAGATGGATGCATTACATTTTTTTCTTCCCTCGTACGTGTGTTGAAAGGGTTACATGATCACCAGCCATCATTCTCACGTGTCAGCGAATAATGAACTAGAGGGTAATTTACACTTGTTTATTTTCCTTAAATATGAACTGGAATAAAATGTATTTTTTATTAAGAAATAGATGGATATAATAAACTTTTCTTTGGAAATACATTTTTCTTTTTATGTTTTACGTGCCAACCGACGTCTTAAATGGGTCCTGCGTGTTGGTGATGGGAATTTCATTAATCATGTATTTGTTTGCGTGCTTCGGTCTCATTGTAACCTTTAAGAGTAGTGAAAAGTAATCTTATTGGACCTGTGGTCTCTTACAGCTTTATCTCTTTAAATTAAATAAACATTATATATTTTATAATTTTATAATATTAGTGATTGCAAAAAAGAAAAACAGATTTGATCAAAGGATTTAATTTGATTAGTGAAAAAGTCTGAAGTTTGACTGATTTTTTTGTTGCTTTGTGATTTTGAGTTCTATTTGGAAGTAACATTTTTTATTCTGGTTACACAATAGAATAGTAAGAAAAGTTTAAATTGATTACTTGGTGAGTTCAGTGTTCTAAGCACGACGGCGAAATATTTTTGGCGTGTGACAAGTTGGGAAACATTTCTTTATTTGTCAACTATAATTGAAATTGAGAATGGTGATATTAAAACTGATGTTGTTAGTATCAAAGAGAACCACTAGGATTCGTTTCGTGTCTGGTGATATTTTTTTGCTTGATGTTTCCCATGCATTGTTACCATAGGAACGACTATTCAAAGGACTGGAGCATGTGGACTCGAAACCCAAATCTTTTTGTTTAACATTTTGTTTACATACTCTTTGCTAATTCGCACACAGTCATGTGGATTAGTTATTTTATTATTCATATACCGAAGGGAAGGCAGCCAAATATAAATGAGAATTAATTAAAAGTACAAGTTAACAAGCAAATTGCAAAATTCTCGTATAAATCATCGTGTTTTCTCATTGTTAAAGGTGATATACGCTGATTGATTAAATACGTAATTCGATTTTCTTTTATATAAAAATATAAATATATTCTTTTAAAAGTTTTCAAGCTTTTATTTTCTAAACAGTGAATGTTTTCTTATCGTTTTTATTTTTTTTTTTTTCATAGTTGGATATCAAATGGTTGCTTTGAACACGGTTATTGAAGATGTTCCGGTGACGAGCAAGAAGAAAAAAGGTGGATCCGAACAATACCTGGTGAGATAAATAAATAAAAAAAAAAAAATAAAAAAATAGATATCGGGGGAAGGATTCTGAAAATAGATACTAAAATCTATTTCAAGATTTATTTATTTCTTTTTTATTATTATTTTTTTCTCTCTTGAATTGTAATAAATTTTTGGACACGTTTTAACAATTAGTCTAAATAGGGTGTACACGTATACAGGACGTGTGTTTCGTGTCTTATGGCAAGTTCTATGCGTTTCCTGGCTGAAGGAAATGCTTGTAGAGGTGGAACAGGATGCGTTGCTCTGGGTAACCAAGTTCTGCACCACACCTCCTTGGGAAGAGCCATTTGATAGGAAACCCAAGGGAACAAAGAGACCTTAAACCACTATCTAGTAAAGACGGCCATTAAAATTTGAAGCTTTTGCCTTCCAAATTGCTTGCTGTCTCTAGTGTGTGCATATAATAAAATACTTTTTTTATCTAATTAAACCACTGAACTTGTAATGCGACGGATTTATTAGGCACTATGTACATTTATGAAATTGACACAATTTTCTATCTTTATTTTGTAATGTTTATACTTATTCATACATTTTATTGATTTTAATTTTCAGATTCCAGACCCGATTAAATTGGATTTAGATGACATATTTGATTGCGGACAGGTATGGTGGCGTTTGCGTGTGTGTAAATGGCTGTTCGATTTTGTGGCTAAATATCAGAGGAATGTTAATGCACTATTAAATTAAATGCAATTTTTTCCTCACTGGTCAATCAAGTGCCGGAAGGAAGATTAATTGCCTTATAGGTTACATTAAAGAAGAAAAAAATGAAAATAAGACTAATAACAATAATATGGAACCTTTTTGTCTGTCCATCAGTCTTTTTGACATTTGCCAATATGGTTCCCTTTATGCTGGTTCAACTATATTTGTCATGTAATTGAGAAGTTACATGATTTACTCGTGGAATTTTTACGTTCTACAGGCCATGATGTTATATTCTGATAAGATAACGTAATTCCATCCATTGAAATGTATGAGTGGACTTGTCAGTTCCAAATGTAATGGTATATATTTTTTAGTATAAATTTGGCCGACAACCATTTGATTGTTTAGTCATGTGGGGTCCTTATCTAAGTGTGTGTGCATCGTGTCAATTTGAAATTGTAATCTCCATTTGTGACGCAAGTTATTATGACTGCAGTTGTGCAGAATTCCAATATCATTTTAATCCAATGCTATCTCTTTCTGTTGGCTGATTCGAGGAATAGATTGGTCCGTGACCAGCATGTTATTCGTGCGGTCGACCAACTCAATGGCAAACCGAAGCATCAGCAGAAATGAGGAAAAACTGAGGGACTGGAAAGGGGGAGGTTATATTTTGCAGACTTGATTTCAGCCATTGATTGCCAGTGATTTTTATCTGCTTCGATGAACTTCTTCTTCGAGTGGTTCAATCGACCGTTTTCCTCCGTGTTTGGAGCAGGGTGTCGGTAGCTTTTGTGCTTGGGACACCCCACCTTTTTTTCTTTTTTTAATTCTACATGAAGTTGCAGTGAGAGAACTATATAATTTGGCAGGGAGTCAAAAAATAAATGTTTGTTCTATGTAGCGTGTTGTTGTCATTTAAAGTATGGGTGGGGGTGTCAATCAAAGTAAAATTTGGAGTTAAATGGGACATGAATCATGGAACTGCTTTTAATTTTTTTATTATATATATTAATATACGGTATACATACGCATGTTTTTTTCTTCAGGTAAACGAGAAAAAATGCAAAATATTAAATAGAATAACGTTCGTTATGTCCGATCCAGCTCAAGGACATAAATTAGTACGTTGAAATTGTTATTATTAAAAAAAGAGTTTTTAATTAAAGCTGTTTTATGTTTTTTAGAATATCGCAAACGTTAGGAAATATGATATTGTCGCTGTTCAACCGACTGCTGAGATAATGTTTCAGGTTAACTGATTGCGATACAAATTAGAGCCAATTTACAATTGATATTTTTATTTCAGACGATTTGCACTAGTAGAGACATAGATATAATATCATTAGAGCTGACTGAAAGAACGATTTTTCGTTTTAAGAAATCTCAAATTAAAATGGTAAGAATTATTGTTTATTTGAATTGTTGAATTGCACGAGTTTGGGACCTCGATGAATAAATTTCACCTGTACAACTGAGATGGGTCAGTGGGTAACTACCAATTTGAATTAGAAATTGTTCACATGTGTGAGGTTATAAATGGTTGGACAAGAATGTTAAAACGTTTATTTAACCTTTCGATTTCAAGAGTTCATTACAGTGTACAAAAATTAGGAAATGAAAATTTGAATGTCAGTCGTACCAGAAATGTTCAGCAGTACTTTGCACTGGAGGGAATGACACTCGAAGCAACAAAAAATATGCTTGCTCGGATTGTGCGATTAAGGAGCCGTGCACTGCTGCACACAAGTGGCGACATGGCACAGCTAAGCGGTGCGTGGTCATTTCGAATCGGTCGGTTAAAAAAATGAACAAACAAATTGCGTATGCGTATTTCAGGTCATTTTGATGTTTTTTGTTATAAAATCGTTATATTTAACATAACATCAAAAATGAACGAATTTAGTTGATTATTCTACCGCTATGGAGGGACGCAACTCAGTAGCATACATATTTTTTTATGATTAATTAATGATGCGAATGAAATTACAATTTATGGCATATTTTTAATAGGCTTGTGGTCATGAAGTTGCATTCGAAATTTTATACGTGCCTTTAATAAAAGATAGGACGTTAAGAAGAAATATTTTGGCTAATGGGCAGAAGTTAGTAGAAAAAAGCCGAGGAAAGGTAAGGGTTTTGTGAAATTTTAACTTTTGAATCATTCATTTTATATTTTTATGTATTTTGTTGCAGAATATTCTTTTATCCAGTGGAGCCTCACAGGTAACTTAAAGTTGCAACTAGATGATATGTGTTTTTTTTTAAAATTTTTTAAACTCAAAAGCTTTAACTTTTTATTTTCAGCAAATTGATTTTCGTGGACCTTACGACGTAGCCAATCTGTATCTTTTTTAAATATTTTTTTTAGTAGAGCTTAAGAATTTTTTGATTTCTATTTTCTTTAATTGTATTGATTCAGTGGTCTTCTATTTGGAATGAGCCAAGAACTTGCAAAAAATGCTGTGTCTCGTAATGGAAGAAGTCTGCTTTTACATGCAGGTTTGTAGAAACTTTTTCTTGCATCATTAACTTAAAACCTGTAGAGATTCAAAAGGATTTAAAGTTTTTAAGAGATAATTGTCCTATTTTATATCTGCAGAAGCTCGTCGTTCAGGACGTGCGGTGATAAAGATGACACCAATCGCAGAATTGGAATTAAAAGATCACTGGAAAATAGAACGATTAAAGGAAGATAATCAAGGACTTTCAGTAATTTCGGAAACGGAATTATTAGGAGGTTTATTGGAATCACACAGCAGTGCTTTAAGTCAGCCGCCAACCAAAAAGAGACGAAAAAATTAATTCACCTAAGAAAAAATATTTTTTTTATAGAAATAATTTTCTTTTTATAAAAAATACGAAAATACAAATGTTAAAATGAGTATTCTTTTTAACGTGTAATAAACATTTGGTAGCAAAAAAAAGAGAAAATATATATAGTTAAGAAGAAATACTTTTGGTTTGATTTAAAAGCAGGAGCATTTGATGAATCGGGAAATTCATCTAAAACATGAATTTTCCAACCCATGTTTTGTTGAGTATAACTCTGTGAATTAAAAATGCAATTTTTGTTTAATTACATGACAATAATGTCATTATTCATGAATACCTGGTAATATACTGTGTTTGGAGTTGTTTTATTTGGAATCCATTCAAGGATGCCTGGGCTCCCCGTATCGCATATTAAGCGAAGTTTATTTCGAAATCGAGAAAATGACTTAAATTGGTTCAGGAGACGAAGATCTACATTTTTGTTTTCCCATCTGCACAAATGACCAGCTGCAAATGTAAAGGACCGCTTACAGTACTATTTATGTAACATTATTCATTAATTTTATGTTTACCTGCAAAAGGAATTGGAGCGTCTCTTCTATTAAAATTTACACCCGCATAAATTCTTACTCTCTAAATATTGAAAATGTCTTGTGATGTGTGAAATCGATTGCTATTATAATTAATTTACTTTTTGCTCGTTTGAAGTTAATCTGTTATGACCTCCTTCTGGATCATTGGAAATATAGAAAGGGTTGTTATAAAGTGCACTGTGGATATCGTTTCCACCTTCAACAATGAATGTGTATTTTACATTTCTTTTGACATAAATTTCAGGTGCCAATAAGCCATTAATGTACCAAGCTAGTTGCTGAGACGGTTGTCCTGTGGAATCGATACAGTACCAAAATAAAGTTGTGTATTATATAATTTAAAGAGTTATAACTTAAAAATGCTTTTTATTTTTTATTAGTTTACCTGTGAAACTTTCATAACCAATGACACCAGCTGAAGGGCCTAAAGTTGCAGTTAAATTCCTCATAGATTTGTCTAGAATTTTCATTGGTTCCCATTTTAAAGGTTCAATTGTATCTAAAGTCTTCATTCTGCTAACAAAGTAATTACAGTTTTTTGCTGGTGGTTTTCGACCAAAGTTGATTTTAACATTGCCTGAAATATGTTAAAGAGAGCAATTAGATTGTAATTAATTGATTAAATGTAGTCTAATACTTTTTGGATACATGTAATGAAACAAAGGTTCTTTTTTAGGGCTTAAATGTCCAACGGCCCATACTACATACGTATCAATATCAGTGTCGTTGTAGTTGATATCTTTTGGATCAGCTGAAATATAAATTAACATTGTCATTAGTAGGTATCATTCAAACTCGTGTAACCACATGACCCGCACTTTTGGGTTTTTCGCGGTGTTTATAACTATACTTGTTGCCTTTAGTTTACAGGAATTTTTTTTACCTTACTGATTGCCCCGTAATATTGTCAGTATGATGATTTGTGTGATAGGTAAAGCAAATGATAACTGGGTGTTGCTTGTTATTTTTTGGGAGTTATCGCGGGTTAGAGTGAAAATACGGTAAATGTAAACAGACATGTAGCTTGCATCTCATCAATATTTATGTGATAAATTGGTGAGCTACCACATGTGTTATTTACAAGTTTTTTTCTTCGTGTTAGTGATCTGACTATATACAGTATCATGTATATTTAACCTGATTGCAGACTTCTTCGGTAATTTATAATTGTCACATTGTCTTTTCTTTCATGCATAATAAACTGGAAATCGTCGAGTCCTCCAATTTGTAAATCTGGACAAGTTCCGTGGAATGTTTCAACTGTCTTAGTGCACTGAAAGAGAAAATAATACACACAATTATATTACTATTTTCTTACAAGGTCATAAACACTAATGTAATATATTTACCGGTGCTTTTTCCATAGCTGTATAATCAATTGTTAACCCTTGCCAGCCTTTTATGTAACTGATGGCCACATCTGCTCCAACCATTTGAGAACTGGTTGGTGAGCCACTGATGCCAAAAGCCATATAATCATTTTCACCTTTAAAAGTTCAATATATTTTGTATTATAAATTATATTTATAAATAGGAAAATACAAATTTGTACCTATTATGCCAGCTAATTCAATGGTAATGTGCTGTCCAAATACTTCCCAACTGATTTGCAAATCTTTGTGAAGTTGTTCACAATTTGGCAACCTGTTTTCATGAGGCTATGGGACAAGAAAAAATTATATAGTTGAAAATAATTTATGTGGGTTTTCACAACTTACTAAAATATGAACTAATGCTGGCGGTATGTTCAATTCACTTGGGAAAAAGACTGAACCATAACTTTTTCCTTTTGCAGCATCCCAAATACTTAACCAATTATTGTCATTTACAGTTAAATTTCCTGGAAATTCTAAAATTATTGTCATGTCTTTATATGCACCGATCGGGCTTAAACTGTAAAAAACAAAGTTTAATTTAATTTTAGTATTGTAATTTGCATTACTTACTATCCGTTTTCATCTGGAATTTTTTTCCCCTCTTTATTAGGTTGAGCACCTTTACCAATCCAAAAATAAACTTCAAGTCCTGCGCCGTCATAGGAAAAGTTTGGAATTTTTAATGATTTAGAATCAATTACAACCACTGGATCTGAAGAAACTGCATTGCTGACACCCAGAATTGGTTTTATTGTTTGGAAACTGGGCGGCTCAAATCCTTCAGGTATTGATACATCAGCTAAAAGTTTCATATTAAATATGTCGTAAATAGCCAACCAACTAATTTCAGTCACTCGCTTTGGAAGTTTTAAGGTGATGTCACGGTTTATGTACTGGGTCAAAACGTTAGTTCTGTTGAGATTTTAAACTAATTAGCATACAATTTAGGTTTTTTTAATGAAAAAAACTCACTTCCCTTCTTCATTTGGTACCACTATTCCCTCATTGTTTGGACGTAGCGAATCTCCAATCATAAAATAAGCATCTGTAATTATACACATTATTTTTGCTACTCTGAGTTTGACCGAATCTTTTATGTTTAGGTACCTCTGGATTGTCCAGCATAGGTAAATCCTTTGATAAAAATAGTATACGTATCTACAATATATACGTCTCCTAGAATTTGTGTGTGATAGGTATTAAATTTATTAAGATATTGTCCATAATAAATATCTTTTTGCTGCGAGTTAACAACTAAAACGCCTATTAAAAGTTGAAAAAAAATTAAATTAGTTTTGCAAATACATTTTGACAAGTTGATGATTACCATTACCTGTAGTTATTACGAAACATAATAATTCTGAACATAAAAACTTGCGCGACATTCTAACAGCAGTTGAGTTGGTTACATTTCTCTCATTTTCTGACCTAGATAAGCCACAGGAGATTGGCCTTTAGTTCTGCTACCTGGATTGGCCTAAGGCAGTTGTGACCTACTGGGTGTCCATTATTGTATGTCTATTTTGAAGTGAATAACATGTTAGTTTTTGTTTGAATGGATTATGTAATTAGTGTTGTTTTACTCGTAGTAATAAATTATACGTCAGGTAATGTGATTTAGATTTTTTAATTTATCGGTTTTATAATTAATTTTGCTAGATTAAGTATTTTAAATTGAAGTTGCTGCTCAATACGAGGACAGTGAAGATGGCAGAGAGACATATTACGGCAAACTGTTAGGTCGCTTCAATACTTTCAGCCATCAAGTTGACGGAGAGTTATACGCAATAAATCGGACAGCATTTTTATTAAGAAATTTTTTTATGATGGAAGCGGGAAAGGTACGAAGCAATTACTTTCGAGGTTTAATTTTATTTCTTTGGCGTTAATTTGTAGATACTTATTTTTGGGTTGGATCATCAAATCATGCTGACAGAAGAGCCGGTTATGCAGTACCCGACGAAGGTCGAAAGTGAGTTGACATTAACATTACGGTAATGATTACCGTATTTGGCAATGTCGTATATTTAACGATATATTTGATGATTTATTGCAGAACAAATGTCCTTAAACGGTATGCCAATAGTGAATTAACTCTTACTTTGCCTGATAATAAAAAAATTGATGATTTAAAATGGTTTGCAATTTATGACATTGGTTCGTCGGTAAGTTATTTTTTTTAGGTTACCGGTATTAAAGATTTCAATTTTATTATAATTGTTTTTATAATTTTTTTTAGACAACATTTGCGGATGTTAAATTTCCTGAGGATTTTGAACCGCCTGGTCGACGGTTGTTGTCCGAATTTACAAGGAATTCTAACGGAGTTAAATCAGATCCCATATTGGCTGTGGATTCAAAAACGTTGATTTTTACTAATTTTAATTACGATGGTTTAAGTCAAGGTAAACGGTTAATATTTGTAATATAGAAATATGTTTGTAATAATTTTATTTTATTCGAAGATGCCTATTTTTGGGTCGGTGCAGGACCAGTTCCCAATTCCAAAGGAACGAAAATTCCTGATGAAAATGGATAGTGAGTATTTAAAAAAGTAAAAGTGTAATTGAAATTATATGAATTGCATTTGTAGTTTGGAGTCATTAAGACCGTATCAAGCTGCGAATATAACACTCCATCTTCCTGGAAATATGACGATATTCGATATTGATTGGTTAAGCGTTTTTAATGTTGTCTCTCTTGAAAATTACGGTTCTCTGCTCTTTCCTAAAGAGCTGAACGTTCCTCCATCACTTGACAGATCAGTGGTAATGTACGATATTGGCATTTGGGAGTATTAATTACTAATAATTTGCCATTTCTGTTTACAGGTTTATTATTCTCAGTTACCTAATTGTGAGCAGTTGCATGAAAAATTACAAATCAATTGGATGGTTAATTCTCCTCCGACAAAAATTGAGATTGAAATTGTGGGGAAAATTGGTGAAAATGATTATATGGCATTCGGTGTTAATGAAAATGGGTTTGGTATGATTGAATCAAGAGTTGCAGTTGCAGCAATGAATAATAGCAAACCTATTGTTGATGATTATCAACTGAAAAGTAAAACACCGGTAATTATTTATCTTTTAAAGTTAAATATTTTTTATTGTAATAAAATTAAAATTTTTTTATTCTAATTTATTATGTTAGTGCATGCCAGTCCCTAAAGGAACTTCAACAGAGTATGATGGTGTCTGTCCAACGTCGTTTTATGAAAAGAAACCAACCGATATTAAGAATATTAAAGGAGTTAGATTTGAAGATGTAACAATTATAAATTTTACTCTATCTTTGCCACCAGGTAAATTAACTTTTAAACATTTTTAACTTGAAAATTGTTTAAGAAAATTTATTTTAAATAAGATGGCATCGTAGATCCTTTTAAATTATCCGAAGATGTACATATAGTATGGGCTATTGGCCATTTAAACAATAAATACGAACCATTGTACCATTATTTAAGAAACACAGGTAAAATTAAATCAACAATAATTTTTGTTAAAAAGAAAATAGAAATGAATTTTAAAATTTTAAATCAGGTGATATTAAACTAACTTTTGATCGCCAGCCATCTATTAGACGATGCTTCGATTTTATTTCCGGCAAGCGGAAAATAAATAGTTGGAAAACCTTATACATAGCTAATCCACATCTTTTTAAATTTAATTTTACTCTCGGGCCTTCAGGGGGCCCAAAGGGCTACGAAGGAATAACAGGTAATTTATTCCGTTATTACATCAATGCAGACATTTATGTTGTTGAATTAATAGGTCATCCATCGCCAGGTTTAGCTTGGTATGTGAATGGACTTTTAGCACCAGAATTATACCTCAAACGTGGTCAGAAGTATATTTTTTCTATTGAAGGCGGCGATAATATTCTTCAACCTGCTTTTCATCATCCATTTTACATATCGGATGACCCCGAGGGTGGCTATGAGACCCTTAACGATGAAGATAAAAAGGTACGGTCTACAACCGAGTTTGTAGTTTTCCAATTTGCCACCCACCCAACTTGCTGATAATAATAAGTCAGTTCATTGTACGTGGACATTATTTTTCCTATTGACTGAAGTAATAAAGGATGGGAATGGTGCATTAAACTGGCTTTTAGCTATTACTGCCTTTTATCACACCCTCTTTATTTATTTCTGTCTTTTTGACACTGATGGCATTTATAATTATTTCAGAAAGTAAAACTGTATGCTGGAGTCTCACACGACCACAAAGGAAGACTAATTCCAATAGCTGGTGAGTGGTTTTACTACATTTCTCTATATGAGCGTGGGAGGGGGATGGTAGTTTTCTGTGTTTTAATGATTGTGGGTTTTCATAGCTGGAAGATTGTGTATTTGGAAAAATGATCATCTGAATCCACGAAATTGGTTAAATTTTATTTCGTTTCGTTGGTTTAAAATCAATCTCAAGCTTAATTGTCAAGTAGGGAATCCATATCTGCTTGAATGGACTCCCAATGGAACAATTCCTGATGTTGTTTATTATCATGTAAGCACTTCGGTTTTAGGAATGGAATGTTATGTTAATAAGTTTTTCTTTGTATTTAGAGTTTTCGGCAACGAAACATGGGATATAAAATTCATCTCGTCGACGTTGTGCGGCCGAGTTCTGCCAGCAGCATTGGAGATAAATTTACTATTCGATGTTTTGTATTAACAATTTTTTTATTGCATGCTTTTTTATCGTGAATTTTGAAAAGAATAATTAAATTGCGATTGCCATTTTCGCGTCAATATTAATAAGTGATTGCATTGTGTGAAAAAGTAATCGCTTGATATTCCAATAATTTTGATCACTAAAATTATGCTTTAATGGGTTTTATCCCATTATCCTATCCTAAAAGTAATTGATGCACATAAATTAGACCAATTAAGTACCGTAATTTTAAATCAAATTTACCTTTATTGAATTGTAAAAATCAAAATGAAGTATAAAATTAATATGGGTAAAGAAAAAAATATACATTTGGATTATTTTATGCATCATGCGTGGGCCCTGCTGGCATCACCTCAAATCCACCATCAACGCGCATCAAATGACCGGTAACAAATGAAGCGTCAGAAGATGCCAAAAACACCGCTGCCTTAGCAATGTCTTCGGGTGTTCCGAGACGACGTACAGCGTGCAAGTTTGAGTACATTTGTTTCACCTGCAAACACATTTTTCTAAATTTCCCAAAACACAATTTCACATATAAATCTTTAATTACCTCGATGGTTTCTTTCTCGCTCAGACCTAGACCTCCAAATAAGTCAGTGTCAATTAGCCCAGGACTAAAAGTAAACAAATTTAAACATTGATCGTGTTGGGTCGTGTTAAAATGCTTACTGAATAGAATTTACACGAACTCCTTTAGGTCCTAATTCTGAAATTTACACGTTTTTTTTTTGTTTAAAAAATAAATTCATAATTCAATATAAAATGTGCATCACCTCTGGCTGTCCACATAGTAAATTGATCCAATGCGGCTTTTGCCATGGTGTACTCAACAAACACATTAATAGAATGCTGGGGAAAAAGTAATAAATTTCAGTAGGCACGTTTCTATTTTAATGGATTTATTGCTTACTGGGCGATGCGAAAGAGCCGTAGAAATATTTATAACGTTGCCTTTATTTTTTATGAGCTGAGGCATAGCAAATTTAGTCAGGTGAAACGGTGCCCTTAAAACAATTAAAATATTGATATTACAAAAGTATTATTAGTTTTTTTATATGTATTTCAACATACTTGACATGAATATCAAGCATAGCATCAAGAGCCTCTAACGTGGTGTCTTCGACAGGCGTTACTTTAATAAATCCAGCATTGTTTACCTGAGTTTAAAAGTGTATTACATTTACCATTTATTATTATGAAATGAATTATAGATTTAGGGAACATAATGGTACCAATATATCAAGTTTGCCAAAAAGAGACACCGTTTGAGTGATGAGACGTTTCCTCACGTTTTCTTTTGAAATGTCACCAACTACAATGCATGCCTTGAAGGATAAAATAATATTAAAACATCTGCTGTCCATATTATATTGATAACATGTGCCTTTTTCTTTCCGGGTGATACTTGTTCGCACTTAGCTGCAACTTGATTTAATTTCACTTCATCTCGACCATTTAGGGTAACGAGGGCACCTTGCCGAGCCATTTCAATGGCAATTCCTGCACCGATTCCAGCACTGGACCCTAATAAGTTTAGAATTTATGTTTTTAGCTAGGTCTAGTGAGCTGGGAAGCTGGTAGAATCTCTTAGCAGTAATCAGTGGTTCTTGCCGTACGGTAATTATAATTGATGCAAGCCAAAAACAGTTTTAATTTGTTGCATGGTTGTTTTGTTCTTACCTGTGACAACCGCTACTTTTCCAGTTAGCTTGTTTTCGACCAGCATTGTAAACAAGATGTGAATTCAAAGGAAACAATTTAACCGTCTAGAAAAAAAACAAGTCACCATACTCAATTTACATCAATTTACATCAATTTACCGTCGCTAATTAAAAAGTTTATTTCAAGGTTTGTTTTAACGTTTAAAATTTATATACAGACATTTTATGAGTCTGAAGTAACCTGACGTGACTGAAAAATCAAAATAACCTCATTTAAAATAAAACTAGATTCTAGAGGTACGTAGAGATTTACTGCACTGTTAACCCAAAGTAAAGCTAATCTTTACTTGGGTTAACAGGTCGAAATATCTTTATACGCTCATTAAGTGAATGGTTTTCAATAATCAAAACGAATCAATTGAAAAAAGAAAACAAGTCTTACCGTATCTTGCTGCTGAAAATAGTTCTGTATTTAGTTGATTGTATTTATATTCTTTTAGTTTAAGCCTGAATGACTGCTGATTGAGTGAACGAGCCTACTAATTCATCCTTGGGAAAGTGGCATATTCACACTACATTAGTTTTGTTTTTTCATTGCCCTAAATTGATTTTAAAGCAATTAAAAAATGAGTGAAGAACTTCAAAGTAAAAAATTATAATTATTTTTATGTGTAATCAATATTTAGTATTTGAATTCTATCTGATTTAATATCTGATTTTGAACATAGGCAATTATAATTATCAAAAATATGGTGCCGTATATATTTTAATTTCCATTTTGTTTCTTCAGACTTTTTAAATCCCTTATAGCAGATGTAATGTGAAATCACTCGAAACCATCTAATTTGGAACCAAAGCTATCACTATAATTATAACCACATCCTATTGTAATAACCGTGATCTAAATCATAGACAGTGACAACCATGATCTAAATGTGGCTCCACACTGAATACTCACACAATTGTGAAATTGCATAATTTTGAATATGTTATTCTTCTCTTGAAGGCGATTTTGGAAAGAGGAGACACGAGAGGCGGGTCAGTCGTGGTCAAAGTGCAAAGTTGACCACCTGAAACCAATGAGAGAAGATTAAAGGCCAAACAATTATATAATGTAATTTTTTTAAGTAGTAGTTAGATTCAAAGTTAAATTTTCGTATTGTGTCGTGGGCCACTTTTATTAAATTTTACACGTGATCTCTAAACTTCTGATTTTAAAATTAAATAAGTCGACAGAATTAAACCACAATGCATTTGAATTTGTTTAAAAGTACTTATTGCTGTTATATTAATACTGATGTCATCATTTTTAATTTCACAAACAAGAATTTAACAAGTTTTAAGTAAAAATATAGAAGTTTAGAAGTTTTTAAATTTTGATTGAAAAATTGGAAATAATTTTTTTGGTTTCAGTTTGCATATTGCACACACCTAAATGTCCTACCCAGTAATAGAAAGATCGGTCCCAATACAGGAGTAAGAAAATTGGCTAACTTACAGTATCTAACCTATCGCCCTCTACTGATAAACTACATAAAATTGACAGTAGATACACACCCTCCTTATGTCCCAGGCAAACTGGCCATTATTTTTCACCGGGAAAAAAAGATATTTAATTTGAAATATAGGAAAAACTCATTTCTTGAACTAATGATGACAAATATTTATTTATTTTGCTATTAGCCAACAGAGGACATTCATAAGCTGCGTTCAAATTCGTTTAGATTATTCGACTTAACTGTCTAAAAGTGACGTTTTTGACCATATGTGGGCAAAAACGTCACTTTATCGTAAATGTTTTTAAAATAAGATAATTGGTTCACGTTTTGTGTGTCATCTTACTAGTGGCGCCACTATCAGTGGAAATGAACATTTTGTGTCTACGAGTTTACCTCAATTTCCCATTTCACTAGGCCCATTAAAACGCGAGTCACACTACCAAGATGGTACGAGAATCTCGTCGTGCTATAAGTCGTGGCACGAGTCGTGCTGGAGAATGGGCCTAGTGACAATTAGTTCACCACTGAAAAGTTTCTTCAACACCAATTCGCCGATTGTATTATGGGAATCCGCGAATTTGCATAAGCGCGAAAATGGTTTTCGTGCGGATGCATGGGCGGCTATTCATTATTTTTAACATGAATAAACGCGAAGCATAATATTTCGCGTTTGTTTTGGCAGTCGGGGAAATCTCATCTAACGCATCCAAACTCAGCCCAACCCAAACCAAATCAAATAGAACACATAACAACTTCGAAACAATGAGCTAAATATAGCCAAGGAGCGTACTCAAATTTTAAAAAAATTAAGGTCAAAATGTGTCGCCAAATGATGTACAACCGTCGGTAAACTGACCAGTCAGCGAAATGGGATATGACGGGGTTGGAAAGGGTCAAGTAATGTGTGAGTTTGGTATTTGGTTATAACTTTTTACTTAGCAATTAAGCTGATAACTCCGCTTTTAAGGGCTAGTTAAATTACTTGGTGCTTCTGCAGTTGCTAATTTATGATAATCTGTTGTGGTTAATTTTAGCTTTCATTGTAAAAACAATAGTAACAACAAGATTCACTTGCTTGTAAATACAACAAATAAAATTTTGAAAATATTATATTATTGTTTGAGACTTTTCTTTTATTGCAGTATTTTTTTATTTTTATTTTTTTGCTAAACAACATAAATATAAATTAAAAGCTTTCCTTTTTGACTACAAATGTTATTTCAAGGTATGTGAGAAAAGCTTGCAAAGTACCGAGTTGCCGAGCACGAGCACAATTATATCTAATTCAAGAAAAAGTGAAAAAATACACAAAAACTTTGTTTTACTCAACTTCTGATACTGAATTATTCTTCACTTAACTATTTTAGTCATGATGACTAATATTTCAATGAACTCATGTTTGCAAACAACAAGAGGAGATTCGCAACAAGAACTCAGAAGACAAATAATTAACCTCTTGCCAACCTTGAACTGATAA
Organism: Strigamia maritima; assembly: GCA_000239455.1. Taxonomy (NCBI): domain Eukaryota; kingdom Metazoa; phylum Arthropoda; class Chilopoda; order Geophilomorpha; family Linotaeniidae; genus Strigamia; species Strigamia maritima. The sequence continues at coordinate 38,168 of JH431443.1, read as the reverse complement.
TTTGGCGACCATATTCAAAAATAAAGATAAAGATAATGCTAGACAAGTCATAATTAATTTATGATTTTAATGTGTGTAGAGAATAACATTTATTAAAATCAAAATTATGTTTAAATAAAGTCTGGAGTTTGTTTTGGCCCACTGAATTACTTTACATTTTGTCAAGGTAGGCTACTTTCATGCTTTTGGCTTCCGACATGGATGAAAAAGAACAAAATTTTTAAAAAGTGTATATACATACATCATTTAAAAATCACAAATTTCAGCTACGTCATTCAATTATGCTCTCTACGAACCAGGAAACCATAATAACTTCGCACTTGCTTATTAAAGTAAAGGTCACAGATTTTATCTTTTTTAAATTGTGGCACCAAAAAATGTAAAACTAATTTTTAATAAATTCCTTTCACTTAAAGCGTTTTTGCTTACTATATTTTTTTAATGGTCTGGTGTTCCCTTAGCCTTGATGATGAAAGTTCAAGTGCAAGAAAAAAAACAATTTGTTGGCTCCCTTATCGAAAAACAAAACATGGTTGCCAAACAACATGATGCTATCTTAAAATATGTACAACACCTTTCTTAACTTTTGCTGTTTAATTATTACAACAGCAACAGCTCAACCTACAAAAACACAAAATCTTTTGTGCTCTTAGCCTTTTGATAAGGAAAGAAAGCGCCTACGAGGAAAAGTGATTGAATAATTTGATTTGCAAATCACGAAATCCTAATTCTGTGTCACATCTGTTTGTTGTTACCATAGTCTTTCATGAAACTGAATTGATTTGGTGTATGAGTTCATGTAAACGGCATTTTGGCTTTACTGCTAAAACGAAGGTCAAAAGACAATGGAAAGTAATGATTTGAAATTGTCAATTCTACGTGAGGTGAAAACTTAAATGTCGTGTCAAAATTTTGCAACTTTTATACATGACTAAAGTCAATTTTTTTAATTTTTAAAATGACAAAGAAATGACCAAAAACTTTCATACGTATACGAAAAAAAAAACATAAAAAAAGGTTTACCTGATGTGCTAAACCATAAATTGTTTCCCCCAAAAAAATAAGTTCACTGACCAGAGATGAAGTGCAGAAGATTAGACACGTAAGCTTTGGTTGAGCAAGAACTCACGATTTTAAAAAGGAAGAAAATTGGTAAGGACGTTGGCCTTCTCTGTTTAAAATCTGCTCTTTTATTTGTCAAGGAGCATGCACGCAAAATGGTTCCATGCTTCACAGATGTAAGTGACCACAAGGGTCAAGAGCGAACATAAGATGCGTTTCACTTTCTATTTGAATCTTTCCTGAACTATGCATAATTACACTTGAAGTCGAGCCACTTATGATGCTATTACATGAGTTATGAAATAAAAAGGAAACATACAACTTATTATGTAAAAAAAAAAAACTTTTTGCACCGAATTAAAAAAAAACACTCCAACACTAATTAGCATGAAAAAAACCATGATTAATGAAATTCTCAAAACTATTTCAAATACTTATTTTTAATTATTTTCAAGGACAGACAAGGTAAGTGAACATGCAGAAAGGAAAAGTGATTATGACTTGACTCACCACCCAAGATGTTACAAGTGATAACTCATTTGAAAATAATGCAAGGTCTAAACTATAACACAATGAAAGAATTCAAATTTACTTGAATTTCTTTACAAATGTTTTTTTCCAGTGTTTTCCCTGTCCACCCACTTTTTTTAATATAAAATGTTTTCATTTAAATAAATCTAAATAAAATCCAGAGCGTAATAATGCTATAGCAATAATCTTAAACTCGTTTCTTGTTATTAAAGTAGGTATTGAAAAGATTGAATTTTTTACTTTCCACTTAAGTGGGCAAGGACAAGGGGATCTCAGACATCACCACCTTAGCCTCAAGCAGAAAAACCACGTGACTTTCATGAAACCTCTCACAAGAAACACCAATAGATGATGATGTGCACCGGGCCAAAACCATTAGCTATAAAAGCACGAAATTACGAACCTCGAGTAACAAGTTCAAAACATTAGACTAACAAGTAAGAAACATGAAGCTCCTTCTGTGTTTTCTGGTAAGAAATTAGAGTTTTCTAAGTTTTCTAATCAAATTGTAGGTACAATAAGACTTCAATTTCAGACGTTCCTCATATTTTTAACCGAAGTGAGGCAATGCTCTGGCAACAACTACCCATCTTACGGCTACGGACAGCAACAACAACAATATAATCCCTATCAACAACAGCAACATCAGTACGGTCAATACGGATCACCTGGTTATGGCAATTATTATGGCACTGGATCGTACGGCAGTTACGGTTTAGGTGGCTACCCATCTGTCGGCGGTGGCTACTCTCCATACAATAACTACGGAAATTATGGTGGCTACAGCACTAATCCATACCAGCAACAAGGTTATGGAGGAGTAGCAGGAGGAGGAGGTTATGGAAGTTATGGAAGCTATCCAACTTATCCAAGTTATGGGAGCTACGGTGGAACCTCTGGTCACGGATCTGGTTACGGATCTGGTTACGGATCTGGTTACGGATCTGGTTACGGATCGTACGGTGGAGCTGGAGGGTATTATGGAACAATGTCGCCCGGAATGGGATACAACAAAGGAACTTACAATCCCTATCAGATGTATGGCCAACAACCATACGGACATTCGATGGTTTCCAGTTACCCTGGCACTCAAGGTTACGGGTATCCCCAATATTCACCCTACGGTCAATCTAATGTGTACGGAGGAGCAGGGATCAATAATCCGTACGGAAACACAGGTTATCAAAATCAAAGTCCATACGGGTCGTCTACATTTAGCTTAGGATCATCGTCTTACCCGACTGGAAGTTCTGGAAGTTCATACCCGACGAGCAGCAGTTCAGGAAGTAGCTTTCCGTCTTCTACCGGAAATCGTCCATCAGTAACCAGTACAGGATCGAGAAGTGGATTTTAAAGATAAAAGTATATAGAAAAGAAAACATTCATGTAAAATGATTTATTTCATACGTACCGAAACGTCAAATAACTGCTTATCGTGAGCTAAATAGCAGAAAATATAAAAATAAACAAAAAAATTTATTTTACTTTTTTAATTGTCATCATTTTATGCATTGCACTTCATTTTATAATTGTTTTGTAATAATATTTACTTAATAAATGGAATTCTTGATAATTGAGTGTGTTATTTACGCAGATAATAGAGACCTTGAAAATAAATCATTGTAGACAAGAGAAAGAGAAAAAGTAACAGCTGGAGGCCAAGTCGGGAATCAGCATTATCTTCTGTCCTGATGACATGTGTGATAAACGAAATTAACAACTTGTAAAGTTAAAACAAAACTTTAAAACAAATCAAAATGATACTTAACTTAAATGCTTTCAAATTTGTAAAGAAATCGTTTGCAATAAACGCCTCTAAAATCAAAGCGTGACATTTACTTTCAAAATAAAACCTTGCAGTGAAGTTAATGCCATTGATGCGATAACTACGAGTTGTTAATGCATGCATTTCACTGTACATTTTTATTTTCAACTTGAAATATGAAATGATTATGTTATTTTTTCACCTGTGATTCTGTGCACAAGTTGTGGCTAAATGCCCTGTGATTGGTTGGAAAATTTGTAAGTTGTGGCTACATGTTTTGTGATTGGCTGTGTGTGTGTGTGTGTGTGTGTGTGTGTGTGTGTGTGTGTGTGTGTGTGTGTGTGTGTGTGTGTGTGTGTGTGTGTGTGTGTGTGTGTGTGTGTGTGTGTGTGTGTGTGTGTGTGTGTGTGTGTGTGTGTGTGTGTGTGTGTGTGTGTGTGTGTGTGCGCGCGCGCGCGCAAATGGTCGACACACGCAAATGGTCGACACACGCAAATGGTCGACACACGCAAATGATCGACACACGCAAATGATCGACACACGCAAATGATCAACACATTTTGACTGAAAAAAAAAAATAATAATAAAATATTAATCGTCAATCAATCATTAAATCAAAATTATTAAATTAAAAAATAAATTAAATAAATAAATTGAATAAATTGAAATAAATTTAAAATTTTTTTTTAGTTTTTTAATATTGCAAGGAAGAAGAGTGTTTACGAATACAAAATACAAATTGCCGAACACAACTTGCCTCTTGAAGAGTCACAGGAAAGGCCTTACTTATCCAAATAAGGGGATTAACATATATAAGGGATAATAAGGCAGCATATAGTTTAAATTGCAACTTTATTTTGTATTATATTGTAAAAAGCAACACATACATTACTCTTCTCTCCAGCAATATTAAAAAACTACAACATAAAAAAAAATCAAAGTTTTTTTATTTCTTTACAAAAAAAAGTCGTTTTACCGTGTCGCGCCAACATATATTTACAGAATCAAACTATCAGAATCAACTAAATATCAAAATAAAAAAAAAAATTATTTATTTAATTTATTTTATTTAATAATTTCGATTTTTTGATTTATTGATTATTTGATATTGATGATTAATATTTTATTATTGTTTTTTTCTGGTCGATTGTGTCGACCATTTGCGTGTCGATCAAATGGGTGTCGACCAAATGAGTGTCGACCGGATGGGCATTGTGTCGTGTCGACTAAATAAGTGTCCAAATGAAATGGGTGTCGACCATTTGAGCGATGTGTCATGGTCCTTTGATAGAATTACCATTGTTGTGTTTTGTCGACCATTTGCGTGTTGACTATTTGCGTGTCGACCATTTGCGTGTCGACCGCTTGCATGAAGACAAAATGAGTGTCGACTAAAAGCTACCCTTCCGCTGATTCTTTTTCTGTTCTTTGTTTTTTAAAGTACTTGTCGAAAAGTACTTTAAATTGCGATCGAATGTTTCGCCACATGGTAAAATACACGTGGTTTGTACGGAAGCCACCAGAGGTCGGCGTATTCGAAAAATGTCATATGTTGTACAAAATAAAAAATGGATAATGGAAACAAATGTTTTCATTAATTTTAAAAGGTATGTTAGTTGGTTTTTAGTTTTAGTTTTCTTAGTTTCAAAACTAAAAAACTTGAAAATAAATTAAATAAAAAATATCATTTTTTAATATACATACCTTCTATTAACACTAATTTCATAAATGCATTAAAAAGTAGAAAATAAATTTTTTTCAATAAACACAAACTTCAGCACTAAAAAGTAAAAATAAATTTTTTTCTTCTCTCATTTCTTGATAACAGAAGGTATGTGGCATTGCAAGTTGTTAATTTAAATATTTGCCACATACCTTCTGTTATCAAGAAATGAAAAAAGAAAAAAAATTTATTTTCTACTTTTTAGTGCTGAAGTTTGTTTTTATAGAAAAAAAATTATTTTCTACTTTTTAGTGCATTTATGAAATTAGTGTTAATAGAGAAAGTATGTATATTAAAAAATGATATTTTTTATTTAATTTATTTAAATTGTTCAACAATTTTTGTTGCAAAATCAAATTATTCAGTTACTTTGAAGTAGGACAAAACATAAATTCAGTAATAGCAACTGATTTATGTCAAGACTCAAAGACGAATGAGGAAAAATATAAAATTTTAAAAGGAAAAGAATAAGATAAAAGTGCACAATATTATAATAAATAAAGTCAAGGCTTGCAAACGTCGAGGGTTTAACCTAAATTCAAATTCATAATTACTGTGTAAAAACCGTTCTTATCTTTTAGATGAAATATATCAAGATTTTACTGATACTGTACGCATAATAGTGTTACATACACATATACATTATTGTGCTACAAGTTATAACATCTGATTGTGGAAATGACGTATGTTTAATGTGAAATCAAAGACAGGTTTCAGCATTTTAAATACGATTCATCACTGCAGCTTTATTCATTTATAATGCAAATAACCAATAGAAATCTTAGCTTTGATTTTTTAAAATAAATAATGTCATAATTCCAATGAAAATTTGAGAATATATTAATTGCACTTACAAATACATCTTACGTTATATGATTGAAATAGTCAACAAAATATCTGATTTGTTAATACTTTTAGTGAAAAATTAAAACACTAAACAACAAAGAAAAATACACAAAAAATTTACAGTCACACAAGCTTAAAATCACAAACAGTAAATGAGTTTCATTTAAAAATAAAAACAAGCAATTTGTAGTGTGCATTAATATTATCCTTACAAATGTTAGTAAATAAATTTTGTTATTAACAAAATAACTGTCTTGTTTAATTGAAAACCAATTTGACTTTGTATTCAAAGTTGTTGATTACAATTACAGCCTTTAATTGGAAACATCCAAAAATATTCAATTTTCACTAAAATAAAACTGATTAAATTATTCATTTTTTTCCTACTTTTTGCTTTGAAATATAATAATCTAAATATCTAAATTCAGTGTGCATAATTCACTACTCCAGATTATCCGCACAATACGCTTTAAGTCTTTTCGTTAAAATATTAAAACAAAAATCGGCAATTTTTTTTTTTTTTAAATACAGATCTGTAATCTCAAGCTTTTATATATTAAACATTATAAATGTGTTTTCTCACATACATAAAAGCGACTATTTTCGAAAAAAATTTCTTGCGAGTACAAATGCAGCAAGACGAGTACTACTTTTCACAAAATTCAGCACCATTTAAATTTGCTGCTTAAAAAATGCAGATAAGTTTTTATATATTAATTTCTCCAAAACTAAATCAATTTTTAAAAGAATTTAACTCGATAAAATAAGAAGTTAGACTTCTACTTTAATTTAAAATTGATAATTTGATAAAATAATCAGAAAACCAAATAAAACCCTCAATGTAGTAATTACTCTGTACAAAAGTTTAACGTTTTCATCATTTAAATTTTACTTACAAAATTGACTCGAATCTACCACCACTAAATATATAAAATTATAACCGTAAGAAATAAACTTTTGGTACAATTCAGATACCACAAAATAAGAGTACACAAAAATCAATTCTCGTTAGAATAAAAAGCATAAGTTGAGACAGAAAAAATCGAAAAGCAGTAGGTAGTGTTTATATACTTCTAACAAGTGTTGTCGTATCAAACTTCAAATTCCCTTTCTTCTATCGTAGCCTCAAGCATAAGTTCTTTGACTTTTGATTAGTCTGACAAAAATAATAATAATGCAAAGCATTATAATAAAATTTTAAAATAATTTTGCACGTCTCTTCAATTCGTTGCGACGCCATTCAGGCAATCGATGAAAATCTACCCTAGACATATGAAAGGCATTTTCAAAATCTTCGTTCGATAAATGATTCTGCAACAAATTAAAACGAATTAAAACCTGCCCTGGTCAACAACTCGAATTTGATATATTCACTTCTAAACGGTTGCGGTTAACATCAGCAGGCAGACGATAATTATTCGTGTTTAGGAGATGAATCGGATAAATCTGCAATAAAAATTTAAAACTGAAGAAAATAATTCAAGAAAAATAAATACTAAGTAAAATAATTAGTATTAATTAACATTAACATTCTCAAAAAAAAATAATAACAATAATCAAATAAAAAATGCTTGCAACAAGGCTACCTTTTGTGGCTCGTTTGATATTTGAGCCATGTTAGGGAGTGAACGACGAAAGTGAGGGCTGTAGGAGGCGTAACGCAAACCACCAAAACCGCCAGAATAAGTTACAGTTCGCAGTTCATGGGGACTCTGCAAATGCAACAGAACTTACATGCATAATGCTAAGCATTCTGAGAATCCTTCTAAAATATATATATTTTAATTTTAAACATAAGATTGCTTTGATTTTAAATTTCTCAGAATACTTATGCTTAGTTCCCACTTGGCAGAAATTCCAACAGAAAATTTTCTGCTGCAGAAAATTTTGAGTGTAGAAAGCAGCAGTGTTTACAAATTGCCTTCCTTAGCTGGCATCCATTTTTAAATTCTACTTTTCTGCACTTTTTGCCCAATTTTCAGTCCGCAGGTGGGAACCAACGACAGAAAAACATACATACATAGAAAATTTTCTGCTGTGCAGAAAAGTATGTTTTTCTGTCGTTGGTTTCCACCTGCGGACTGACAAAAAAAAGCAGAAAAGTAGAATTTAAAAATGGATGCCAGCTAAGGAAGGCTATTTGTAAACACTGCTGCTTTCTACACTCAAAATTTTCTGCAGCAGAAAATTTTTCTGTTGGAATTTCTGCCAAGTGGGAACTAAGCATTAAGCATTTAAGCTAGGATATAATTACAAACAAAACAATTGTTTCTTGAAAAAAAAACATTCAAAACCAATTTTTAAAACAAACTACATTAATTCAAGTCTAGTTTTAATAACGTGCAAAAACAAGACACCAAAACAATCCAGTTTAAAATAAAAGCAAAACAAACTTACCACGTTCTTCTCATTATCAGTGAGAGAAGTGGCAGAGACTGTAAAAAGCAAGATACGAAACGATAAAACAAAAAAGTATAGGGAAACAACAGAAAAATAAAAATAAAATAATTTGCAGTGAAAGCTGGGAACTGAAGCAATGATATTACGCGAACATTAAGACTGAATACAAGTAAAACCGTTGTACTTACTGTCAGACTTTCCGCTACTAAATTCGGGAGTTTGAGTTGAATCTGCGTGGTCATAGGCATACTCTTCCTTTATTTTTTTAAAAAAAATAAAAATCCGTAAAATTAAGAAGTAATATACAGAGTAGTTTTGAAATTAAAAGTTTGTCTTGTGAAACAACTTTGTAATCGACAATGAAACAGCATTTCAATTTTAAAAAATGATTTTAAAATTATGTGCAGTCCAATTGAAATTAATTGCAATTGCTTTATTGACGATGATTGCAGCAGAAGTATGAAACCCACGCATTTCCTGCTGATTTGCTTTTGCACTGCAGAACATAATCTGGTTTCAAGGTACACTCATTTTATTAACCATGTCATCTAGTGCAACTGCACCATCAATTAATTACTTGCACAGATTAGATAATGAGGTAAAAATACACATCTACGTCATTCTACCGCTTTATCCGTGTACTAATTAATGTGAACATTGAATTTGAACTTGAAAAGATGTAATTGTTACAATGACTAGCAAATTAGCAGTTGCACTTCAGGTTATATCTGCGCCTCAACTATACACGTTAAAATGAAGTCATTTCACAGAATTTGTAATAAAAATCTCGAAGTGTCGTTAAATTTCTAAGATTTTTATTAAAATTTATATTGTATACCGTATACAAAGAAATAAAAATAAAATTTATTGTCTATACCATTTAAACTGGTTCGACATTCAATTAACACAATGTACTAAGTTTCAATATCACAGCATACGGTATTCAAGTAATCTCTTAAAACTACCGTACAAATAATCATGCAACTTGTATCATCCAATAACTAAACAGTAAATTTATCCAAAAACAAACCCGTGCTAAGACATCTAGTATTTACGCTACAGTGAAGGTTAAATGAAAATGTTAGTTAATAAGAAGTGTCATTTGTACAAGTTTTTAGTTTAGAGAGAGAAAAAGAAACAGACGAGTAAAAAGATGAAGAAATTTTAAACACATATTTGATGATGCAAAACTGTTTGACCTACTAAGCTACTTACTGGAAGCACCCCGACACTTCCCCCATATCTGCCTGAATAAGCAAATATACTTGATTGAGGAGCTAGGCCATAACCTGGCTTGGGGATGTGTCGCAGCGCTGAGACAACTGTCAATTATGATGTAAATAAAAGAGATGAAAGAAAAATATGAGAAAGCATTAGAAAAAAAAACAAAAATCCCAAGCATCAAGTGTCAATTACCATGTGACGTAAAAATGCACGTAAAAATCCAAACAACCAAGGCTGATGGTTAGTTTTTAGAAATTATAATTAAAACTTCGAATTTAAACTTAGTTGTTTAGTAAGGAAAAATATGCGATTGCTTAAGCTTGTTTAAGTAGACGGTAGCTTTTTAAACTAACTTAAACAATTCTGTATTAACAGGGTAATAAAATGGTTAAACGTGAACAGTAATGATTGTTCAGTCATTATCCTTTGTGTACTTACGAGTAGTCCTCCATTCCTTCCAGAGGCCGGCAACGTCGCCGACTTAGGAGCGAGCCCATAACCAGGTTTGGGAACTGGGCGTAGAGAGGAAACAACTGGTGGCATAATGGAAACACATGCATGGCAATAAGTGGCAATCGTGTATTGCATTCATTATTCCTGATTATCGGTATGTAGAAATATATCCATACCTTTGTTAATGTTAATTTTAGTTCAAATTTGTGGTATAATTTTGAATTTTGTTAGTTATTATGTACTGCAATGCAATTGCCGCACGTTTTGCTATTTTGCACTTCCTTTACAAACAATTATGTACACAATTAATTGCAAATAAAAATTTAAATAAAATGTTGTTACCAAAAGAATTATGCTCACAATTCTGGCCATTTCAAAATTTATCTGTTTGATTGTCTTTAATAATCTGTTGTCATTAGAAAAGTTCTCAAAATGTGATTTTTATTCTGAGAAAGCCCTCACTGTGTGCAAAGAATATTCTATGAATGACTCAACGTTCCAGGATGTACATAAAATAAAACTGGCTTACTGTTTGAAATAATTAAAATAAAAATAAGCCCAAAACAATTTACATACTGTATATGGTAACTTGCATATAAATTGAGAAAATAACTAGTCATATTAGAATAAACAGTTCTTACTAGAACGGAACACACCCTGATGATAATAATCACAAGGTCGAAAAGCTTGGTTGTTTTATAGCCAAATGAAACAATCAAACTTTTGTCCGGTACTCATGATTTTAGCTCCCATTTTTCAGTTTTCCTCTCGAGTCATAGCCAAAACACTGCCATTTAATTCTATGCATAACTCTTCCTAATAAAAACATTTTTTGCTTCTTAATGTTTTTAATTATAACGAATAATGCTTATTATTATTATTATACCGGAAATCCTCTGATACAAAGTGGGTGCTGAATTTCAAAGCTAACTTTTTCGATTTAAATTTTATGCATGATGACAATTTTGGATATACTTTGTGGTAATACCACTAAGTAGACTGGTGAGCAGTCGAAAGGCCTATGGTAGATAGAATGATTAAGTTTAAACAAAATTGTCATCATATATAAAATTTAAATCTTAATAATGCGATATGCAATAACAAATGTTTTCGAATTTTTTACAAATACACAAATTTTGTCATACACTCATTGTGCTCCTATTACAATAATTACAATCGTAAGACGTTAGTAACCCGCACGCTGAACTGGAGACGGCATTTAATCAGAGGATTTACCGATACACGTAAATATCTTAAAATCTAAATAGTGCAAAGCAATTTAAACGTCAATTTCAAAGGTGCATTACCATTGTAGCAAGGAATGGTTCCAACAGATCTTCCGGTTGATGAGCGATAACTCGAACCTCTGTCAAACTCATCTTCTTCCCACGGACGTGGTCGTTCCATGTTACGTGACGGTGCTTAAAAAAACAATTTCCACAATTACTTCTAAAATATTTTACTCCGAGTGAATTGTAACTTACAAGCATTTATTGGATTACCGTAACGGAGTCTATGCGCGTGTTCTTTTGCTGCTGATGGCGTTCGAGAAGCATTTCGTGGATCTAAATGTGTCATTTTCCATTGTCGTATTTTTTCTCGTTCTTTAACGTTTTGCAAAAACACCTGAAACATATTCATGACATTCAATACAAACATAGTGAAAATGGAAATACACAGGTTACGCACTTTGCCGATTCCGGTTGCAATTTTAGTCAATTCTTGTTCTTCCTTTTTTAACTGTGGATCTTCATTTGGAGACGGTTCTTCTTCGTCGTCAGAAATTTCAATTCCTTTGTATGTATCGCTCCAACGTTTTCTTCGTTCTGGATCTGTGTATGGAAAAGGTGGCGCTGGAAAGTCATCTCGTTCAATTTTAGGTTGTTCATTCGGTTTTGGAGGTTGTGCGCCTGGAAAATGGGCCAATTCGATTGGTTCTTCGTTATTCATATGTGGCGATCGTGGTCGAGGAGTTGATGCCATCGTGGCAACTAGAACTTTCATTCCTGGTTTTGGTCCCCCAATTTTTAAATTTGGAGTTCTGCGTCCAGTTGACTCTATATTACATAATAAAATTTAACTTTAACATTAATTATATTATATAATAAAATTTAACTTTAACATTAATTATATTACATAATAAAATTTAACTTTAACATTAATTATAATACAGTATATGCTGTGCGGTCTGGCATAGAACGGGTCCCAGAAACATGTCTGGTGCGCAGAGCGTTAGGCCCACAGAGGTTCCATTAACATGGATTGTCCTATGTCCGGACCGACAATGGCGCTCAGTATTTGTCCGGACAATAAAGCTGTCCGGATGGCGCTATGTCCGACCGCATATACTGTAATGATAAAAAAATTCAAGCTACCTGGAGGCCTATGAAATTGAGGTGATTTTGGAGGTCGAGGTTCAAGAGGGCGTTTCAAATAACCGAGCGTTGGTTCGGCAGTCAAGTAACTACACGTGTAAATTCGTGTAATGTCAATTTCCGGATAACGGAGAGTTGGTGATTCCTGATAGTCACGATATAGGCCTGGACTTCCTATACGAATGTACTAATAAAACGTGAAAAAGTTAACATTTTCTCAATATAATCAAATTTCCTTAAAAATAAATTAAATTTACAAGCAAACAAATTGTAAAAACACAATAAGCTATAAATTTAAATTAAAAATTATTATTAGTCAGCTAATATTTCTATTTACCAACCTTTCTCGTTAGACTGTTATAGGGACTCGCAGATCGGGAACTGGAGAAACTAGTACTACTACTAGACCGATAAGGTAACTGCAAAACAATGTCAACAACAAGCAACAAAACTTAAAAAAAGAACTCAAAAAAAATTCATGCAAATCAGCAAATTAAATACTATGTAATAGCGTCAATCTAAATTTATAAATGTTTGCAACCGAAATATAAATCAAATTAAATATATAATAGATTTAAAAAACATGCTTATCAAAAGTTAATTTATCAAATTGCATAATGTATAAAAAGACATTGACTGGGCCTGATAATTATTTTACCCCTTAAACATATACCTGTCCACTCAAATCACTAACAACTCCATCGTCTCTCTGTTCTCCATCAATTACTTGGCCATTTTCGGTCCCCACATTTGGTCCTGGTCCGCATCGTGGATGCCAAATAGCCGTACCTGTTATTAATAATTTAAAATGTTAAAATTACATCCAGTTACAAGTAATATTGATTATAACCTTGAAGATACATCTCTTCACCATCTCCAAATGGATCTCCACACTTCGAACAACGTGCACATGTTGGATGAAAATGGCGGTTATCTCCAGCCTATGATCATATCAAATTCAATTTTAATTCGAAAAACGTCTTTAACAAAAAGCATTTCACCTGAAGAACTTTTCCCGCTATAAATCTATTGCAATGTGCACATTTAACGCCAAATTGTTGTTGATAATCTTTCTCGCAGAATGGAACTCCATCTCTAAATAGAAGAAAATAGTTCTCATTAAATAATTTACAAATAGATGATTTTTTTCCACTGACTTTCCCATATATTCTCCATGAAGAACAGAAGAACAGGTGTGGCAACGAAAACACCAAACATGCCATTGTTTATCTAATGCTATTAAGGCTTGTCCTTCTCGCAATTCTTCATTGCATCCAGCACATTCTATAAATATGTTTGTATTAGCACAGTTCAGCAGATTACCGAATAAATAACCAATCCTTACGAGGCCCAGCAGTACTCGGTGACATCTGTGGCGATTGTGAAGTTACTATTGGTATGTTAATACACTTCTGACAAAGACATTCTTTGCCAGTGAATGTCACACGTTCCCCCGATGGAAATTGTTGCCTATCGACAAAGAATCACAAATAGTTTAACAAGTTGTATGGCCGTTTTGAAAACCTAATTTATATTTTAAAGAAAAAAAACGGTTGACCTTGAATTCCATTGAATAGAATATTTACACTTTGACCGCAAACGTATAAATCACCTTCTGATAACTGGAGTTTATTAGCACTATATATTATAACGAATTACAGAAATCAGTCCAGCAGTCAGGTACTGATAAGATAATATCCGTTTTTTTTCTTTCTTTTTTAATTCCAATTTTTTTTATTCAAATACCTGCATCGTGCGCAGACAAAACATTTTTGATGATAAATATTTCCTAAAGCTGTCACTACTTCGCCTTCAACAAATTCTCCACATGCCCCACATTTTGTGCCAAATAATTTCTGATAGTCAGTAGAGCAATAATAGTCGGGGTCCTTGTAAAAAAATCCACCTTGGGCCAATGAAGACGAACATACTTAAAAAAATAAAATAAAAAACCGTTACTTAAATATTTAAAAAATTACAAATATTGATATTTACTTTTGCATTTGAAGCAATCGATATGAAAATATTTGTCTTGTACTTTCAATACCTCCCCAGAACACTTCTTGTTGCATTTAGCACACGCTGCTTTACCTGAAAATTAAAAAAATAATAATTTATTAGTGTCATTTAAATTAACTCTTCAAATTACTTCACTTTCAAATAACCTCTTAAGAGTTCCTCAATGTTTACTCAACAAACCAAACACATGTCTTTTTTTTCGGATAAAACAAATCACGTCAAACGTGAAAACCTAGTGTTTACTCAAATACAATAAGTAACCAACCAACTTAAACATGTGTTGAGTAAATGTCATCAAGATGTTTCATTAGTCTGGGTGATATTTTATTTTTTCATCCCTGCATTCCAGACCGGCACATGTGGGTGGAGAAATGAGACCAAAAAAATATTTATGCAGCTCGCTCGAGAATTGCATTAAATTAATTATTTAGCATTTGCTTATAATATAAATAGCTCATCAATGATCTCACCAAGTTCAAGGACTTGCTGTACATAGACGAGTGCTAGATAAGACATGCTAACAACGACTTATTCCCCTCCAAAATTCCCATAAGTCAATGCTATAAAAACACAAAATGCCCTTTATTCCGTCACCCCATTAAAGCGAGTCAGTGTAAAGGGAAGTGATCTCATCAAAGTGGATAATAAGAGCTCCCAGAGCACCACAACATTTGCAACTAGGGCAGGCAAATAAATGGGCTCATCTGGTGTTCTAAAGATGAAATCCATCACTCAACACTCCCTACCAATCAGCTACAAACTTAAAGTTTAGTGTTGTTCAGTCTTCCTTCCCCTCGGAATAGAAAAAATATACATTCTTGGGGGTCTTGTCTAAAAGCACCACGAGAAATGTCGAGTTAAAAAAAAAAGATGCAAATATTATTTATTTCAGAGCAAAAATTTCTTTAATTAATGTCGGGTATCAAAGTGACCTTGAGTTTAATTGCAGGTAATAAAAAACATTTATTAAATATGTAACTTGTTTGGTTATCGCTTAATTTTGTTTCTAAATAAAATAAAAAGAGAAAAAAGAAGAAAAAAGGAGTAATTTATCATTTGTTTGAACCGTACAGCTGCATTTTTTTCCTCTAAAAAAAACCCAGCACGTAAAACCCCTTTTTTTTCAAGCTAAAAATACACAGAATCACCAAGTGATTTATCCTATCCTGATCCTTCCTTATTAACTCATTACGAAATAACATTCCATTCAACTCACCAGATCCGATAGCCATTTTGATTCCCGAGTTGCACTAATTTACAATCAGTCTACAGCGAAGAATTCCAAACGCGAAGTGAAGTTAATCGTTCACAAAAAACTAGTTAAATAACATCACTGACATGACAGCTTGACGTCACTGGGACTTTTGTACCTTGATCAAGCTACGCATGCCATACGCATGACTCATGCGTGCGCACTTGTTTTTTTCTTTCTTCTCACTGTCCAGTACTAAATTGCCTTCCAGGCTTCCTTTACATCATTTCTATGTTTAGCTTTTGAGCAATAGGTGAAAGGAAATTATTTCAGATAGATTTTTTAAGGTGGAGGGGGAGGGGGAGGGGGAGGGGGAAAGCGGAGGGACTATAAGTATTTTTAAGATGTTGTTTATCTCGCCTACGCAGTTCGCATTTTTATAAATTTTTGAATTTTTTTGGGTGCCAATTTTTCGGTCAAACACCTGGTAATTTCATTCATCTTTTCTTTTTCCTTGTCAACCGTCGTTGACTTCCTGTTACACAAAGAGCCTTTTTTCCCCACTAAACTAGATTCACTAAATAACGTACAATGCATTTTAACTTCGATTAAAGTTTGGTCATTGAACTTCAGTTCACACCCTCGCGTTTCTTAAGCCATTCATGATTTTAAGCGATTTAAAGAGGCGGTTAAGAAATTTAAATTTCTTTACGAGACAAAAGAAGAAAAAAAATGAAATATGAACTTCACAATTTCCAATTTCCATTCTAAATTTTTTCCTTCAGAACGGCATTCAAGCAAAAATAAATTACTTCTATCAAAAATGTAAAATAACACTTCCTCAAACCCATTATTGAGAAACACCTGCATTAGTTATATAACCCATTTATTTCTATCAATTACTTTACAACCCACATTAATACCTACTTGGAGATGAATCACTTTTATCCTTCATATTAACAACGGGATAAACCATCTAGAAAATAATGTCCGGTTGCACAGAGACAAATCTAAACAGCAGGTAACCAACCGGCGTAACCACAGTTGGGCGTGAGCCTCAGCAGTGCCGCAGTGAAGCCAATCAATACTGCTGGAGACCCAATGTCTGTACTTTTATCTAAATCCGTCCAAGCAAATTTACCAAACCATAAAAATTCAACAATTGATAACATTTTTATACTTTCAATAAAGACTGATTGTGATTTCATTTAAAAAAAAAATTCTGAGTGTTAAATTACTTTATATACACAATAT
Organism: Strigamia maritima; assembly: GCA_000239455.1. NCBI lineage: Eukaryota > Metazoa > Arthropoda > Chilopoda > Geophilomorpha > Linotaeniidae > Strigamia > Strigamia maritima. Next base: position 21,324 of record JH431443.1, on the reverse strand, counting down.
AATATAAAAATGTGTCATTATGTCTACTTCTCGACCCCACCTTGATCAACTTTCAACTAAATGTGAAACTAGTAACAAGATCCCCTACATTCTTCAATTTCATCACCTGTCATATTACACTTTGCGAAGCATAAATCCTGTTTAATTCTTCACATCGTCCTATTCTATTTTCAGCTCTGATTTGCTGGACGTTTATTTATGTACCGTACTCAATACAGGATGTAAAAATTTAAATTTAATGAAACAATAAATTAATTGAATAAATTGGAGGTTTAAAAAAGTCTTGAAGTTTTAAGTCTAGCCATACTCCAATTCATTCCATCCAAACAAGAAACGTAGAGTCTAAAAATAAAATCTTTAACACTTCACAAAGAAATAATAGAGAAATAAGTATTAAAAAAACCTTTTAAACAAATTAAATTTATTATTAGAAGGTCATTTTCTCAACTTGCACATCAATCGACACTTCAAAGCGTTATTTCAAGTTCCATTATCCGAAAGTAGGTCAGGACAATCGTATGTTTCATTGACCATTTTCAAAAAGCTTTGCACACTTTTCTCAGAATTTGGTGAAAGCGATTCGAAATGGATATTTTGAATGCAAATATGATTTTTCTAAATTATCATCTGATTTTTTTACCTTTGTATCCGATTTCAATGACTGGCAGACATGTGAGTAAAATGCGCTTGATTTGGCCCATGTTGTCTATCAAATGAACTGTCGATTTGAACGGTCAGATTTCCTCCGATCCGATGTATTTTCACTGGACATGCCCAATTTCTCCCTTGGGGCAGTAGAAATTTGATTTTGGCCCAAATTTCCATGTACAAAACCCTTTAAATTGGGTTAACATTTTTATCGTCCACAAAATCGACAGTCCAGGTCATTTTCCTGACCAAACTAGGTCAGGGTAATCAAGAAATTAAACTAATTATAGAAATATATACTTAATCTTTTGTAATACTATCACCACACAAACACTATCATCAATTCATCTATCTTCTTCTATAAACATTCACAAATTGATAATTATATACGTTCTAATTGACACACAAAAAAATCACGTAAGATTTCAGACATCCCAGAGATGCATATTTCAAAAGTCACATCCGTTTCCTATATTTTTTTAAAATCTAAATGACAGTTACGTTAGAAATCAATTACCTCCGGTAGATAACCCCTAATCATGCGACGGAATTTTCACAGTACAGAAGTAAAGACAATTGGTCACTTAAAAATGACAAATTTCATCTTTTTTGACCGCAAAAAAAAATTTCTTTACTCATTTTACCATAATATTTCTCATAAAAAAAATTATCATCTTCACCATGTAATTCTCTTCGAGAATGTTTTGCGAGCAGATGTTTTTGTTCCTCGCAACATCTGCCCATATGGGAATAGAAAATGTTTGCGACAGACATATCATTTCATTAATCTGAATTACCTAAACCCTCCTCTGTTGTGTTTCCCATCTTATTTAACTTATAAAGGAAATAAACTGATGATTACATAAACTTTTCTAACTTGTTTCACAAAGATCAAGGACAAACCTCCCAGATGCATCAATTGGCAGACTTCCAGACTGTAAAATGACTGAGTTATTAACAATAGAAGAAGCGTAAACCTTCAATTTTATTTTTTTGAAAAGAAATAAAACAAAAAAAAAGACACGAACTTGCTAGTTCATAAGGGTTCGGACAGGAAGTCTTTAGTCATGTTCCACTGCTTACTTGTGGCAATGATCCTTCCTTCGTGGGTATTTTATTATACGTTGCACAAATGTTGAGCAGTAGAAATGATTTATAATTAATTCTCAATTGTAAATAGTACGAGGTTAGACCTTGATGAGGTTACAAAATCGTATCCAAAGATGCGTGGTAATTTGGAAATGTGTTGAGTGCACTGCACTTGTTTCAAGAGTATTTTTTTTCCTTTCCTTCAAGTGGAGGATTAAAATCTTTTATAATGAGGTCAAATGTATAAATATTAATGATTAAACAACAAAAAATAACACTAAAGGAACAATTTTACATTTTTTAATGCCTAAGTAAAAATCTTTTAAAAAAAATTTATTTGCAAAGTGTAAAAATCTGATCGCTTTCTATTTGCTTTCCATAAAAGATAACGCTATCTCGCACCAATTCTTTCTTTTAGGCTCATGACAATATTTTTTTTTTTTTTTTTTTAATTAATGGTAAAAAGTATCTGGTAACTGAATTCATAATTTTAAATTATTTATACTAATTAATCTCTATTGGCATTTTTATGTTATGAAATAATTCTTGCTATTTAAAGCGTAAAAAAAATACTTTAAATATTAATAATACATGTGAAATCCGCATTCAGTTTCTCTCTTCCGTACAAACATTCTGGCAAAAACCTCTTGTTAGTCGTGACTCATCCCCAGCCATTTTGTCACTTTGCCAATCAATCTAGAACACATTAAAATAGAAGAGCAAGCTGACCACAAGCTGCTTCATTAAAATCATGGGAAAAAATTGAGGTCAAATTAGTATCAATTTTTTTATTTTTTAAATTCTAGTTTATTAAGCAAGTATTAAATTTCTGTCTTCAAAAAATCAAAAATCAGATAAAATCAAAATTTCCCTTCAAACATCTACTCAAATATTCAATGGTATAACGATTTTCAAATGGAATAGGGTTATGAAACAAGCGACCTATTTTTTCCCTTTCACGTGTCATGCGATGTAATCAACCTTCCTTGTAAAACTCAATTTCATGTCGTCTTCAAATGTTTGAATTACTCCTTATCTTAACACAAATTAAACGTGTATTCAAAAAAAATAAAGAAAGAAGGCAGCACCCGAGCTGCAATGTACGTATATCCATAGTCTTATCCAGCACAGCAACACAGAGATTAACCAAGCTCCACATATTTCACAAATAATGACGTCGAATATGGGCAGCCCACTCGGAACAGTCTCTGCTGCTGCGCCCGATTGAGCTTACAGCCCACTTTTACTACCGCCCTCGCCATTTTCCATTCCCTAAAGCGAATTCACGCAATTGAAATGAAGCAAACCCGATTAAGCTACTGATAATTAAGTCAAAATCGTGTAAATAATCACTAAATCATCCAATAATTATGGCCATGAATTCAAACAGGCGGAAGATTGCCTGATGACCGTTTTAAATATATGTATATAAAAATGATGTATAAATATGCCAGTACATACCCATTTTATATAGTCTGGTGGGATTACTGCCTAAAAATGTGTCCACTATTCACAAAACATAACTATAATCCAAACGAAACGGAACTCCTCTGGAAGGCTGGATGCCGTAACTAGTCAGTCTGCTGCCCGATGTGTCTAGGAAAACGTGTGATAGGACCGCGGCTGTTTTCCGCCGGCCGGTTCCAAATCTCTTCCACTAGGGAGGAACAACAGTTGATGTAGAGAATTAATTATTTATATAATTTAAGTGATAAATTTTACCTTTTTTTGAAAAGAGAAGAACATTTCTTTTTTTTTTATTTGACAATAAAAGTCATTTTTAATGCAATTTCTTAATTAACTGTGATTTTTATTTAAAAAAAAAAGTATATGGTGAGAGAAAACTGTAATATTAAAATGTGATTCAGTATATAGTTAGTAAGCATTTTTACTGTAAAACTTGTTTCAATACACTTAACACTTTGTACTGTGTTTTATGCTGCATAACTTTACAAAAATAATAATAGTTTTAGCCACTAGATGTCACTAAATGACGTTGAACCACCACTGGTCAAAATGCCAAACTAAAGAAATTGAAGCGCTTCATCGTGACTTGCTGAAAGTGTTTACAAAATGGACACCATGTACAGCAACGGCTCGGTTGACATGGATTGGGTTAATAATGAACACTCTACAGGCGTAAGTTGAATTTGTGTTGAAGTTGAAATGACTACAATCATGAATTTCGAAATTATTGTTTTTTAGACAACAATTATGGCTGTTGAATATGATGGTGGTGTTGTGATAGGTGCTGATTCAAGATCCACTACTGGGTTTGTACTTGATTTAGTAAATTACAAAACAAATGAATAATATATTGCGTTAATTATTTTTTAGCACCTATGTTGCGAACCGAGTGGCTGATAAATTAACCAAAGTCACGGATTCGATCTATTGCTGTCGATCTGGCTCTGCTGCAGATACCCAAGCCATTGCCGACATTGTGGCGTATCATTTAGGATTCCACGAGTGCGAATTCGAAATGTTTAAATAATGTGTATAAATAATAAAATGTTTTTAATTGCAGAATTGAATTAAATGAAGCTACATTGGTGAAAACTGCAGCGAGTGTTTTCAGGGAGTTGTGCTACAATTATCGCGATCAGTTAACTGCTGGAATTATTTGTGCTGGTTGGGACAAAAGACACGGAGGACAGGTGTGATTGGTGTTGTTTGTTGTGTTTTATAACTTAAATCGGTGTTATTTTATAATAAATATGAAATAAGATTAATTTTACAACTGATGAGTTATTTTTTGGTATTGTTTACACATTTTAATTATTTTTTTCACAGGTTTACACAATTCCTCTCGGTGGAATGTGTGTCCGTCAACAAGTTTCAATTGGTGGATCTGGAAGTACCTACGTTTTAGGTTTTGTTGATGCCAACTTTCGTAAAGGAATGACGGAACAAGAATGTCTCGAATTTGTCGTAAAAAGTAAGATTGAGAATCATTTTGTGCAATTACAAGCTTCTAATTGGGTCCATTCAAAGATCAAGTCATGAATGGCCTATTTCGGTCTTTGTGCATTCATTATAGCAGCAAGGAACAAACTTGCTTGCATTTGTTTATTGAGTGATATTTACATTCATCCAATATTGTTTTTTGTTTGAAATTCTAGCTGTGTCTTTAGCTATGTCACGTGACGGAAGCAGTGGTGGAGTTATTCGTGTTGGAATTATTAATAAGAATGGTATTCGTCGTAAAGTAATCGCAGGTGACGACTTGCCCAAATTTTATGATGGTTAATTAATTGTTCTCTGCAATACCAAATTAGTCTGACTTTTGAATATGTACGATTGAATAAAGATCATTTTCAACAAAGACATTTTTGTTCATACTTTTATCCAATTACTATTTATAAATTTCTTTTAAGAAAACTTATATGCCGTAATTCATATTGCTACGACATCAAAAAAAAGAGAAGAAATGATAATTCGCAGAAGAGTGAAAATGTCAGGTTGTTCGCTCTGCAGCAAGGAGGGCGAATAGCGGATAGCGCATGAGCGGATGTAAAGCAATCTTGAACCGGATGTAGTAGAAATCTACAGTTGGGTGGAGCGGGAAAGTTGAGTATGCCTGTACCTGTCTGTACGCGGTCGATTGTGTGCCGTGAACAACTAGCTACTATAGAAAAAATACAGTAAACGAAAGATGTCGATGACAACGCCAGATATAATTAGCTTGTTTGAGAAGAAAAAGCAGCAAGATATTAAAAATTATTTCGATTCAATCTCTTTGGCTGTAGTAAGTTTTATCGTCGTTTCTTTTGTCATCCTTTTGTACCGTAACTAAAATCCGTTTTTGTAAATCTAAATTTTTAGTTTAAGAAGCGTTTGGAACGGAGTGTTCGTGATTGCCCTCATAATTTACCTACTATCATAAAGGCATTTTTTTATGGTAAGTAATAAAAGTGATTAGAAATACAAGTACAAATTTGATTTTTTTTTTTTAGGGTCACCAAATGAGAGCGAAAAAAGTCAAAAGCGACAACAGTATATCTACGAAGCTGTTTTTGGCGTTTTGCAGCAGAGTTTACCATCGCAAATGGGTACCGACTTAATTGGAATTTTATTGCTGCATGTAATATACAGTACACTTATATGTCATTTGAGTCAAGTAAAGTTGAAATTGATTTGGTCAACAGTTTGATGAGTTGTCTTCAGAATGTTTGGCTAATCTGGCTATGAAGAAACTTGATTTATTGAGAAATGTCACAGATTCTTTTGGAAGGTAAGGAATTATGATAATTTTAAATATAAAATGTTTGAGTTATTTTTTTGTTTTAGATGTTTCGAATTGCTTCCAAAATTATTAAAAACGATAACTACTAAAGAAGAGATCCCCTACAATGGTGATTTAATATCAGGAGAAGAATTTAAAAGACATTTTGTTGACGAACTTTGTTCAGTGAAGTAATTAATGAAATCCTACTAATTAATTTTTATATTCAATTTGTTTAAATTGATTTTAGTTGGTTGCCTCAAAATGCTACGTTATTAGCAACGGTGTTTAGAGAAATTCCGATGACGCTTAATGAATTGCATTTTATAGCTGAAAAGCTACTTCGTTTGTTTAAGTCGATGGACCTACATGAAATTCCTTCGTTTATTTATCAGTTGCTTTTATTGTCAGCCAAGGTGAAAAGAAAAAAAATGTGTTTCTAAATTCTAATAAGATAATTTAAATTTCAAACAGGCTAAAGGGTTAAATCAAACGGTTCTGCAAGGAATTGTAACAGTTTTTAATGTGCAAACTCAATCCTCTGTGAATGAAGAAAGTGATTTAGAAGAAACGGCACACAGCAAAGAAGAATTTCGTCACATTGAAGGAACTGCCATTTTACACATCACTTATGCCATGAGACAAGATCAAGAGTTGGCTAAAGAATTCGTAAAATTTTTAAAATCGAATCAACATAACCCAAAAAATATTCTGGTTCCATTCACAGTTGCTCTTGGACTAGCAATAATTCGTTTTCCGTCATTTAAAGTTACTGTAAGACCGTAATATCAAATAATAACACAAATTTTGTAATTTTAATTCACACATTACATGTTATAGGTACTTGATTCATTCAAATCGGCTATTGTAAGGAACTTCAAAGAAATTGAAATGAAGAAAAAGTCTAATTGGTTTCGAGAAATGTCGACAAATAATACCGATGTCACAACGGTTTTTTTAGATACTGTCAAAAATAGTACTTACGGGTGGGATTACGTTACTCAAGGATTGGTGCAATTGGGCTTTGTTTTGATGGAGACGTCCATGACTAAGCCAGTTGGCCGTAAACCACCAGAAACCTCAAATGCCGAAACACTTGTGGTTGAAAACCCAATTGCTAATTTGGGCTCCACAATATTGCTCAGTGTTTTTAAAGTAATTTAGTAATTTTCTTTTTTTTTTTTTTTACTTTTGAATTTTGTTTTAGGCGAGTGATATTGTTCGAAGTGCAATTTTAGAACAAATTTTTAATCACATTTTTAGCAAAGGCAGTCTCGCCAACCAATGCATAAGTAATGTTTAGTTTTGTCAATTTTATCTGTTGTTTTATATGTTTTGTTTTTCTTAATTAGGTTTATTGGGTCAAATCGTACAAACGTCTTCATTGTTTGTGTTGGATTCAGTTTCCAAAATTCAGCAAACAATAAGCTGTTTGCCCTTGATGCCACCAACCGTTGCAGTTAATTTAGTAAAGGCTATTTTCCCACTTTTAAGAATTAATATGCCGTTGAAGGAATCTATTATGTTGGTGTTAAGAAAATCATTAATTTCTGGGTACGAATGCAATTTTGATCAATATCTCTCCTAGTTGCCTCATTTTATTTTTGTTTAGTCAACTAGATTCTCGCAAAATTGCAGTTAAAGGATATTTACACTTTTTAATGAATTTCAAAATTCTTGGTCATCTACCCTCAAGTCAAAGCAGCCAAACTTCTTGGCTTAGTCAAGTAAAAAATCAAATTGTCGACAAAAATAAACTTTTACCTGTAATATATTTTTTCTTAACTAGATCAGCGCTGATGTCCATACTAGTCTGAATCCTGAAATGAATGAAGTGCTTTGCCTTGAATTATTATCTACTTTAACGTGTGCGTTAAGCCAACAGGCAGAAATTAGACAAATTGTCTACAAAGTAATGGGGGAAAACTGTTGTTTTTTTACCATTTATTTTATTTTTTTAAATTTAATTTGATAGGGCTTGTATGCTGTTATTTCCAAAAACAAGAAAATGACTTTACCTGTTTTGGAATTACTTAGAAGTCGAGTGGAATCTTATTACGAAACGAATAAAACTGTTCAACCAGCACTTAAACTTCAGAAAATTGTTCTAATTGAAAATGAAAAAGTCATTTTGGTTGAACCTTTGGTACAAATTCTATTCAATTCAAATTTCAAATATGAATTAATGTTATTTTCAGGCTACTTTACTGATGTGCATCCAGAAGTGTGTACTCTCAACAAACTTACATTTGAATGCATCAAGTCAAGATATATCGGATTTGGATAAAATTCAGTCTTGTATTCATGAATTAGAAGGCACATTGGAATCTCTTGCTGATAGAATGTTCGTTGCCGAATTGGAAGATTTTAAATTGGTAAAAATTGAATTCGAAAAGTGAATACAGTACTTTACTTCAGTAGTTGAATTTTTTTTTAGGATAAATCAGCCATTTATGATATTACTACAAGTGAAGGAAAGAAAAATAATCAACTTGCTGTCATAATTTTATCGATTTATGAGGTTTTGATTGAATATTTATTTTGCAATGAAGGAAAAAGGTAAATACAATAATAATACAAAAAGGTTTTCAATATTCAAATTCTAAATTTCTTAATTTTTTTAGTTTTACCACTTCAGAAAAAATACTGAATCTTTTTAAAAATTACAAGCATTTAATTTCGATATTAAAAGACGACAACACAAAAAAGGCAGAAGGTAAAAATGGTGGTCGATCAGCAACATTTAAGCCCCTGGTCAGTTTAATATCAATGGAAAGTTTAGCAGCTCTAATCAACGAGCTATTTTTGTACGTTTCTCGAAATACTTATTCTTATTTGGATTCTAACCCGATGGATTTATTTGCAGACGTGAAGACAGTGATTTTGCTTGTTTGCAAGATAATGACTTCTTGCGCTACTTAATTACTTCTGCCATTCAAAACCTACAGGAGATTAAAGCAGACGAATTCGACTCTGATGAACAATATTTTTCAGCTTTGTGTCATTTGGCAAAGTATGTGCACAATATATTCAAAATTGACAAAATTATAATAAGTTGTAAATTTATCGAATTATTTTCAGAACTTTGTGTCAATATTACAATAGTCATGAAGAAGAAGTCGTTATTGTAGACAAGGGAAAGAAGATCCAATCCCTTCATTCATTAAGCTTGGATACATTGTTTTTAATAACAACCACCATTGCTAACAAATTTTCTCAACGAATTGTGGAATTTGTTAGTTATCTCCAAGAAAAGACGAATTTGAGAAATACTCAATCCCAAGATAAAAAAGCATCGAAGAAAATTTTTAGTCAGATTCAAATATTTCAAAAATGTGTGGATAAAATTTTAAGCCAGGATGAGGATAAACGTTCTCTGAAGGATATGGTCATTTTTGTAAATATCATAACAACTTTATGCCCACACATTTCTCCTGATGGTGTTCATGTCGAAGAAATGTTGGAGTGGGTTCAGACGATTATCACTGCACAAACATTTGGTATAAATCTTATAATTTTTCTAATTATTATTTTAAAAAGTTTACTTTGTAGGTGATATAAATACTGTTAAGTGTTTATTACAACTATTCCTCAATTTAGTGCATCAAAATAAAAATAAAAATTTAAGTTTAAGAGATTTGGCACAAGATATTCATTCTCGACTTGGCGATATTGATGAAGTATTATAAGTTCTTACTAAACAAGATTATTTTTGTAACTTTTAAAATTGTTTGTAGGAAGTGCAAGTAGAAGAGTCTAAGAACTTTGCCATCGTAAATGAACAAATGGCTCCCGTGATCCGACAAATTTTAATTCAACATTTTGAACGAATTCTCACAGAAGTTGATTGGATTTTAAATTTTTGGAAAGTGGATTTGTGTTCGTTGCAAAAACTCGACCTAGGTAAGATTTGTGAAAGTAATTATTAATTACTATATAATATTTATTGTATATTTTGCTTCAGATGAAGATGAATTTGCAACTACCCAGCAAGAAAGTCGGGATACAAAACTGTGTAATCATCTCGGCTTGTATTTAACTTCAATGCACGAATTAGTGCAAACTGCTTTGCCGCCTGGATTAGCTGTGGATAGTTTTTTAAAACTTCTAGTTCATGGTTACAATACATTGAATTTATTTACGAAATATGTATGTTATTGTATTTACATAACATTCAAAATTTAATAAGTATTTTCACTTTTTCAGTATAATTCCATGCATAATCTTAAAGTTGGTAAATGCTGTTCTAGATTTGAAAAACTAATTAAATTAACTGGAACAGAACTCTCGCCCCACGTGTACTCTTTAATTACATATCTACAAGTAAATTGCATCATAAAATGAATTACGTTATTTGTAGTCTATTATCGAATGCTATAGAGAATTTTATTTTACAGGTGTTGCAAAAAAGCGACGATTCTCAAAAAGAAAAGAAGAAACGTAAAGTAGATTTAACTGTACAGAAGAGTAAAATCCTTCGAGAAACTCGTCAAATTCCACCACTGATATATGCGATTGAACAATTTGAAACATCTTTAATGCAACTAAGCAAAAAATCGAAAGTAATAAAATACATATTAAAAATTTCTGTAGGAATTTTAAAAAAAATTTGGTTTTAGGTAAATTTCATGCAACACCTGAAATTGAGCACTTCTCGAGATTTTCGAATTAATTTAACAGAAATTGAAGTTAACCAATCTGATGTAGAGGAAGAAGAGGTTATACATTATAATTTCTAATAAAAGTTACGGTACAGAAATAATTTTAATGTTATTATTAGAATACAAGTGCTGACACCACTGCTGGGATTGACGATACAGAGAACGAAGAACCGACTACAAAAAAGCTTAAACTTTCCCGAGGCCGTAAACCAAAATCCTAATACTAAAAGTTATAAAACTCAGAAATTTGTTCATTCAAACTCCGTTTAAAAAAAATTGCTATTTAGCCGAAATGTAATTAAATATGTATAACAAAATACAGCAATGAATTTAGTTGTATACAGAGTTAATAATTAGTTTCCTACCAGCGGCATTTCAGAACAATTTCAAAAGCAATACACCGAAATTGATAATTAAAAAATTACTTAGGTAATCTTAGGTAATTACTTGTTGCAATAAACTTAATTGTAGTGAAGACACAGAAAAACAAAATAATAATACAGGTGTAGACAATTGTATTTTACAGTATATATAGACTGAAGAATCTTCCAAAAGCATCAGTTCTTCTTGCTCTTTCGACTAGAGTGAACTGTCTCAACATGGCAAACCACTTCCTCGGTTTGTTGTTGCTTACGCTCTGCATTGGTGGTAAGTATTGTGCGATTCTTGTTGTTTAACACCAAACCATATAAATATTTTATTTTGATATAGCATCATTTGTTACATCCAGTGGAGGCGTCAAATATTATACGGTATCTTCTAAATTTTACTATGTTCTCAGCGAAGCTCGAGCTGGTGGAGTAGATGTTCGACCCAAAATTACTAGTAAATCGGATGGGACTTATAAAATATCAGTTACGACGAGCAAAGGCACCCGTGAGCTGAATGAAGTCAGCAAGAGTCAAGTTGATCTTTTTGCAAAGTTATTTACCGATTCGAGTTCGACAATTACTGTTGTCTCGCAAAGCGGTTCAAACGTAGAAATATCTGTTAGTGAAGCTTCTGGAGAATCTTCCACTTGGTCATCTAGTACTTCATTCGGAGGGGGCACTAAATCTTACACCGTGTCTGATGAATTTTATGATTTTCTCAATGAAGCCCGAGGTGGTGGTACGGGTGTTACGCCCAAAATAACGAGTAATTCTGATGGAACTTACACAATATCTATTACCACAAGCAAAGGCACGCGTGAATTGAAGAATATCAGCAAGAGTTCGGTCGACCTATTTGCTCAGTTATTTACCAATTCGAATTTAAAGATTACCCTCGTTTCTAGAAGCGGTTCAAATGTTGATATATCAGTTACTGAAGAGACTGGAGGATCGTCCACTTATTCATCCAGTTTTTCATCCGGAGGGGACACCAAATCTTACACCGTGACTGATGAGTTTTATGATTTTCTCATTGAAGCCCGAGGTGGTGGTACAGGTGTTACACCCAGAATAACCAGTAATTCTGATGGAACTTACACAATATCCATTACCACAAGCAAAGGCACGCGTGAATTGAAGAATATCAACAAGAGTTCGGTCGACCTTTTTACTCAGTTATTCACCAATCCGAATTTAAAAATTACACTTGTCTCTAGAAGCGGTTCTGACGTTGAAATTTCAGTTACTGAAGAGAGTGACGATTCATCAACCACTTACACAACAACTACTACGACAACAACTGTTGCTACTGGAACTATAAGCCGTGACGGATCTCAAGAGGTGAAACAGTACACAGTGACCGTTGATTTTTATGATTTCATCACCGAAGCTCGAGCTGGTGGATCAAATGTTAGACCAAAAATAACGACTAACTCGGATGGAACTTACACGATTTCAATTACCACCAGCAAAGGCCCACGTAAGCTGAAGAATATTAGCAAGGATTTAGTTGATCTTTTTACTGAGTTATTTACCAATCGAAATTTGAAAATTACTCTTGATACGAAGAGCGGTTCAGACTATAAAATTTCTGTTACTGAAGAATCTGATGACTCATCTTCCGTTCAATTGAACAGTGAAACTATTCAATTGATTAAAGATTTCCAAAATAATCCTAATTTGAAACTGACCCACGTAACCGAAAATGATGGTTTTTATACATTGACAGTTTCGGATAATGGTAAAGAGAGAACCATTTCTGGTATCCCAACTAAAGCTGCAAAACTTATTATCTATAAGGCTCAAAACCCAAGCGCTCAGATTCACACATCCAAATCGGGAAAATCTAGCTTTCCTATCACTACAACGACGACAACGAAAACAACTTACAGTGTTGGCACTAATTTCTTAAAAGTATACAACTTTCTGAAGAAGAATCCAACAAGTCGTGTTAAAGTTTCGCAGGAGACAGATGGCACTTACACACTGTACATTACATTTGATCGCAAAACGAAATCGTACAAAAATGTAAAGCCAAGTTTAACGCAACTTTTAATCTTCCTGTACAAAAATCCGAGCTTAGATTTTAAAGTTTCACCACAGTCTGATGGCAAATACAAAATCGTTTTACCAAAAAATGCAGATAATACACCGACAACGAGTTCCATTCCAAAGCTTTTATCCCCAAACTTAAAGAAATCTTAGATAATCCGAAATATACGATCAAAGTTGAGGAACCAAAAACAGGAGAATACCAATTGGTTGTAAATGACGGCAGCAAGGATAAAACCTATAAAGTACCGAAATCATTGGTTCCAGTTATTGAAAAACTGCTAAAACTTCCGAAAGGAAAAGATGGTAAACCAAATTATCACATACTAGGAAAAGATAGCAAACGTCCTCATATATCAGTGGATCCTACACCTGAGAAGATTACTCATCCTGTTGATAAAAACTTTGTTACCTTCGTCAAAAAGATAGAAAAAAATCCAGATTTAACCAAGCATATAACTTACAACATCCAACCAACTGATGATGATTTGTTCGATATTACCGTGACTTTGGATTCTAAAAAACATGTTTTTAAGAATTTGCCACACAACCTTGTGCAGTTTTTCATCACTTTTGTTAACAAACCAAAGGATACGCCACATACAATCACAGAACATGATGTACCTGAGCATGAAGGTGAGAAAACACATTTGACCAAAGACGTACCTCATGGTGGGAAACATCATTTGACCAAAGATGTACCTCATGGTGGGAAACATCCTCATGGTGGGAAACATCCTCATGGTGGGAAACATCCTCATGGTGGGAAACATCCTCATGGTGGGAAACAACCTCATGGTGGGAAACATCATTTGACCAAAGACGTACCTCATGGTGGGAAACATCATTTAACCAAAGACGTACCTCATGGTGGGAAACATCATTTGACCAAAGACGTACCTCGTGGTGGGAAACATCATTTGACCAAAGACTTACCTCATGGTGGGAAACATCATTTGACCAAACATATTCCTCATGGTGGGAAACATCATTTGACTAAAAATATACCTCATAAACGAAAACACACGCTCACCGTTGACAAACCTGATGGAGATAAAGAAATTCCGTTCAAAGTTAAACCTTCAACTAAACAAGAGCCATCAACAACTAAATTTCCGACAACACATAAAGATAAACCTACACACCACAAACCAAGCGAAATAACGAGACCACACCACCATAAAACACATAAACCACACCACCATAAAACACATAAACCACACCACCATAAAACACATGAACCAAAAGCACACCACCATAAAACACATGAACCAAAAGCACACCACCATAAAACACATGAACATGAACCAAAAGCACACCACCATAAAACACATGAACATGAACCAAAAGCACACCACCATAAAACACATGAACATGACCAAAAGCACACCACCATAAAACACATGAACATGAACCAAAACCACACCACCATACAGGACACCATCATTTAGCAATTGATGAACCAAAACCACACCATCATAAAGGACACCATTATAAACCCAAACACAACACTCATGACCCAAGAAGAATCTATCATCCGAAAGAAGGCAAGACATCAACCCTGGACTTACTGAACACTGTGAAGAATTCTCCACATTTGAAAATTTCCGTAACGCCAAAAAAACCAGGATATTACGATATTGTAGTTGACGATGGTGTTCATAAGACAACTTATCCAGACATACCCGTCAAGACATTGTCTGGCTTGGTTAAAGTAAGAAATAACAAACATCTTCCATTTGAAATATTGCCTTCGGATAAACCAGGACATGTCAATCTTAAAGTACCAGATGAATCTTCTCCAGACACAGAACGTTTCTCAGTTTCACCAGACATTCTTGAAATTACTGATGCAATAAAGAACAATCCAAAAACTGAACTGAAAATAACACCCGACAAAAATGATCATTTTACTATTACTACTAAAAAGAATGGGAAAGAACATACATTGAAAGATGTTCCTTCCGATGCAGTAGAAACTCTCGTACGACTCAAAACTGATGACTCTCTCACATTTAACATAAAACCCGGAAAGAATGGAAAGCTCGACTTAATTGTACCGAAACAGCATCCGAAACCCGTGAAAACAAAACTCACACCTAATATTCTTGACTTGATCGATCGAGTGAAAAAGAACCCACGTCAAACATTCGATATTAAACCTGGTAAAAAAGCCAAACACGTATACGATCGTGCTGAAAGATGGACCGAAAAACTAAAACTTACCCTGACATTTCCATCGAACTCGTCCCAATTCTCTCACAACTTTACCTCACTCCAACTATTGACTTTGAAATCAAACCTACCAAGGATGGCCGCATTGAATTTGTACCATTCCATCCGAAACCCGATGAACACCACTATGAAGTACCTAACCGAGTTTTCGAAATCATTTCTTCCATCAGGACAGATCCTTCGACGACCCTCAAAATTAGGCATACAAAACATCACGACTACACTATAACTCTGACAAATAGAGATCATACCAAAACTTATGAGAACATAAAACCAAGAGATGTCAGTCTGATTGTCGATTTCGTAGCAAACGACGATTTGTCCATTTTCTGTGAAACCAACCGAATTTGGAGTCGTTCTTGTCGTACCGAAAACGGACGATACTAATCGCAAAGTAGTTATTGACACAACCACTAAAAAGATCGTTAAGAAATTCGAAAACATCGGTACCCCGATGTCACCATTGAACCAGATACAGATGGACAATTTACAATTACCATTGATGATGACAAAACATATGCTCATATTTCACCATCTCTTTTAGACTTGATAATCACACTCGTGACAAAGCCTGATTTGCAGTTTAAACTCGAACCAGAGGCCGATGGTTCGATGAGTGTTATAGTACCAAAGGATGTTCCACAAGTAACTCAAGTCAAAATCCCAAGTGAAAAAGTAGAATTGATTAACAATTTACGTAAAAAACCTGTGAATCACATCACAATAAAACGCGACAAACAAGGACAGTTTGATATTGATTTCGATACACCAGAAGGAAAGAAAAAATTAAAGCATGTCAAACCCAATGCTGGCGAGTTCTTAATTAACGTAGTTACCAATCCCAGAATTCCATTCTACATTTATTCAGAGGACGATGGCTACAAATTGGTCATTCCACGACGACCCAGTGAACCAAGATTTACCAACGTGCCGAAAGATGTCATTGAATTTGTTATTAAAGAAGTGAAAAATCCAAAACTGAGCATCGAAATCACGCCTGAACATGATAAACCCGGACAATTTGACATTGACTTCTTTATTAATGGAAAGAAGATTAAACACTTCCACAATGTCGATAGAGACACTATTGAATTCATTAACATTTTGTTTTCTCATCCAGACACAAAGATTGAAACTGAAACCGACGATGAAGGAGTTGAAGTAATCGTATTGAAGAAATTGGATTCACCAACTACGGATTATACTATTTCTCAGACTATTCTTAAACTATTCAAAGATGCTTCCAATCCAGATATAATTTCTGCAACTGCAAAGCATGGAAAACCTGGAACTTTTGAATTAACTTTAGGTTATACAAGCGGTACAAAGAAAACATTTTCAAACATTGACAAACAATTCTTGGAACCCATCTTCTTGGTTTTAACTAAAACCAACATCCACGTTCGTATTTACTTTGACGCTCATGGTAAAATCAGAGTGGCTGTACCAAAGGAGCCGTTACTCCTAATAATTTCAAAATTCAACCAGACTTTTATAACTTCCTCAAGAAGTAAAACCGGAAATTTCAACACTCAGTTTCACTCTGACACCAGATGAAGACAACTTTGTCTTAATTATTAAAACAAAATCGCAGCACAAGACTTTCAAGCACTTACCATCATCTACAATCGAATTTTTATCCAATTTTTGCTTCATCCACAAAGGAAAATTGACATTAAGACAGACCCGAAGGAAGATGACTACGAACTCCACGTGATTAAACGAGTGTTGAGAAAAGGAGCAGAAGACGTTGTATTTAAAAACGTGAAATCTAAATTTATTCGGTTGATCCAAGACCTTCATAAAAAGACAGGCAATTCCCTTACCATTCGACGCAAGAGCGATCTCACTCTTCTTATTGGCTACGGAAAGAAAGGATTAGAATTTTCTCATTTCGAACCAGCAGTCGTTATTGAATTCCTCATTTCAATTTTTGCTGACCCTAACTTCCGTTATTCCGCTAAAATAGGCGCAGATGGCACTTACACGCTTATCGCCCACAACTTGAGAAGACACGTTGAATTCCATTCCTTGAGTGCTGCCATCAAAACCAAGGGCCAGCAATTGACTGCTTCTTCCGACGCTTTAGCACTAATAACAAAGGATAAAAACAAAAAATTGGTATTGGCAATTTCACTCAATGGAGGAGCGTCTGAGCAGTTTAAGGATACTTACATTGAAACTGTCAGGTATATTGCACTGTCAACCATATACAAGAATTTGCATTTTCAGGAAAAGAAAAGTGCTTCTGGAAGTATCACGATTTACGTGAAATTACCAGCCATTAAGTACGATTACGATTTGACGATATATAAAGTCTACACGAAAAAAGTTTCTGACATTTCCAAATCGTTTGGTGGAATATTTGGAAGTATATTTGGTTGGCTGAGCAGTCTGGTTTCAGGAGTTATTTCAGGAGCAGCTAGTATTGTATCTGGAGTTGGACATGTTGCTACAAACGTTGTAGGCAGCGTTTTATCTGGAGCCGGAAGCATCCTAGGAAGCGTCGGATCTGGAATTGGAAGCGTTGTAGGAGGCGTAGGAAAGGCCATTGGCGGTTTCTTCGGCCATTTATTTGGTTAAAATTTAAAATTATTATATTTACATAACATAAAAAATATGTAAGAATCTGAATAAAACTTTTAAAGAATGAAAAAATTTATATAATTTATTTTATTTATAACTATCTTACATGACTGAAATATTTTAAAAAGTTAACTTTTCTAAATAACAAAGTTTATTTTGTCGTCCTGCATCTACAGTACATTAAGCTTTTTAATTTGGTGCATTTGATATAAAAATTAAACCGGAAAACTTATTTATGCATATGCAAACATGAACTTGACCAATACTGTTTACTTGTATTTATATGCTATAAGTAATATGGTATACAGAAGTGTGACATATTATCAACTTGACTTTAATAAACTTATTTTATTTTTAATTCTGATCGTATAGTGGATTTATTTAATTAAAGTTTTTATCGGTTCTCCGCGTGCGCGATAGATTGAAACAATGAACAAACGACAATTGCAATTTGGATCAATTTTTATTAAATTAAACTAACTCTAACAAATAACCTTGGCAAAACACAAACAATCATTCTATTCTCTTACTCTAAATCTCGGCATTAAAACCAATTCGAATGGAGAGCGCGGAACGGATCGAAAATTATCGGGGAGCTTAATCGGGCTTCTCAGTATTGCACCGCGTGTTTTACGGCTGACACGCGCGTGGCCGTCAACAGTAACGATGGCGTCAAGGGCGGACTTGCAATGGATCAGGAATGGCGAGGATTGTTGGCAAGTTCGCACTTATATAATGTCCAGACCGGAAGTGGTCGTTTAGTGGACGTAATGCTCTGGCGGTCACTTTTCAGTGGCGCCGCCTATGGTGAATGTGGCGAATCTAAGCCACAGTAGTTTTCTACTATGCTTTCTAAATTTTAAATTTGAAACTTCTATTAAAAATACATTTTTTTAAAATACATTTAAGTGAATTTCTGATGCTGTATGGAATAATTTCACACTTGTGAGTTTATAGACTATAGTCATCAGCTAAATATGTGAATTCTAATAAAATTTATCATTTTAGACTACAAGTAATAACTTTATTCTATAAACTCATTTGAATCTCTCTTTACTAGAAATTAAACTATAATAAAAAGAATAGCATAATTAGTGTGATAGAAAGCAATTCAAATAGCTTCTAAAATGAAATTTCATTAACAAGTAAGTGTCTCAACTCTTAGTATGGCTTACGGAAGGTCTGTAGGGCTATCCATACTGGTATTTTAACATGTTAGGTTACATTTATCAGTATAGCAGTTCTGTAGGGCCAAATGCCCCGCTACTAGGGCTGTCAGTATCGTGCAGTTTTTTATTTTCCGATACTCGATACTGCTGATACATGTGTTTGTTTGAAATCCCGATATTCGAGACTCTCGTTTTTCTAATTTATTTTCAATTCCGATACTCGATACTGAAAACTAAAATTCTGATACTCGATACCAATTCTGATACTATTTAAAAACTAAAATAAAAATATTTTTTATACAAAGATATTTATTTCTTTTGAAAATATGCTCTCAAAATACATAATTGACTTAATGTGTCATCATTAAGTGATAATTTCACTTTATTACAAAAATATCCTGCACTTTTAGCATCAACACTAGTTGGGCAAATTGAAAGTAAATAACCATATGCAAACCGTAAGTTTTTACCTCTAAAACCCCTTTGCTAAAATAAAGTAATCTCTTTTTTAATTACATTTAAAATATTTCGTGTTGACGTGCATTCTACACGAGCAACCGTTGCCGTAGCAACTTGAATAACAGAATTAATTTCATCTTCTAAATCTAGTCTAGTTTGTTTATGTGCTGGGAAAACAGCATCTGACTTAATATCATTATCAACATCACCTTGATTCTGATCATTTTCATTTACATTATTATTATCATTATTGTTTGTCAATTAAAACTGAAGTATAATTTTTTAACTGTTATTGCAATTTTAGATTGTTCAAGATTAACAAAGACAGGTTCATAATTGGAATTGCATATGATTTTTCCATTGTGTTCATCTTACCTTAATTCTTGTTCTCAAAGCAGCTAATAGATGGAATGCAAGTTGTGAGTTTTGACTAGTCAACTTATCCAAAGCATATCAGCAGTCAGAAGATTGGCATCTTGTCGGCACAAAGTCTCAACTATTAATGTTACAGGTTGCAGTGCTTTAACAATTTCGGATATTTGATCAAATTCAATGTCTTCAACACACACAAGTGAATTTAAAAAAATTAAAAAAAAATTAAATTAATTTGTTGTAAACTTCTCAAAATTGCGCTTGTTTTCAAATAAATTCAAGGACCTGCGTGGTCTGCAAACTCTCTTTTCCGAATTTTTACAGAGACTATTTTATTCTATTATTTTACAACTATTTATATTGGTATGATAATCCCTTTAATCTCTGATTGTTCTGATTGGTTGTTGTGTCCCCCTTTCCCTTCGTCCCCCTAGTGACCATCTTTCACACAAATATTCTACACTCGTTTATCCGACAAACGCATCGGCGAGTTGTGTGACTATTTGTCACCAACTCCCGATGATAACTCCTCTTCTTCGTCCTCGTTGTCACCTGGCCCATTTCGTTCGATTGTCGTCGATTTATCGGTTCCCTTACGACTCCCAACATGCGGTTCATCTTGTTGTCTTGTTAGGCATTCGTTCGGTCTTCAATTTCGTCACTTTTCGCCTAGATCGTCTGAAACGTCCCCTTCTTTGGTGTCTCCTGCATGGTCATCGTTTTGTCAATCTTCAACTTCATTTTCGCCGTCGTTTATCGCACGTCGCCCAACACCCAGCCAGCTATCTGAACTTGGACCTCTCCGTACGATTTACGTCGTCTCACCTTCATCTTTTACCAACTTAACTTCTTCCCTATGCTGCTTCTGCTTCCGCAACGTCCCTAACTTGCTTTACTTCGTCCTCCGATCCCGTTTTTTTTAAAAAAAAACCTCATCCTCAATGTGTTTGCGCCTTTGTTTGTCTGCTTCAAACGGTTGCACCCCAGCACGTGGCGGTCTCGGATTTCGTCGTTTGCTTTGTTAGTTAGTTCTCCATTTGTGACGGTCTCGAATCCCGTAGTTTTATGAACTGTAACTATGGTGCACTGAGTGTACCAAAGTTACAGCAGAATACCTATTTACATGAATAAAGTGAGTTTATTTGATGTTGGGATAGAGATGAAAACTAATAGTAGTTGAGTAGACTCTGGAAGTCTACTTAGAGACTATGATACAAGTATCTGTATATGGTCAAGGAATGACCAAAGAGGGCGATAGCGCGACCTTAAAGATTATTCCTAATAAATATAATATTGTGATAATGAGATATAAACTCTATGTAAATCATAGAGTTAATTATGCGTATATTTTATCACTTGTCCCTGATTGAAATATGTAAATATTTCAATAATGGATAATTTTATATTATCCTCGATACTAGGGAATGATGTCATGATGAACATTCCATCATGACTCA
>JH431442.1:24998-39223 GCA_000239455.1 Strigamia maritima | reverse complement strand
TTTTTGGTCGGTAATTATTTTATTTAATTTCGATCATGAATTGAAATACATGGGTCAGATAAAAACTTCGGTAAAGTTCGAATAGTTGTCTTCACGTAAATCGCCATGTTTATATTGAGGCTTCTACTTCGAATGTGGATAACGGATCACGTGACCCGCTATTCACACCAGATGAACGCATTTCGCGGGTTACTTCATCTGCACAATTATTTTAATGTTGTTAAGCATTAAGATACGGGTTGAAAGCGAATAATAAAGTTGTTTACCGTGTTTTGGAAGTGTCGCATTACGCCACTATTCACTCGGATAGTATTTTTCGCGGGAGTCGTTGTCTCTCGCTTAAAACGGGGTGATGTGTGACGGTCCAAAATCGGAAACTACTTATTATTCTGCCACTAGATGGCGCTGACAGTTTGTCCGCGCCATATCCAAACTACAGCTATCAATTATTCTCACTTTTGGGTCTAATAAGTAACTAAGAACAGTTTGACAAGTAAATAATTCATAAGGGAGTGTATGTTTATTGAATTATGATAAATAATAATATTTCACATTATTATTTATACATTGGAGGGAAATCACTTGTAAAAGTGATTATTATTTAGGGAAAGTGTTGTAAGGAATTCCTTGCAACCCTTAGTCCTTTCTTGCGTATCGGGGTAATTGGTTGCACCTGCAACCTATTTCCTAGTGTGTGTAGATGACCCTTGACCCTGGTCAAGCAGAGTTCACTTGGACTCTGACAGGAAGTTGTACCGATTGGCCCAACTCCCTGCATGTCATAGTTAAGCTTATAGTGCCCGCCTCTGATGGTCATATTGATGTTCAATTGGACACAGGCTGACCACAAAGTGAGCGACCACTATAAAAGGGCTTGCAGAGCTCTATTTGGTTCCAGATAACCCTTAAAGATATATTGATATTATGTTCAGATTTACCTAGTTGATGTGGTTTCAGAACGCTTTTAAGACTCTCGAACCGGCAGGTGCAACAACCGTAAAGACCCTAGTGAGCCATAGCATTTATGTTATGAAGGCCTATGTACCGCGAATATACAAAAGTGATGATGACATGATGTTGTGACACATCGGAGAGTGGTGATTATTGATCTGGACGTGCCAGTTATCGTGACCGCTCTACTTTGGGTTGGATAATTATCTATTAACGTGTTAGTCGCGATGCGGAGCGCCGGACTATAAGGATGAAGGCCAAGTGGGTTGCTTGACCCACGCGACACCCCACTCAACTCTCATTTACGGTATCTATGTTATCGTATTGTCTTGTTAGCGACACTCTGGTCAAATGGCCCGAGTATTGATCATCATCTGTCTGGGACGCATTGTCATTCGGCAATGCCAGCCCAAACCTTGTGACGAATACAGCCAAAAGTCAACCGTTAGTCGGATCGACCTCCCACTCCAAATCCTGTTAGAACCACTCCAGACCAACCAGGAATGACTGATAGAGATCCAGACCTAGACATACTCCAGATTACCCTCGTATACTTATATTATTATATTCTGTTCGATAGTATATTATTCCTGGCTTTAGATTTGTATAAGTAATTGTTAGTCAGTGCTCTGTTAATAAATGTAGATTGTTATGTTTTGATAAGTCATGTGTATATTTTCCCTCTGAGTTTCCATACAATTTTCACACACTGAGTTATCACTTCCGTATCTCGCGTAGTTGGTAGTGATTTAGTCGGTATTTCGAGGTTATTATCGCTTGGTAATTTCCCCGGATATCGGATCGTCACATAATGTAATACTGCATTCCATTCTATGGAATGTACGAATGTAGTGTTTATCAATGGTCAAATGTGTTTGTCTGTATCAGGTTTATATATTGGTCAGATTTAGTATGTCAGTTTAAGTGATTAAAAGACTTTAAGTCAACCATAGGGAGAGAAAACTTCCAAGCCCAGCCTCCTTATGGCCTCCTCTGGGTACTCCATTGCAGCACTTTGTTTTTCTGCTGCAGTGGTGCTAATGGGTCCTCTGGTTATCTATCTCCTTTTTTTGCTCCGCTTTCTCTTCTGTTGCTTTTGTCTGTTTTTGACCATTTTTTTGATAATGTAATGCTGCATTCCATTCTGCAATGGAATGTACGAATGTAGTGTTTATCAATGGTCAAATGTGTGTGTCTGTGTCACATTTATATATTAGTCAGATTTAGTATTTCAGATTAAAAGACGTGTATGGCCTAAGTCGCCGCTTGCGTCTATAAACTTAATTCTATCTATCTATAAGTCAACCATATCCCTCAGGATCGCCAAGATATCACCATTGTGTTAAGCTTAAGCACATAGACCAAATAGGTCTAAGATATGTAAATTGATTACATTTGCATATCTTAGTATTCATATAATTTTAAGTGTAATAAATTCTGTTAATAAATTAAAACTATATTTGCATATTATTTATCTTGATACATTTTGGTGTTTTGTATCGTGTTATATGCATTATGGGTCAGATGATATTTTCCAATATCGATCCCGATTCCACATTGTCACAATCTGTATCGGAATACATGCGTAGTAGTAGGAAAAATTGGTGGGCAGACATCGCCGTCTAGTGGCAAGAGTGGGTGTAACGACGCCATTTTTCCCCCCCCCCACTTTAATCTGCAGTCTTTCTACTAAAGGTGGTTATGGTTTATTGAACGTTATTCTATCACAGATTATACATTTAGCCATTCTTAAAACGTGGTTTTATGCGTTTCCCTGGTGGCTGGTAGACTAAACTCAAAAACATTTTAAATAAAAACCACCAAATATTAGCTGAAATTTTTTTTTTTAAAAATTATATTGTTAAAGAAATTGTTTGATTTATGATTAATGATTTACTTGAAAAAAATGCCCAATGAAAAATATTTCACACCTAGTTGTGCATATCTATGCACCTGAGGGCGCCACCATAACTGCGCTTCAAGAAAATGACGTAAATGAGGTGGACCTTGCCATCTGTATAATCTGTGATTTGGGGGAGAAAACTTTCAAGCCCAGCTTCCTTGCGGCCTCCCCTGGGTATTCCATTGCAGCACTTTGTTTTTCCGCTGCAGTGGTGCTAATGAGTCCTCTGGTTATCTATCTTTGTGACGATCCGATATTCGGGGAAATTACCAAGTGATAATAACTTTGAAATACCGACTAAATCACTAACAACTACGCGAGATTTGGAAGTAATAACCTCAGGTGTGGAAATGCATGGAAACACATAGGGAAATATACAACGTAAACTATCAAAACATAACAATATTACTTTATTAACAGAGCACTGACTGAATAACAATTATATAATATACAGAGCCAGGAATGGGATCTTATCGAACAGAGCTTTCATAATATAAATAAGGGTGAGTAGATCTGGAGGATATCCGAGTCTGGATTCTTAGCTGTCATTCCTGGTTCTTCTGAGGTGGTTCTAACACGGTATGGACAGAAGATCAATCCGACTAACGGTTGACTTTTGGCTGTATTCGTCACAATTGGGCCGACATTGCCGATTGACAGTGTGTCCCAGACTGATGAATATCGATACTCTGGCCACTTGACCAGAGTGTTGCTAATGAGACAATACGATAACATAAATACCGTAAACAAGATGTGAGTTGGGTGTCGCGTGGGTCAAGTGGCCCACTTGGCCGTCATCCTTATAATCTGGCACTCCGCATCGCGACTAACACGTTAATAGATAATTATCCAACCTAAGATAGAGTGGTCACGATAACTGGCATGTCCAGATCAACCACTCTCCGATGTGTCACAACATCATGTCATTTCTACTGTTACATGCGCGGTACATAGGCCTTCATAACATAAATGCTATGGCTTACTTTGGTCCTTATGGTTGTTGCACCTGCCGGTTCATAAGTCTTAAAAGCGTTCTGAAACCACAACAAGCTAGGTAAATCTGAACACAACATAAATATATCTTTAAGGGTATTTGAGTCTGGAACCAAATAGAGCTATGCGAGCCTTTTTATAGTGGTCGCTCTCTTGGTGACTGTGTCCAATTGAACACCAGTATGACCATTAGAGGCGGGCACTACGGGATTAACGATGACATACATGAAGTTGGGCCAATCGTTACAACTTCCTGCCAGAGTCCAAGTGAACTCTGCTTGACCAGGGTCAAGGGTCACCTATACAAGCCGGGAAATAGGTCGCAGGTGCGACTAATCTCCAAGCTACACAAGAAAAGAGTAAGTGTTGTAGGGAATTCCTTACAACACATTCTCTAAATAATAATCACTTTTACAAGTGATTTCCATCCAATGTATAAGTAATAATCTGAAATATTATTACTTATCATAACTCAATAAATGTTCATCCTTATATGAATTATTTACTCGACAAACTAAGATAATCAGTTATTAAGCCCAAAAGTGGAAATAATCACTAACTGGAGTTTGAGTTTGGCGCGGACAAACCGTCAGCGCCATCTAGCGGCAGAATAATAAGTTGATTCCGATTTTGAACCGTCACACTTGTTTAAAAACAAAATTTAATCTCGAAAATAATTCTTAAAAATATATATATATATATATATATATAGTTTTTAACAAAAAACATTTTTTACTCATGAAATAAACCAATACAAAACTTTATTTATTCATTATAGGTACTTTTTTATTTATTCCAGCTAGTCAGTAATGCCATCCAGTTCCTTGTCTTAGTGGCTAACCGACTTCACTACAAACATCATTTTTTTACGGAGCACATAGCGACTGATTTTTATATTTGATTTGTATTTTTTATTTATTTTATATTTGGTCATAAATTTCATATTTTTGTAGGAAATTTATTTGAAAAACTTATTAAAATGATTATGATTTGTTGTTTAAGAATGAACTATTTATTTATTATACTAGATTTGGAAAAAAATAATTTTATTTTATGATTACAGATTAAAATTAAATAATAAATAAAAATAATATAAAATCATGAAAAAAATCATAAGAATTATGAAAATGCTCGGAATAAATTAACAAAATATGATACGGGCCAGAATATATCATCAAAATCGTGTAAATACTCATTAAGAGCATGAAGTTATATCGGCCATCAGGGAAATAGAAGCCATACTGTAAGATTGAATTAAGATTTAAAACATATTTTAACGAAATGCACATACAATATTCATTGATGATTGTCCTAATCAATAATCATTCCAGCAAAGCTTGGTTTTTTCTAAGTCCAAGCGCATGCGCATTAGACACTAATGGCGCTTGCTTATCACTTTAGTGCTTCTGGCATGTTTTGCATCATGTGACCAAAAAGTCTGACATGCAAATAGCACTTCCCTTAGAATTTAAAGCGGAATTTAGAATTTAAAGTGGAATTTAGAATTTAAAGTGGAATTTAGAATTTAAAGCAGAATCCAGATTTTAGAGTTGGCAACACTGTTGAGCATCCAATATGCGCTGCTGCTGCATGGCTGGAGCGAGGGATTTCGTCCGATGCGCTAAATGACCACTCAGTTCAAGCTGCGAGTTATTAGTTTTGGATTTTTTTTCTTTTTGTCTTATATGATGTTCATTCAGAAAACTCTGTTAAATTGAAAATATTTCATATTATGCAACCATCTTGTTATTAAAATTTTTTTCTTCAGTTTTTATCAATTTTTAAGTTATGAATAATTATGATCAAAAATCTGTCAATGCAATTAGCCTTGAATTTTTATACTGCATATAACATGAATAAATAATGCATAACGCCATATAAATTTGAAAAAAAAGTCGTTGGTTGCACGTTTTACCGTTTTACTGTGCGTGGGCGCTGCTGCCTGCTGATAATTTTTATCCAGCATGCAATTCTTCCGATACTCGTATTTTGCTCAAGTTCGGGCACTCTGCCCAAGGTAACTTAAAACTCTGTCTCTCACCGCTTCTTTCAGACATCTTCCACTACGCTTGGCGATCATCATGTGTGGTCCAAAAAGTAACCAAATTTTCTTGTGTGCTGTGCTGTGATCTGAATGTACGTGACCATTCATTGAGGATTTGAAAGAGAAGGAATCACACATTTCACGCCGTTTTGTTGGTTTTGACTCTCTAGGCCTAATTTTCAGGCCTAGTTTCTCATCATGGTCGTGGAACAAAGAAAAACACAAACATTTATTTAAGTAAGTACCTCATTGTTTAAGATTGGTTAGGCCATAAAAATAATACTAATTTTTTATTTTTTTTTTTTATTTTTGTAGAGCAACTAAATTTGATAATCCAAGGTTAAATTATGTGTGTATGTTAACACAACTCCGCTGCCAGGATGACATTCCTGTGAAGAATAGCAGTTTCATTTTCGATTTCTTTTTGGATGTTCCAAATTTTCGATATTTAAAATTTCGCCATTGATTGCTCCGTTTTTCGTATCCAATTTCGATGTCGATTAATTAACTTAAGAATTGTAAAACTGAATTTTGGTTTAAGTTGAAAATTTGCTAATTTCGGTATTGTAAGACTGCATTCAAATGAATGAATGCAGCATTTATCAGGAAAAGATAATATAAGATTGCATTCAAATATATGAATGTAGCATTTATCAGGAAAAGATATATAAGACTGCGTTCAAATATATGAATGTAGCATTTATCAGGAAAACATAATGTAAGACTGCGTTTGAATATATGAATGTAGCATTTATCAGGAAAAGATAATGTAAGACTGCGTTCGAATATATGAATGTAGCATTTAATGATGAATTAAAATTGCACATTTTCATTCATTTGGAGTTACATGAGATAATCTTCAATGAGAAATCGGTAACTAGCATTGCATACAAGCTGGGTCACGTTGGGTGAAACCCACTTTCTCTTAGTTTTTGGATTATTTTTTTAAAAATTAATTGAATTTAAAACAATTGTATCATTTCTAATGTTTTATTTCTAATGTTTTATCAGCTGTGTTCAAATTGTTTTAAATTGTATACTGTGTTTATTCCTTATTCATTTGTACGATGTTATGGATTCAAGTGACATTATTTTTAAATTCTCGTTTATAATACTTACTACTTGCTGTTAGTGGCTTTGATTTAAATTTCAAATTTGCTGCTTGAATTTATTGTTTCATGGTTTGGTTTATTCTGGTTTTAAATAATAATTTACTTAGATAACTCCTGTTCATGAATGAGTGTTAATCATAACGGGACATTTACAAAAATCAAATGAAAATTTCTCTAAAAGATTAGTGAAAAATATGCCTAAGGCATCGAAACCTATTGTGCAGGAGGAGAAAATGTGGCAAACCCAGCCTCCCCGTAGCCTCTCCTAGGTACTCCGCTGTACCACTTTGTTTTTTGCTTTGGTGGTGCTAATGGGTCCTCTCCCTTCTATGGCTTTTGTCTTTGTGTTTTTGACCAATTCTTTGATAATGTAAGACTGCATTCCATTCTGCAATGGAATTGTACGAATGTATACTCTATTTATCTTTTCGTGCGCGAAACTCCCATTGGTTAATAACCTATATTGTATCGAAAGTATATATTGTGGCATCATTATTTTAAACCTCTAGTTGAGCTGAGTTGAAAAATCATTGTTTCGTAGTCCAAAAATGAGCATGCCATTGTTAAGAAATGAAAATGCTTGTAAAATATTTTTAAAAAATTATTTACATTTGGGTTTTGTATTGTTGCGCACATTTTTTGGCTACGAAACAATGATTTTTTGACTCGGATAGACTAGAGGATTAAAATAAGATGCCACAATATATACTTTCAGTACAATATAGGTCATTAACCAATGGGAGTTTCGCGCACGAAATAATAAATAGAGTATAGTGTTTATCAATGGTCAAATGTGTTTGTGTCAGATTCAGTATGACAGTTTCATTTTGTCAGATTTAGTATAATACTACACGTCTTTAATATGACAAAACTAAATCTGACATACTACAGTATATCAGATTCCAGATGGCCTAAGTTGCTGCTTGAGTCTATAAACTTAATTTTATCTATCTATGTAGGCTTAAATCCTTGGAATGTGTTGTTCTTCACTTGAAATTCTTATTATCATCTTCACCATGTTTACTTATGTAGCAAATTTTCTTACAGAATGGACAGCTAGGTGAGGTCCATAACCCACGTGAGGTGTGTGATTTCTCTTAGAAGCACTTGGAATTTTATCAGGTAGCTGCAGCTACATATCTTTACCTGTCTCTTACAGTGTACTAACAGTTTGGTCCATAGTTTGGTCGTGGTGGTTGCAGTCTTTAGTTCTTTAAATGCTTTTTTATTCAGTAATACGAAGTATTCCGTCAAAGAATTAATGATGCATCGAATCAGTTGATGGGCGGGGGAGGAAATTCCCAAGCCCAGCCTCTTCGTGCCTCGTGGCCTTTCCTGGGCACTCCACTGTAGCACTTTGTTTTTCTGCTGCAGTGGTGCTAATGGGTTCTGCTCTGGTTATCTGTCTTTCCTTCTTCTCTTTATTGCTTCTGTGTCGTTTGTTATCTGATTTGTTGTGTGGAATCATAGCTTCGAAAATGACTAAACTGCGAGCGAAATGAGTGGCTTGTGAGTTGTGACACACATAAAACCTAAAAAAGTAGTATGGTATTCAATTTTTTTGTAATATAAACTCAGAAAACACATTTAGGCAGCTATTTATTATACGAAATATGAAATTAAAAGTGAATCTAAAAGGCCAAAATAACAAATGAACTAGCGGGGCATAGTATTTTCCGCGACAATTTCTTGCACGATAATTTTTTCATGAATTTAAAGTTCGCGACAAGTGTCTGCTGCGACAAACATTAGTCGCGACACTCGAAAACATTAGTCGCGACACTCGACGACATTAGTCGCGACAACATGT
This sequence comes from Strigamia maritima, assembly GCA_000239455.1. Lineage (NCBI taxonomy): Eukaryota > Metazoa > Arthropoda > Chilopoda > Geophilomorpha > Linotaeniidae > Strigamia > Strigamia maritima. The sequence goes on along the minus strand of JH431442.1, from coordinate 30,410 downwards.
TGGCGCGGCATTAGAAATCGCGACCATATGCTGCGCAACATTGAAAATCGGGGTCGGGATCATAACCGCGAGATCCATAACCGCGAGATACATCTCGCGGTTATGAATATCGCGGTTCTGCATAATTCCAAATATGCATAACCGCGAGATCGAAATTTCTCGCGGTTCTGCATAAATTTAAATTTCGCTTTTAAAATAATATTCATAAGAGCGAGATTTTTTATTTTAAATTTGTTATATAAATGTAATTAACAATAAAAAAACACAATAAAATTGATGAAGTACTTTTTTTTATATACTGTGTACTTGTTTTTTTTATACGTATTCACGTTTTTTAAGTTTTTGATAAATTAGTTAATTAATTTTTTTTAGCCATAATAACCAATAGGCGCAAATTATGCATAGAGTGGCAGAATGCACCAGAAATACCGTTTGCGCCTGCGGCGCCTGATTCACAAACAACCTCATCAAGACAGATTACTAGTTTAAAGAGGTCACCAAAGCATGTGAAAGAAAAACAACAAAGTACAAGTTTTATTGGTTATTATGACTGGCTAGTCAGTCATTTACGGATTGGGCATAAGTATTAGCTAGTGGTGATTCCTGACTTAAAATAAATAGGTAATAAAAACTTCAAAAATACACCATTGCTATACACGTGAATATTATAAAATATTCAAAAACTTCCTTCAATTTAATTATAAAAACCTAAAATAATAATAATGAAAACAAAACAACTAAATTTGTTTAATTGTTTCATTTATGGCAAAAAAATCTCGCGATTCTGCATACTCGCGCTTCTGAAAGAAATTTAATCTCGCGCTTATGATAAAAAAAAAAAAAAAAAAAATTACTCGCGGTTATGCAGACTCGCGGTTCTGCATATTTTTTGTCTTGCGGTTCTGCACATTTTTTTAATCTCGCGGTTCTGATGTCTCGCGGTTCTGAGGTGCCCCCGAAAATCGCGACACGAAACAACAAATTTTTGTATAAAAAAAATATATATATACATACATATATATATATATTTTTTTTAAATGTGAATGCGAAATGTTTTAATACTTTTAAATGCTTCATTGCGCCCTACATACCCACAATTAAAATATGTTGAATTCTTACTATGATAGTTTTTGTAATGTCTCACATACTTAAGCTGCTGAATTCAAAAATCTCCGGCCACCAGAGTTCAGTCTTGTACTCATCAATCATTTGAAGGCCTGGGCCTCAGATTCTGGAATGAAGTTGGAATACTCTACGTATGGTTTGAAATCGCTCTGTGGCCAAAACCACAACCAAACACTAACCCGGGTGTCGAGTTACGCACTTTTGCCCCTCTCTGATAAATAAAAATAGTAAAACAGAAAATACGTTGCGGGTCAACCTATTTAACTAACAGTAGTAAGTGAAGAAATAACTACAACATACTAGAATTTCGCTCTAAGACATAATGAACTTCATGTCTACTTTCTCATGTCATTTCTCAGTTGCTCTGATTTTTTCCAGGCAATAAACAGGCAGAAAGACACTTGAAATCAGATTAGAAATTAAAATATGTTCACTAAATTACCTCTTTCTTTTATTCTCCAATTTGAAAGTCGGAATGATGTGCTATATAAAAAACATAAAAATATGAATTAAAATTTATCTTTATTTATTCATTTATTTATTTTTGTACTGGTTATTACCGGCTAATTAAGAAACTTGAGAACCACATAGTTTTTTCTTCATAGTTTTCCTTTTTTTATACCGGCAGGAAGGCATTTTCATGGAATCCTTGGTAAAATCCTGCCATACCAAATGATAAAAATATAATAAAGTATATATAAAGTAAAAAATATATATAAAGTTTATTAAAGAAAAAAACTATTTGCTTGTCTATTTTATGGTGAAAAATGCAATTCAGATGTATTTTTTAATTTTTATTTTACTGTTTTGATAAGTCGTAAAACTACACTGATTGACCGAGGATAGATGCCTGATGTTATTAACTTCTGAGATCTGACGTACATATATGACAGGAACGTCCTGTTATAATATGCATGGTTTTCTTTTAAAATAAAACCATTGTCAGTTGCTTTAAACAGAAATCTTTTTTTGATTGTATAATATCCGTGATATTGCCATCACGTAATACAAAAGGACATTTAATTTCCAGCAATCCTGGACCTCTAACATTATCACTAACTAAACCATCTGGACCTAACCAGTTCTTAATAACATGAACAAATAAGCCAGGCTGTTGCATTCAACATAGATATTTTGTTTTTAACATAATCAGAAAATGCTAAACTTCGTTTCTAAAACATTGCAAGAAACTCCCATTGGCTAGAGCTTTTGCCCAGCAATTTTTTAATACACATAATTCGAAAAATGACCATAAAAGGACATAAGCGAACATAAACGAAAACAAACGATCATAAAAATGACCATATATGGTAGTTTTTGGTGGTTTTTTGTATTAATGTGCAAGCAAACAGGCTCCAACCAATGGGAGTTTCTCGCAATGTTTTAGAAACGGAGTTTAGTTGCTCATTTTGCTTTTCATATGGGGGAGAAAACTTCCAAGCCCAGCCCTGTGGGTACTCCATTGCAGCATTTTGTTTTTCCGCTGCCATGGTGCTAATGGGTCCTTTGGTTATCTATCTCCTCTTTTTTTGCTTCGCTTTCTCTTCTGTGGCTTTTGTCTCTGTTTTTGATCATTTTTTGATAATGTAATGCTGCATTCCATTCTGCAATGGGATGTATGAATGTAGTGTTTATCAATGGTCAAATGTGTTTGTTTATGTCAGATTTATATTGGTCAGATTAAAAGACGTGTATGGCCTAAGTCGCCGCTTGCGTCTATAAACTTAATTCTATCTATCTATCTATCTATCTATCTATCTATCAATGGTCAAATGTGTTTGTCTGTGTCAGATTTATATATTGGTCAGATTTAGTATGACAGTATAAGTATGTCAGATTAAAAGACGAGTATGGCCTAAGTCGCCGCTTGCGTCTATAAACTCAATTCTATCTATCTATGTATGTAGTGTTTATCAATATGGTCAAATGTGTTTGTTTATGTCAGATTTATATTAGTCAGATTTAGTATATCAGTTTCAGTATGTCAGATTAAAAGACGTGTATGGCCTAAGTCGCCGCTTACGTCTATAAACTCAATTCTATCCATCTATCTTTTGTCAGTCATTATGTCAGTTTGGATATGTCAGTTTTGGTGTGTCAGTTTTCTTTTGTCAGATGTAGCGTGTTGGTTTTGTTTTGTTGGATTTAGTATGTCAAGTTTCATATTTTCAGTTTTCATGTCAGATTCTCTTTTGTCAGATTTTAGAGTTTAGACATGTATGGCCTGAGTCGCTGCTAAACCTAATTCTCTCTCTCCTCCGCCTGATCCACTGGATGCGCTTGAGCCAAGCATCTATAACATATGTAAAGTGGTATTAATTAATGGGTCACTTTTTTTTTTTATTCAACCGGGATCCGCCATCCCAACGCTTACGACAACATTCGACCATTCAAAACATCATAACAACTGTAAACACATAAAAATTTGCTCAAGCCACGTATTCAAGTGATGCAAAGATTTATTCGAAAAAAAGGAGAGGAGGTTGCAATAGCGAAGTACGCTGTCCGACTGGGCCCCGGTCCTGCTGATGCGGGGGCGGGCCCATGCCGCCACTGATTCGCATCAGTTTCCCTGGTCCCAGTCGCACAATACCTTGGTTCTGCAAAGTTCACACAGTGGAATCCCCACGATGGGAGCGAGGTACCGTAAGTACCTCCATCGTGGATTCCCCTGACCGGAGGAGTTGGGAATGCGGGCCATATAAAATATGGCCTCAAAGAATTTGTAGTCCATTCAGTTTTCTTTTACAGCCAGCGATCCCACCTATACGTAAGTGGTTAAACAAGCTTGCGGAAGCGTGGTCACAAGACGCGATGATTTAACAAGCAACTGAAAACATGTGCGAAATATTTTTAATCCTCTGTGCTCGCCCCGATTGCCGATCAGGTCGAGGCGGGTGTTCCCCGTAACCTTTTAATACTAGACATAATCCAAAAATTCAATAAATACTTACATTAGACGAGATATAACAATTAATTTCTCTGAGAGACGAAAAGCTTGTGACGGTCTCGAATCCCGTAGTTTTATGAACTGTAATTATGGTGCACTGAGTGTACCAAAGTTACAGCAGAATACCTATTTACATGAATAAAGTGAGTTTATTTGATGTTGGGATAGAGATGAAAACTAATAGTAGTTGAGTAGACTCTGGAAGCCTACTTAGAGACTATGATACAAGTATCTGTATATGGTCAAGGAATGACCAAAGAGGGCGCTAGCGCGACCTTAAAGATTATTCCTAATAAATATAATATTGTGATAATGAGGGGGGAGAAAACTTCCAAGCCCTGCCTCCTCGTGGCCTCCCCTGGGCACTCCACTGTGTCACTTTGTTTTTCCGCTGCAGTGGTGCTAATGGGTCCTCTGGTTATCTATCTTTCCTTCTTCCTTCTTCTCTTTATTGCTCCACTTTCTCTTCTGTCTTTTGTTATTAATAGCTATCTGTTGTGTGAACAGTTTTGGTTGGTAGTATGCCTGGATCAGTACGCCCGACTTAGTACGCCCGGATTAGTACGCCCGGATTAGTATGCCCGGCTGGCCGGTGACACCAGGCCCGGTACGGCGGGGTTGAAACGATGGGGTTAGTACGCTGGGGTTGAGACCAAGGGGTTGGTATGTCGGGATGGGTATGCTGGGATAAGTCAGTTGTCAGAAGTCAGCTGTAAGAAGTTGGTAGTGGGAAGTTGTTAGTGGTAGGAAATCGGTAGTCGTAGGAAATCGGTAGTCTTAGGAAATTGGTAGTCGTAGGAAATCGGTAGTAGTAGGAAGTCGGTAGTGGTAGGAAGTCAGTTATATGGACAGATTTGGTCGGTAGTTCGCCTGGATCAGTACGCCCGGATTCGTATGCCCTGGATTAGTATGCCCGGGTTAGTATGCCTGGATCAGTACGCCTGGCCAGCCAAATTAGCCGAGCCGGCTGGATACACCAGGATCAGTACGCCGGGGTTAGAACGCTGGGGTTGAAACGACGGGGTTGGTACGCCGGGGTACGCTGGGATTTGTCGTGCGAAGGAGTCAGTTTCATGCCAGTGTCGGTATGTCAGTTTCAGTTTGTATGAACTTTTTTCTTATTTTGTCTTGATTTAATATATTGGTTTCATTTTGTCAGAGTCAGTATGTCTGTGTCATTATGTCAGTTTGGTTATGTCAGTTTTAATTTGTCAGTTTTCTTTTGTCAGTTTTAATTTGTCAGTTTTCTTTTGTCAGTCATTATGTCAGTTTGGATATGTCAGTTTTTGGTGTGTCAGTTTTCTTTTGCCAGATATAGCGTATTGGTTTTGTTTTGT
>JH431442.1:12607-22875 GCA_000239455.1 Strigamia maritima | reverse complement strand
AGAACGCTGGGGTTGAAACGACGGGGTTGGTACGCCGGGGTACGCTGGGATTTGTCGTGCGAAGGAGTCAGTTTCATGCCAGTGTCGGTATGTCAGTTTCAGTTTGTATGAACTTTTTTCTTATTTTGTCTTGATTTAATATATTGGTTTCATTTTGTCAGAGTCAGTATGTCTGTGTCATTATGTCAGTTTGGTTATGTCAGTTTTAATTTGTCAGTTTTCTTTTGTCAGTTTTAATTTGTCAGTTTTCTTTTGTCAGTCATTATGTCAGTTTGGATATGTCAGTTTTGGTGTGTCAGTTTTCTTTTGCCAGATATAGCGTATTGGTTTTGTTTTGTTGGATTTAGTATGTCAAGTTTCATATTGTCAGTTTTCATGTCAGATTCTGTTTTGTCAGATTTTAGACGTGTATGGCCCGAGTCGCCGCTTACGTCTATAAACCTAATTCTCTCTCTCTGTGATAATGAGATATAAACTCTATGTAAATCATAGAGTTAATTATGCTTATATTTTATCACTTGTCCCTGATTGAAATATGTAAATATTCCAATAATGGATAATTTTATATTATCCTCGATACTAGGGAATGATGTCATGATGAACATTCCATCATGACTCATCCCCTATCGGATTATCTTGTCATAATCCCCTTATCAGTGATAAAGGGATTAGACAAGTATAAAAAGCCATGCAAAACAGGAAGTAGAGCTGCTTGTGGATTTGACATTGATACTGATACTGACCTGTGTATCATTGTGCTTGATTTACATTGTAATAGTTAAGCCTTTGGCGCCTCTGATTTATGAGGCAAATATGAGGCCAGTGAAATCAGTTATGCATCCGCTTATATACCCGCTTACGCGGTTATACCAGATGGCTGCCGAGATCGAGTGGCCAAGATAGCCGGACTACGGTCGACAGGACCTTCATGCCCGTAACATACTTGGTAGCTTCGAAGACGCAGCACAGGACCTGGCCGACCCGTGGGTAAAGTAATGTCTGTGTTATCTTTTCTCCTCTTTCATGGCCCGGGGCCCCTTTGTGAAATAACGCGTCGTGCAAGACGCAGATTTGCGGCATCATGTTTGATGGCGCACATAAGATTCACTAGGTGAAATTCGGGCATACAGATCACCAAGTGATCCGTAATCCTTTTGGCACCTAAACCGCCGTGTGATTGGAATGGTTTAACCATTGGCGGGAATCAATTTGCACCTCTTTTCTTGGGTCAAGATTTAATGTCTTGGTGACTACATGTGTTGGTCTAAAGTTTAGATCAACTCATGTTAGCTTTGTGACGACCATATTGCAAAGTCAACGCTGATATTCAGATTGCTAGGACTAATTTCTCCAACGTGCTTGCCACACCTGGGGGAGAAAACTTCCAAGCCCAGCCTCCTCGTGGCCTCCCCTGGCTACTCCACTGTGGCACTTTGTTTTTCCGCTGCAGTGGTGCTAATGGGTTCTCTGGTTATCTATCTTCTTGTTTTTTTGCTCTGCTTTCTCTTCTGTGGCTTTTGTCTCTGTTTTTGACCATTTTTTTGATAATGTAATGCTGCATTCCATTCTGCAATGGGATGTATGAATGTAGTGTTTATCAATGGTCAAATGTGTTTGTTTATGTCAGATTTATATTGGTCAGATTTAAAGACGTGTATGACCTCTGTCGTCGTTTACGTCTATAAACTCAATTCTATCTATCTATCTATCTATCTTGCCACACCACGTAGTAGATCGGAAACAATGGAATAAACTAGTTGTGTAAGATATTTATTCAAGTGTAACAATAAAGTAATTTAAACCTGAATTTAAGTGTTAATGTATTTTAATCTGGACTCATTGCGACTTTGTCTCGGTACTATATGCATTTTAGGCGGTAGTATCGTGTTAAAGTTGCGGAATCGATATATCGGACGATATATCGATGGCCAAGTCACCCCGTCACAAGCTGACGAAGTAACTAACGCGAGACAAAGGCCAAGTCACAGGTAGGCTGTGGGTACGAGATTTGGTCTCCAATTACCCACACTACTTACTTGTCTGTGAATGACAACACCAAAACGCTTCAGTCTACCCGAGTAATAAGCGTAGATTTGGTTGTCAAAGGTTAAAAATAATTATACATACGTTATTTCGCCACAAAATCTCTAATAAATCATGGGTTTGGTATTCGCTTTCGTTTAGGAAAACGCGCCGTTACGTCAGTTGCATCCTGTTGAAATATGAGCAGAATCCAATATGTTGAGCAGAGAATGGAGCAAACGTGTTGTCGGAACACTTGTCAAAGTCGCAAGTGCTAATGTTTATTTAAAAGATCAAAAGGTGGCGCCTGAACTACGGAAGCTCAGTGGGAACACCAGACAAATATTTACAAATATACAATTGTACAGTAACTTATATAGTACATCAATAAATCATAACATAAATACAATAACTAGAATAAATACAGAAATAAACAAAAGTAATTCAACACATCCACAACTGAACTGGGTTTGGTAGTGCGTGCCCCGCCATCTATGGAGGACGCGGGCGTTCTTGATGAGGTCAACTCGGGTTCGCAGGCTGTGGTAACAATTAAAGCGTCGTGTTCCCGAGTCTGAGATCGGTCATTGACCGTGGCGACCGGTGCAGGTGCGACCGGTCGCGAGTCTAACTCCGACTCAACTTCGGTTACGAAGACATCATTGTCAGACTCTGGAACCATAGTCTCCGCAATGTGTTCATCGGAACTCCACGTTGGTGTGGGGTGCTCCGCTTCGGATGCACAAACCTGATCCTTTTTCCAATATTCCGGCCGCAGTTGCCGCTTACGCCGGTAAACCCTATTCTCTCTCTCTCTCCCAATATTCCACCGGAAATTCAGGATCAGGAATATAAGGCAGTAAGTCTTTAATATTAATTGATGGTTCAATAAAACCATCTTCTAATTTTTCTGGGGGAGAAAATTTCCAAGCCCAGCCTCCTTGTGGCCTCCCCTGGGTACTCCATTGCAGCACTTTGTTTTTCCGCTGCAGTGGTGCTAATGGGTACTCTGGTTATCTATATCTCCTTTTTTTGCTCCGCTTTCTCTTCTGTGGCTTTTGTCTCTGTTTTTGATCATTTTTTTGATAATGTAATGCTGCATTCCATTCTGCAATGGGATGTATGAATGTAGTGTTTATCAATGGTCAAATGTGTTTGTTTATGTCAGATTTATATTGGTCAGATTAAAAGACGTGTATGACCTCAGTCGTCGCTTGCGTCTATAAACTCAATTCTATCTATCTATCTATCTAATTTTTCTAACTTATAGGCGTGTCCTCCAAGCACTTTGACAACACGCCACGGCCCGTTTCGTCGCTCTGCGAGCCCCGCGGAGAACTTATTCTCCTCATTGGAAAGATGATGTGTTTCTTTCCAAACCAGGTCATTTACTTCAAACGTAAGTACATTATATTTTTTATTATGAATATCCCTATGACGTTCATAATTCTTTTTAACTCTTTCACACATGAAATCATGTGCACATTTAATTGTGTCGCGCAATCGATCGATAAAATCTTGTGGGTTATTTTTATCGAATTTGCCGGCACACTTAATCATTCTCGGGTCCCATGGTGCATAGACCACGCGACTCGAATTTAATAACATCGGCGTACTGCCCGTTGCTTCCGAAATGGCAGTTCAACTCGCAAATGCGAAATCATTTACATATTTCGGCCAATGTGAATGCACATCGGAAAATATCGCTAACATCATTTTAATATTCCGATTTGCTCTTTCTGTTGGGTTGGCTGATGGATTAAATGGACTAATTAACGCCCGTTTAATCCCCATTCTCGTACAGAACTCAGAATAAACTTTACTTATAAACTGAGGCCCGTTATCACTTATTATTTTCCTCGGAATTCCTTGGCGACAGGCTACTTCATGTAGCTTTGCAGCTACAATTTTCCCTGTCGCCTTACTAAGAGGAAACAACTCGATGTATTTAGTGCAATTATCTAAAATCACTAAAAGCCATTTGTATTGATTTATTCCTACAGGTTTTGGACCCATTAAATCAACACACACCGTTTCCCAAGGAGAAGAAATATTATGTGGCGTATATTTGCCAGCTGTTGCTTTGGATTGGTTAGGTTTGTATTGTTGACAATGTTGACATGAGCGGACATAATTTCTTACATCTCTGCTCATGCCTTTCCAGTGGTAAATTTGTTTTACCCGGTGTTTTGTTTTGAGGATTCCCTGGTGTGCAGACATGGGGTGACCATGGCATGCAAAGAGAACCCTTCGTACTAATGATCTTGGAATGGCTGCCTTGAAGCCATTTCCTGCATTATCTAACTCATCTTCTTGTGTTGGACAGCCTCCTCGTGGCCTCCCCTGGCTACTCCACTGTGGCACTTTGTTTTTCTGCTGCAATGGTGCTAATGTGTCCTCTGGTTATCTATTTTCTTCATTTTTGCTCTTCTCTTTAAAAGACGTGTATGGCCTTAGTCGCTGCTTGCGTCTATAGACTGAATTCTATCTATCTGTCTATCTTGTGTTGGAGCAAAGAACACAAGCAAATCACCATCCATTATGTAACCACGAGATTCAGATTTAATCTCGTGATTATTTTTATCACACTTATCAAAAATTCTTTATCAAAAATTCCATTTTTGATAAAGTTAATTATTTTAAATAATCGGTTACCTGCACGTTGTGCAGCGATTATTTCTTCTCGAGTAGGGGGAACTTCTTTCATTGCTTCCGTTAGAGCACTAAACAAAGTTACTAATTTTTCTTTTTTAAGTGTAAAATCCGGCTCATCCGACTCTGCTCTCTCCTCCTTTGATTGATTTCCGTCTATCCAGCGGACATCGACGGAACATAAATCATTAGAGAAGATTTTCTGAAGAGTCGGCTTTACGGGTACTTTCCACTGAGGCCAATATTGTTTTATTTCGACTTCTTCAAAATAATCATCAGGTAAGATCTCCTTATTTGGTGTACGGCTTAGGGCATCTGCAATCTGGTTGTATTTGCCCTGGCGATATTCAATTTTAAATGGGCCACATTGTAGCCGAATTGCCCATCTGGCAAATCTGCCAGACGGTTCTGGAGTCGACATAAGCCATTTAAGGGCTTGTGCATCTGATTCCAGAATAAATGTCGTATATTCTATAAAAGGTCTGAAGCGCTCGACAGCCCATATGACTGCCAAACACTCCAGTTCGTTGTCGAGTAGCGGACTTCGGCGTCCCGTAGCACTCGACTTGCATAAGCAATTGGCCGTGGTGCCACTTTGCCATTTAACTCGAAGTCCTGCATTAACACTGCACCCAGACCCATATGCGAAGCATCTGTCCGAATAACAAATGGCTTCTGCAGATCTGGACGCTGCAATTCGATATTCTTGGCTAACTCAGCCTTTAATAATTGAAATGTTGCTTCAGCGTCATCATTCCACTTGAATTCCGGCACCTTGCCGTCAATTAATTTGGCGGTACGGGTTAGTAGAGAAAGGAGTCTGGTAATTGTTGCGTAGTTTTTCACAAATCTACGCAAAAAGCCAGTTAACCCTAAGAATCTTTGTACTTTGACAAGTGGGTTGAGGAAATTCCTCAACCGCCTTTAACTTCAACTGATCACACTTCCAACCCGTTGTGTTGATATAAAACCCTAAAAATTTAATTTCAGTACGACCTACACTGCATTTATCAACACTAATTGTTAGTCCTGCCTTTTTAAGGCGTTCGATGACGTCCTTTACGTGTTTTAAGTGGTCCTGCTACGTTTCTGAAAACACGATAACGTCATCGAGGTAAACATGGGCGTAGTTGTCCTAGGCCTCACCAAGGACTTTCTCCATCATGTTTTGAAAGGTGGAGGGTGCATTGCACAGGCCAAAGGGCATTCGGACAAATTCATATTTGCCCTTAGAGGTTTAAAATGCGGTCAACTCTTTGCTAGCATCATCCATTTTTACCTGGTAATAACCTTTTACCAGATCTATGCTTGTAAAGAACTTTGCACTTCCCAAATGATGTAACATCATTTGCAGGTCGGGCATTTCTGTAGTTTGGGGTTTGGTTACGGCTTTTAACCAGCGATAGTCGATGCACAAACACGGTACGTGCCATTTGGTTTTGCAACTATTAAGGGGTGACTAGCAAATGAGCCAGTGGATTGTTGGATAAGCCCTAACTTTTCCAACTCCTCCACTAAATTGATTATTATCTTTTTTTGGCCGGGTTGTACATTCTATACGGGCTCGATCTGGGCGTTCCCGTAAGTTCAATTTGGTGTTTCACCAAATTTGTACAACCTGGTTCATCTGTAAAAACAGCTTTAAACGTCTCCAGTAAATCTTTTAATTGTTGGCGCTGCTCCGCCGTGCAATTAGAATCTTTTACTAATTTTTCACTCCAAGTGAGTGAATCCGCAATTTCTGCACGGGTCGTCGTGATGGGTGATGCCGTAGGAACATCACCTGGCGCCGGTTGCACTTCATCTAACAATTTATACAGGGCATTGTCCCCGGACTCATCATGAGTTCGTTTTACTGCTTGGCGCTTCCTGAGTTGCATTAACTCAGGTGTTACATTAGTAGCGGGGACATAAGGAATAATTAAATCAGGGAAATCTTCACAACAGCAGACCTGCTGTTGTGGTTTCAAGAAAAGCCCTGTTTTTCTCATGAAATTATGTCCGATGACAATGGGTGTTACCCCTTTTTTCAACACAATGAAATCAAACCAGGTGCGACAGTTTCCCCACTGGACAGCCAGGCGCACCTTGCCCAGTGGTTTATGTTCTATACCCACTGCCGCCACACTATAATGGGACTTCAGCGGTTTTAAATCCGCAGGAGTTAAATTTACTGATGCTAAAATTTGCTCCCTGATGAAGCAACTTGAGGCACCAGTATCCATGAGTGCTGTGGCTTCATGACCTTCTAGTTTTATTTGAATAAAAGCAAAGTCATGAGCTTCACCTTGTGACGGTCTCGAACCGTAGTTATGGCGAGGAATTGCCACTAGAGCGCGCTATGCGTCTTTAGCGGCATATTCGAACTACAACAATAAATATAAATAAGTGGATAATAAATATCGCACTTATTTATGACATTACCAAAAGTAATGGCCAAGAAATATATAATTTATATATTCTATTGACCATTCGCCCCAATCCACATCGGAATGTTGGATGATACCGGAAGTGGTCATTACATTCCACAACCGGCATCACCCATTGGTCACTCTGTTATCTACACATTCCTTAGGGATTAGTGAGAGATTAGCAGAGTATATAAGCTCAAGCAAAACAGGAAGTAGTGTGAAATACTGAACTGAAACCCTGAACTGAATGTTTGATCTGTGATATTGTTTTGCCTGTGATTATTTGCCTAGATGGTATGTGTTATTATATTGAGTGTATATATTGATATTGAAAGTGTAGTGTAACATAACCATAGCATTTTATGGGTTGCGTGTTACTAACCATACTTTATAGTGTCATACATGTATATAGTCGATGTATTGCACGTCCCTGTGGCACCTGTGTTTGTGTTACTCAGTAACACCTGTTAATAGGTGAATATGAGGCGAACATGGGGTCAAAATGACTATACTTCCCACATGGTGTTGGAACATTATGTGTTGAGCTTTTGGCCGCCGATGTTGGGGACTGTCTTGTGTCGCATGGGCCATACGGCATCAGGGAGCGACTGTGACACGGTCTTTGACGACGATAGACCTCAATGTGACGCGACATTGGACCGGGGCTGCGGTGAGTAACTCGTCTGTTGTTTACATCCCAATTTCTGGCCCTGGGCCCTTAATGTAGAATAACGCGCCGTGTAAAGACGCGGAATGTGGGTCAAACCACTTAGGTCGCCACGTGGCTGTGGCTTGACCATTTACACCTCTTTTTCTTCCCCTAATGTTTTATTACAGCTGTGTTGATTGCATTATACTTTCCTGTATAGATGTAATCAATCTATCTTGTTCCTTTTGGTTGTGACAGACTGTAAGTCGACCATATCCCTCAGGATCGCCAAGATATCACCATTGTGTTAAGCCTAAGCACATGGAACCAAATAGGCCTAAGGTATGCAAATCGATCTCATTTGCATATCTTAGTATTTTATAATTGTAAGAGTAAATAAATTCTATTGATAAATTAAAACTATATTTGCATATTCTTTATTCTCGGTACTTTTTGTGTTTGTATCGTGTTATATGCATTGTTGGATCGGCCGACATTATAACAATGTCGACCCCGATTCCACACTGTCACAACCTGACTTAAGTGTATGGAGACCCCAGGCTGCACACAGTCAAGGTGATCTGTCGAAGAGTAGGGTAAGGTCGACTGGTCATCGACCTCATCAGGATGGGGAAGGGTGGGTGACACTTCCACGTCCGTGAGGGGATTCCCCCAACTATTGAACATAGTTGAGCCAACACCACTTCTTGCTCGCGGGGACTGGGATGGACTGCCCAGTCCCCGCCTCGGCGTTTTTTGCCTCCGGGCAATCGTCGGTATCGTGATTTTTTCTTTTACATAGAAAACATCTATCTATCTTGCTAATAATTTAGCAATAAGGACATTGGTCTTCGCCAATGACGACTGATTACTTTCTCCCGAAGATAGGTTGGACTTATTTTTAATTAAACGTGGGCATTCGTTTTTATAATGCCCTACCTGTCCACAGTGAAAACATTTTCTCTTTTCAAATCTCTTCTTAACCTGTTTCAACTCGTTATAATAAATCTTTTTTTTTTATTTCAGATTCGGACTCCACGAATCTGATGACTCACTGGTCATTACGACAGTTGGCAAAGCTGCCATCTGCTTAAAGGTACACTTTCTCTTTTCGAATTTTGGAAAGCGCCCGACCGTTTATGTTAATGAGATTTATTCTCTTTCACCTCCTCCACCGAGAGATTATCACGGCCTTTTCCTCTTTCTTTGCTGGCTCAGGAACAACCTCTGCAGGGCCTGACTCCTCAGCCACCGCAAAGAAAGGCTTTTGTCGGCATACAAAGTCATACAACTCATGTATGTCGGCCAGGTGCTTTTGATGGGCTATCAGCATTGTTCTAACAAATGCTGACGCGTTTTTATACAGATGTCGCCCCGCTTCCATAGGAGACGACTCACTCCTTCTAGCGCAAAGTAGATAAAACCGAGTGATAAAATCAAACGCGGTCTCATCTTTTCTCGTCCGACATTTATCTAGGTCATCTGCTAATTGCAGATGGTCTTTCCCAAAACGGGTGGTAAATGCCGTTTCGAACTCTGCCCAATTTTTGAATTGGGGCCCAAAACGCTCAAACCAGAAACTGGCTACGCCGGCGAGGTGAGCGGGCACGCACTTTGTTACGGCCCGATCTAACGTGTCTCCTTTGGCCGTGACAGCATTCTTCACGGCCCATAAAAATTTAATCATTTCCTCGTCCGATTCCGTGCCATTAAACGTTGGAATGCCCGCACCTTTGTAATGGATGCGGTTTGCGTCGGCATTGGAGGCGGACGAGTCATTGTTGGGTGGAGCACTCGAGTTGCTCGCACTGCGGTCACCTACGCCCGCACGACGGAGTGCCTCGGCAATCATGTGGGCGTAGAAGTCAGGTGTGTATTGCGCGTGCCACCACTTGCTCGTCCCGTGAACGGGGGTTGCTTTGGTGGTAGCGGCGGTGGGTCGCTAGCGGGTTTGAAGAAACTATTCTGGCTACCTGCCTCTGTCCGAACAGAGGCAATATCTTCATCAAAAAAGAGAATGTCGCTTACGCTGAGCAAGGGACTTGGTGGTGCAGGTCGAGGAGTTTTGCCGTTTGTGACGATCCGATATTCGGGGAAATTACCAAGCGATAATAACCTCGAAATACCGACTAAATCACTGCCAACTACGCGAGATGCGGAAGTGATAACTCAGTGTGTGAAAATGTACGGAAACTCAGAGGGAAAAATATACACATAACTTATCAAAACATGACAATCTGCATTTATTAACAGAGCTCTGACTAACAATTACTTATACAAATCTAAAGCCAGGAATAGTATACTATCGAACAGAGTGTAATAATATAAATGTACGGCGTTAATCTGGAGTATGTCTAGGTCTGAATCTTTATCTGTCATTCCTGGTTGGTCTGAAGTGGTTCTAACAGGATTTGGAGTGGGAGGTCGATCCGACTAACGGTTGACTTTTGGCTGTATTCGTCACAAGGTTTGGGCTGGCATTGCCGAATGACAATGTGTCCCAGACAGATGATGATCAAGACTCGGGCCATATG
>JH431442.1:0-12587 GCA_000239455.1 Strigamia maritima | reverse complement strand
TCCTTATAGTCCGGCGCTCCGCATCGCGACTAACACGTTAATAGATAGTTATCCAACCGAAAGTAGAGTGGTCACGATAACTGGCATGTCCAGATCAATAATCACCACTCTCCGATGTGTCACAACATCATGTCATCATCACTTTTGTATATTCGCGGTACATAGGCCTTCATAACATAAATGCTATGGCTCACTACGGTCTTTACGGTTGTTGCACCTGCCGGTTCGAGAGTCTTAAAAGCGTTCTGAAACCACGTCAACTAGGTAAATCTGAACATAATATCAATATATCTTTAAGGGTTATCTGGAACCAAATAGAGCTCTGCAAGCCCTTTTATAGTGGTCGCTCACTTGGGGGTCAGCCGGTGTCCAATTGAACATCAGTATGACCATCAGAGGCGGGCACTATAAGCTTAACTATGACACGTCGGGAGTTGGGCCAATCGGTACAACTTCCTGTCAGGGTCCAAGCGAACTCTGCTTGACCAGGGTCAAGGGTCAGCTACACAAACTAGGAAGTAGGTCGCACGTGCGACCAATTACCTAGATACGCAAGAAAGGACTAAGGGTTGCGAGGAATTCCTCACAACACTTTCCCTAAATAATAATCACTTTTACAAGTGATTTCCATCCAATGTATAAATAATAATGTGAAATATTATTATTTATCATAATTCAATAAACATATACTCTCTTATGAATTATTTACTTGTCAAACTGTTCTTAGTTATTTATTAGACCCAATAGTGAGAATAATTGATAGCTGTAGTTTGGATATGGCGCGGACAAACTGTCGGCGCCATCTAGTGGCAGAATAATAAGTAGTTTCCGATTTTGGACCGTCACACGTTAACTACACGACGGGGAATTTGGTGCGGAACGGGTTGCGGTGTACAAACGGGACTCAGGAAAGGATACGCAGGCAGAGAAAGGTTCATCGAAAAGGGTACTTTATTCGCCAAGTTAACAGGAGTAGAGGTGGTGGTTGGCGGGACGGGTTGGGTCGCGCCAACACTTGCGGTGTTAACGGGATTGGGCGGCACTTCTTTAGATAGCATCCTTTCCAAATTGCCGTCCAGCAATTGGGAGAGTGATGCGTTCTCCTCCTGCTGCTGTCTCAGTCGGCCTTGGAGATCCGTGGCCTCCGCCAACTGAGACTGCTCGGTCTCTCTCCATTGTGCGCTTAATTGTTCAATTAAGTGCGAAGCGCGTTCCCAAAAATGGGGTTCGGAATCAAACTCGTGGATCACGCAACAATGATCTACACGTTTGATACCAAGCTGGCTCATTTAACTCGTTTGCCGGAGATAAGGGCGTTTCTATCGAAAACCCTACCGATCGTTCCCGTGAGCGACGTCGGAGTTTCGTCCCTCTTATCTCAGGCTCAACCCTTATGCTACTTGACTCCTCACTGTGTTGTACGGCCACGGCCTCGTCACGTTGCCGTGCACTTACATCCATGGATACAATTAACTCTTTCAAAGGCATTCTAGCAACTAATCAAGCCCCCATAATATCTATAAAAAGCTAATCAATTCTTTAAATATTAATTATCCCCGGATAATTAATAAAGACACAATAAAAGGTTGAAAGTTCTAAACTAGAGCTAGCTTATCCGAAAATCCAGCTAACCTGAAATCCTTATCACAGCAAGTAATAAATTAATCAGGAATAAACCTAACACTTTAACTAATATGTAATGTTATTTCTTTTCTTACCGTCAATATGTAGATTTCAGTTATCAGACCTGTTGAAATCCAAAGGCACACACACAAATATTTTGACACCGTCAAAAGGAATCGAACAACTGGAGAAGTGGCAAGCACAAACTTCAGAAGAAGAGTGAGGGAAAACTTGCCAAATTCGTCGGTCTTTCTAATGATTCTGTTTGGTATTTGCATACCATGCTGTCAATTAGCCCCTTGGGGACTCCATGGTCCGAGGTCCTAAAAATAGAGTGCTTTGGACAATGTCCAGATTTATTATTACAGGTAAACTTTTGAATTTTTTAAATTTTTATATCCCTAAATATAAGTTTATAACACACATAATTTTATTGCAAAAATATGGAGGCGGTGGCCATGTGACTGGTCATACTAGGGGGAAACAAACATTTCCCTTTTGTACGAGAGTCAAAGTCGGGACCTTTGAGGTGGAGCCACCCCCGATGTCCGACCCATTCATGCCTATGGTCATTAAAATATTTTTTCCCATTCACTTCCATTTCTCATGCTCCATCCCCCTATTTTAATTACCAAGAGCCATGGTAACAAAAGAGCGGAACCGAAGCAATCGAATCAATAAAAGTGAATAAAAATAAAAATAACCAGATGTCCTCCAAAACTTGACCGGTCACTTTTAAGTGGTCCCTTTTATTTGGTCGGGTGGTCGCCAAGTGGAACCACCATGTGATGGCCCTGGGCATTGCCATGGAGAGTCTTGTAAGAGACGCTCCCCTACCTTGTTAATGCCCGAGGCTTATTTGAAAGGACCCCTCTCGGAGTGACCTGTTTGTTTTCTGGAGAAGAGGAAAACAACACAAAAAAAAATTATAACCAAATAACATTAAACTTAGAAAAATCTGTACCCGCACTTATGATTATCCAACTAGACAATTTACACAAGATGTGACGGTCTCGAACCGTAGTTATAGTGAGGAATTGCCACTAGAGTGCGCTGTTGCGTCTGTAGCGGCATATTCGAACTGTAGCAATAAAACTATAAATAACAGGATAATAAATATCACTCTTATTTGTAGTATTAGTCAAAAGTAGTGGTCAGAGAATATATAAATATAAGTTCTGCTGACCATTCGCCCCGACATAGTGGATGATGTAGAGGGTGGAATTCTAACATTCCACAACCTGCTTTACCCATTGGCTGCTCTGCTATCTCCACATTCCATGAGGATTAGGGAGGATTAGCAGGGTATATAATGCCATGTAAAACAGGAAGTAATGCTTCTGCATGAACTGAACTTGACCATTGAATGTTGTTTGACCTGTGATATTGCCTATGATTTATTACCTTAGTGTTTAAAGTGTTATATATTATATTTATTTAAGTGTATTATTTAAGTGTAGTGTATAACCTTTAAAGTAAGTCTATGGTGCCTCAGGGCCTTGATCGGCCAGAAACTGAGGTATATATGAGGCAAATATGGGGCCAATATAATGGTCTGTATACCATGCACATTGGACATTGCGTTCCTCTATGGCCGCCGACATCGGGGAGGTCAACAGGCTGATCGGGCGTGGCCAAACGGCCTACGGGCGACTGGGAAGGCCACGCATCGGCGTGTGACAACTCGAGGACGCGACACAGGACTGGGACCGACAATAGGTGAGTAAGTCACTCTGTTACTTTTCTCCCTCTCATGGCCCCGGGCCCCCAATTTGAGATAACGCGTGGTGTACGACGCGGAACGTGGTTTCGACCACTCAGGTCGCCATCGGCAATGGCGAGACCAAGTACACCTCTTTTTTCTTCTTATGTGATTTCACTATTATTCCCATAGTAGTGAAATCATATTATCTGGTCAGATTACTTTTGTGTGACATACTTTTAAGTCAGCCACATTCCTCGTAATCGCCAGGACCCTCAGCCATTGTGTTAAGCCTAAGCACATGGAACCACATGGTAAAGTAAAGTGTAATTTTATTTCTAGTCAATGTTAATTTGTATTTACCTGAATAAATAATATTTGTTAATAAAGTTAAACCAGTTTGCATAATTCATCTTGGTACATTTTTTGGTGTTTTGTATCGTGTTGTATGCACCGTGGATTGGATGATATTGTTATATATCGATCTCAATCCCACATTGTCACAAAGATACCAGAAAATATCCAAACTTGATAAATCAAACAAAAATATATACACATTAACATGAAAAGTCAACTTCAGTGTTTGAGTGAATATCATAAAAATATAAAAATAAAATAATAAAAAAAAAATAATTTTTCAAAACTGAAGACACATTTATTTATTTTTAATGAATATTTTAATTTTACTGGTGGAAAACCACTTGCAAGTCATATACTGACTGTTGGGCTTTAAGTCACTTTTCCAGGCAATACGCGGGACACTGGCATCAAGCTCCCTCCGGTCTAGCTCTGCGTCAAATCTCGACGCCAAACTAGGTACAGGCGCTCAGAACCACTTAACAGGTGTGTTTTACCACCCTGAGAAGATTTCAATGAGCTCTATTCTACTAGCAGGATATGATAAATAACTCCAACCTCAGAATATGCACTTACAAAATTTTAACCCTATTGTTCACAATTACTCCCTTAAATCCCCATTAAGTTTACAATACTCAACAATTTAGTTGTTGTATTAAGGTGCATTTTCACTTGCGAGAGAATTTCTCGCGCCACAAAAAAAATCGCGCTAACAATCGCACCGCTTTAAAAATCAAGCTCTAGCTTGAGCATTTTCATTAGAGCTAAAAGAGCCACTTCTTGCTTTCAAAAATTTTGTAAAAATCAGTTGACATTTCATGAAATATACATTAGTGTGAAATGTTTAGCATCAAATATTGCTGAATTTATTATTTTTTGGCTTTTCTGGATGTGGATGGCATTGATTAATCAAGATTAAAAATTCAAGTGGAGAAAAAAAATCAGCGCCATTTGCAATTGTGGGTGGAGCCTGTTCAAATGCCAAAACTGTTGGTTCAGATTGACACATGGCGCGATTTTAGGCGCGATTTTGTGAGCAAAGCTAGACTTGACAGAAGCTCGCGAGAAACAGAATCGCGCCAACAATCGCGCGCCTTTGCAAGTCTAGCTTGCATGAAAATGGATAAGCGTGCAATTTTTGTCGCGCGATTATTGAAAATTAGGCGCGAGAAATGGCATTTCTCGCAAATGAAAATGCACCTTTACACACTCAACACTTTTATTTCTTTTCTTTCCTGCCAAACAATCTGATTAAAGGCCCTTTCAAGGAGGCGTGCTTCCCAGCACGTCTCATCAAGAGCACTTTGTTATTGTAAGCAGGTGTTTACGCACCCTTGACTCCTGTTAAAACAAAGAAGCAAAAATGGGGGGAAAACATTACGTCTCACTGCCCTAGGGCTACTAAAAGTGCGCTCGCTTATAAGACCTCACCTACACCTAAATTAATCTAACTTAAGTAACTAAGAATACATGAGTGGATGAGGGAAGACCAGTGTGACAAATGGTCATCTAGCCTTCTGGATGTGACCAGGTAAAAAGAGGTCTAAATGGAAAATAATTGAAGGGAAATCCCTTGCTTATTTCATAAGAAAATGACCAAAGGAAGTAGTGGTCAGAAATTGAAAGTTATGAAATAAACTTTTAAAATAATGTCCAAAAGGTAAGAAGTGGACTGAAACAAGAGAAGGTTATTGAGGAAAGGCCCTGCTAGCCCCCAGGACGACCAGAAGACAAAAGTGGTCGAGGGGAAGTCATTGAGGCCTTGACTGCATCTTCTAACTCCCTGGGATGACCTTATGAATAAAAGAGGTCTGGGAACTTGGGAACAAAAGAGAACTAGTGTGTTGCAAACCACAACAAACAAGTAAAAATATAAAAATCCATATTTTATATAAAAACTTGTTGAAACATTTTAAAACATAAAACCAAAAATACCATACTTATAAAATTTGCGCCCAGCCTCCTTGTGGCCTCCCCTGGGTACTCCATTGCAGCACTTTGTTTTTCCGCTGCAGTAGTGCTAATGGGTCCTCTGGTTATCTATATCTCCTTTTTTTGCTCCGCTTTCTCTTCTGTGGCTTTTGTCTCTGTTTTTGACCATTTTTTTGATAATGTAATGCTCCATTCCATTCTGAAATAGAATGTACGAATGTAGTGTTTATCAATGGTCAAATGTGTTTGGCTGTGTCAGATTTATATTGGTTAGATTTAGTATGTCAGTTTAAGTATGTCAGATTAAAAGACGTGTATGACCTCAGTCGTCGCTTGCGTCTATAAACTCAATTCTATCTATCTATCTATAAAATTTGCATATTTTATCCCACTCTTCCCCTTTCAGGCATTTTGGATACCACACAAGATGGTATCCCAAGAGGCATGGACTAAACAAAACAACCAAAAAAAAAATTTAATAACCAAAAAAAAATTTTTGAGAGAAGGGAAAAAAAAATTTTTAAAAATTTGCATAAAGTCTACTCAAACACACTCCAATCCCATCGTGGATACCACGTAAGACGGTTATACATGGTTTCCACTCATTTGACGGGGTATTAACTACCTCGTGATACCCAAGGGGTTGGGAGCTATGCTAGTCCTGGGGCCAGGAACAGCACTCTCTTGCCATCTTACCCCAAGATGGCGCCCCTACGCTGCCAGGTTTGCTGTCAGGTTGTCATGGTGACTCACAAGTCTCCATCATGTCCACGTCACAACTCGATCTTGAGTAGCACTATGCAACGGGGTATGAGGTTCAGGAACCTGAACCTCATTACAACAACATGTAAACAGTTCAAGAGCAGATAATAAAGAATAGATAAAGACAAGAATTATCAAGACATAACATAATTTATTCTAGGGACACTAGACAATATCTACACATATCTGGGTTACACCCATCACTAACAATACATAACAACTAGTCCTATCTAATACAGTATCTAAACCCTATATAAACTCATGACCAAGCGTGGCCAGCCAGCGCGGCTGAAACTCTTGCCTAAGGCGAGAGAAGCAAGTCACAACACTGATAATGAAATGATTCTATCTATCCCTATGCCTAGCTAAGCATTTCTAGTTGTTGTCCGGGGGTTTTCTGATCCTTTGTCCATCCTTGGTCCAATGGTGGTTTGTGGTCGTACGATACACTGGTGCTGTCCGTCCTATCTAATAATATCCTGGTTTCTCATGTCCAACTAGCCCAAGTTGGACATGCAAATCTGTAAACCTTAACAGAAATAGCCAAAGAACCACTGGGCTTCAGATCATTGAGGAACCCCAGTGGGTAAAGAATGCAGGGCCCCGTTGAACATTCTGCCATGGCCCTGTGTGCGGAAAAGATACTTAAAATAGCAGACTAAGGGGAACAATAGAGTTTGGGACCAAGCCCGAAGTGAGGAGAAAGAGCAGGGTTGACCCGAGGGCGGCCAGAAGCTGGAAATGAAGGCAGGCGGTCCCAAAGGTTTAGGTCACTCATCCTTATTGAAGGCAGGCGGTCCTAAGGTGTCAGGCTACCCATCCAACAAGTCTGAACTATACGAAAGAACTCCCCCATGGAGTATGGGTGGGCAAGGGCAGCGATCCCTCACCCTGACATAGTCGAGCTATGTCCAATATTGCCATAAGTACGGTCATGGCGCACGGGTGTCGGTCCAAGGGGCTCAAGAATAACAAAAGTGTCAAATATAAAAAATATCAAGTTTCAAGAGCCCTGCTGCAAGGAATTGCAGCAGTTTATATACTTGTGTCAGCCCCTGGTTAATTGGAGAATCAACCAGGGAGGGGCACATTAGTATGTCATCCAATGACATATTAATCCGCCATCTTGGAAAGGTGGAGTGGAGCCACTCCGCTTGGAAACTCGTCATTATGCCACGGGGACATAATCAGGTAAGGTGTATTTATTCTATACCTTTAGAGTGGCAGGGAATCCTGCAACTCTTTTTTCTTTATTTACAGAGCTTTCCTGCGTCACAGCATCGTCTGCCCCGTTACTGGGCATCTCGACACTAGCGCCTGCGGACTGCCATCTAGTGGTGGTTTCCGGAACCACCGAAGTAAACCACTTGTAATCTCAGCAAATAAAGTACTCTGCTCTTTAATAAAATGGCGCTTTTATTGTTATTAAATCATACGGTCCAGTTTGGACCGTCACATACTCAGCCTATTTCAGTCAGCCGTTCAAAAATATGGATTGCCATCTTGCGTGCGTTTAGACTTAGGCGGCAAAAATAC
Organism: Strigamia maritima; assembly: GCA_000239455.1. NCBI lineage: Eukaryota > Metazoa > Arthropoda > Chilopoda > Geophilomorpha > Linotaeniidae > Strigamia > Strigamia maritima. Next base: position 4,675 of record JH431442.1, on the reverse strand, counting down.
AAAGGTGGCACTATTTATTACTATTACATTATATGCTGGAACATCCATTGCGTGGTCCTAATCGGAGTAGTATAATCACTGGTCGCAGCGTGCATAATCAATGAATTGAGCGTCTGTGGCGTGATGGATGGGATGGATGCTTTGCATTATTCCATTCATTATTTACTAAATTGGAAGGAGGAGGATTATTAGATTCTTCTAATGAGACACATTTGTTTGCTCTACTTTTTTGCCCAGGATAAATGAGCATTTAGAACTATTTACGGATGGTTGGAACTACCACAGTATATCCACAGAGAGGAACCAAACTCCCCGTCAGCTGTGGTTAAGGGTATTCTGCGCACTAATGATTCCCGGGTTGCCAGAGAAATGCGTGAAGAAGTTTTTGATCCTGTATATAGAATAATATTTATTAAGACTGGAAAATGTTACTTTTTTGTTTAATTTCTAAAATTGAAAAACAAACCAATGGTGCCTATGTTCATCTAATGATAAAAAAAATTGCATAATTTTTTGGTTAAAAAAAGTCTAATTAACTCCATGATTATGAACGAAAAAGTAAAATTCAATATTTAAAAAAAATAATCAATAATCAACCATAATGTTTGTTTCATTTTTTGCAAAATGTATATGGTGTTGAATTGAATTCCGACGATCATTTTTATGATGACAGCGATGATGCCAGTAATATTGTAGTAACTCAAAATTCAATTCTTATAAGCGATGATCAATTCACAAGGTTATGCGAGGAGATGGATCCAAAACGGCCCAGTGATTCATTCGGCGTGGATATTTATCTCGAAGTTTTGCTCTTTCTGCGTGAATGTGGTGTTGCTGTTGCATAAGTTTGTCCTATTGAAATTGGACATCTTTGAAACTGTATCAGCTCTTCTAAATCATTTGATAAAAATTTATTACCAAAAAAATAATTTAATAAAAAGTAAAAATTTGTATACATTTGTAACAAATGTCGAATTTGTAAATACACTAAATTGATTTAAGTTGAAAGGGAATAGGCCTCAAATCTATAAAAAATGTTGTCGTGTTGCTCGGGAGTCGGACAATCTCTAGAGTTGATTTTCCATGATTATATCTATTTTCCACCTCAGGTTTAGGGTTAAAATGTGTGTGCTAGGAGGTGCTTCTTCTTGGGAGTTTCACCAATTTCCAAGCACATGGCGCGCTAGTTGACATAATTATTAGAAAACTCACTATTTGGTTGTATATCCACTGAAGGTCACTAAAAGGTGAGGATGCCAACGTGCAAACCTAAAAGGTTGACTAAACTACAACTATTTTCACTGCTGATGTATTCAATAACCCATTTGGTTGCTATATCGCTCTGAGTTATCAAAAAGGGTGAAACAAACACTTTTGGTGCAGTCTATTGCGGGTCCAGTGTTTGAGTGTTGATCTAAACACCCAAACTCTACCAAATCACCTACCACCAGGTGACCTAATGGATCAAACTATCACCTAACTAATTATAGATCAAGGGGGGTAAGGGTGATTCACTTAGCAACCAAATAGGTGATTTCAAGCTATGTAAATTACAGCCTGACAGGTAATTTGAATTTTACATAAAATGTAACAGCACGGATCGTGACACATTCCTATGAAAAAATACTAAACCAACTCTCCATAACACTAGTTGTTTGTGATGATCCATACGACTTTGGTCAATGTAGGTTGTTATCTAAAAGTAAATATTTAATTAATTTATTCTGTAATGGAATGTACGAATGCAGTGTTTATCAATGGTCAAATGTGTTTGTCTGTGACAGATTTAAATTGGTCAGATTTAGTATGTCAGTTTCAGTATGTCAGATTAAAAGACTGTGATGATCCGATATTCGGGGAAATTACCAAGCGATAATAACCTCGAAATACCGACTAAATCACTACCAACTACGCGAGATCCGGAAGTGATAACCCAGTGTGTGAAAATTGTATGGAAACTCAGAGGGAAAATATACACATAACTTATCAAAACATGACAATCTGCATTTATTAACAGAGCACTGACTAACAATTACTTATACAAATCTAAAGCCAGGAATAATATACTATCGAACAGAGTGTAATAATATAAATGTACGAGGGTAATCTGGAGTATGCCTAGGTCTGGAACTCTTATCTGTCATTCCTGGTTGGTCTGAAGTGGTTCTAACAGGATTTGGGGTTGGGAGGTCGATCCGACTAACGGTTGACTTTTGGCTGTATTCGTCACAAGGTTTGGGCTGGCATTGCCGAATGACAATGCGTCCCAGACAGATGATGATCGATACTCGGGCCATTGACCAGAGTGTCGCTAACAAGACAATACGATAACATAGATACCGTAAACAAGAGTTGAGTGGGGTGTCGCGTGGGTCAAGCAACCCACTTGGCCTTCATCCTTATAGTCCGGCGCTCCGCATCGCGACTAACACGTTAATAGATAATTATCCAACCCAAAATAGAGCGGTCACGATAACTGGTACGTCCAGATCAATAATCACCACTCTCCGATGTGTCACAACGTCATGTCATCATCACTTTTGTATATTCGCGGTACATAGGCCTTCATAACATAAATGCTATGGCTCACTACGGTCTTTACGGTTGTTGCACCTGCCGGTTCGAGAGTCTTAAAAGCGTTCTGACACCACGTCAACTAGGTAAATCTGAACATAATATCAATATATCTTTAAGGGTTATCTGGAACCAAATAGAGCTCTGCGAGCCCTTTTATAGTGGTCGCTCACTTGGTGGTCAGCCTGTGTCCAATTGAACATCAGTATGACCATCAGAGGCGGGCACTATTAAGCTTAACTATGACATGCCGGGAGTTGGGCCAATCGGTACAACTTCCTGCCAGAGTCCAAGTGAACTCTGCTTGACCAGGGTCAAGGGTCATCTACACAAACTAGGAAGTAGGTCGCAGGTGCGACCAATTACCTAGATACACATGAAGAGAATAAGTGTTGTAAGGAATTCCTTACAACATTTTCCCTAAATAATAATCACTTTTGCAAGTGATTTCCATCCAATGTATAAATAATAATGTGAAATATTATTATTTATCATAATTCAATAAATGTACACTCTGTTATGAATTATTTACTTGTCAAACTGTTCTTGGTTACTTATTAAGCCCAAAAGTGAGAATAATCGATAACTGTAGTTTGAATTTGGTGCGGACAAACTGTCAGCGCCATCTAGTGGCAGAATAATAAGTAGTTTCCGATTTTGGACCGTCACACATCACCCCGTTTTAAAGCGAGAGACAACGACTCCCGCGAAAAATACTATCCGAGTGAATAGTGGCGTAATGCGACACTTCCAAACACGGTAAACAACTTTATTATTCGCTTGCACCCGTATCTTAATGCTTAACAACATTAAATAATTGTTCAGATGAAGTGATTCGCGAAATGCGTTCATCTGGTGTGAATAACGGGTCACGTGATCCGTTATCCACATTCGAAGTAGAAGCCTCAATATAAACATGGCGATTTACGTGAAGACAACTGTTCGAATTTTACCGAAGTTTTTCTGACCCATGTATTTTAATTCATGATCGAAATTAATAAAATAATTCCGACCAAAAATCAAATTGTATTTCTTGAGTAAGGAAATGGAGTCATTCACTTCATGGAAAGTGAATTGCCGGAAAATTAGAGAAAGGATGTATGAAGAAAATAAACAAAGAGTTTTTTTATCGTGCCGAGCACTTATCGGCAAACAATATCAAAATCAAATGGTTACATAATTACCGATACTTAAATTTAACATTTAAAATCGAATTATGATATCGCCAATCTCACTTGGGTTTGTACGATATCACTTAACTAAAACAAAATTTAACACTACGTATCAAAAATAACGTCTTAAAATTAACATTTTTAGAATTTAAAACTTCGAATGATTAATTACATTAATGGATGACTAGGGAAAAGAAGAATATTTCTTGTCGGAGTTCAGGTGGACTCAGACAACTAGTAAAGAAAACACAAGAAATAGGGGAAGACAGGAAATCGCCTTTCTACTTCTTCTTTTCCAACTTCTTGTAGTCGGCCCAGTTCTGCGGTTCTCTTCTGACGGCTACAACTGCCGCGGTAATGGCGACTTCGTTCGGAGTTGCGCTCTCCTCCGACTCGGCGGCTTCGGTTGGAGCCACGACTTCGTCTCCATTTTCTTTCGCTTCTCCGTCCAACGATTCGGACTCGGCGAGAGGTGCGAGTCTTGGGAACTAATGGTGGCAAAAGCCTAAAATGGTCCGCGCAGTGGAATGGACCAAAGGTAAAACTCCAAAAAGTTGAAAAATGCACTTTTCCCAATTTTGGATTTTCGATGGGAAATCCGAATTCGTCCGGCGGGAGTCGGTGGCCCGGCTGCGGCCAAAAGTTGACGCGATTCCCGCACTCCGAAAAGTCGGCATGAAATATTGCTCTGAGGATTCCGCTGAATAGCCTATCTTGTTCAGCGTCCTTTACTTGGTCCCTGACCTTAATTTGAGAATTTTCACTCAACTGGTCTGTCCTTGACACTTAATAGACCGCATGGAGTGGAAATAATTGCTTTGGAATGGCCTTGGCTGCTGCAACTGCTTGTTGCTTATAATATCACTTGGTATTATGTAGTTTTAAAGTGAAATAAACTCACACATTTGGTTAAAAGGTCCTACAATCTA
>JH431441.1:35509-51358 GCA_000239455.1 Strigamia maritima | reverse complement strand
TGNTTTTTTTTTTTTTTTTTTTTTTTTTTTAGTCTGATCGAAAACCATCGTCACCATACGTAAAACCATCGTCATCATATGTCACAACTGATCGATTATTTCTGTTAATTTGAAAATCCGCTTTTCCGCTTTTCCCACCTCGTGATTTACCTCGACGATTTCTACCACTCTTCAATACAACATTACTCCGAGATTGTGCCTGAATAATATCCGGAGAAATACTTTCATACGTCGATTGAACCTGATCTTGCTTCCTAGACGAAGATACCCGGGCCGCCAGTTGTTCTTGTTGAGCTTTAACGAACTCTGGATCCGGATCGCTCATATTTGGAGTTTCCACGAATTCCATACAGAATTCGTCAATTTTCTTAATTTCTCCTTTCTCTCCAGTATACAAAGTCAAACAACCTTTCCACACCGACGCGTATCCTTTGTGCAAGCGACAAATGTCGCCGGATTCCAATAAATGTCCAATTTCGCCCCATAACGATATGTCAACACAGCCCGTATTATCAGCCACTTTGCAAATCCGAACTTCGGAGCATTTTTTAGTCGTGGTGGGTGACCCGATGTCGAGTATAATAAAAAACATGTTTAGGTTTTTCATACACGGCTTCAATTCACTTATTTGTGTGTATTCCAATTGTGCGGGATTTATCGGATTCATTATACTCGAATGACGTTACGATATGCTGTAGTTGTCACGTTTCAGGGTAATTGGTGGTCAAGTAGATGACAAATGATGGATTGGTTGTGTAATCTTGCTTTTTATTGTCTTTTTAACTGAAAATTCAGCCAATAGTCGTTCAAGATTACAACAACTAACCAACAATTCGTGCACGTTTTTGCATTGTACCGTAATGAAAGTATATATTGTGGTATCTTATTTTAATTCTCTAGTCGATCTGAGTCGAAAAATCATTGTTTCGCAGCCAAAAAATGTGCGCAACAATACAAAAATCCAAATGTAAATAATTTTTTTCGATATTTTACAAGCGTTTTCGTTTGTTAACAATGGCACGCACATTTTTGGACTACGAAGCAATGATTTTTCGACTCAGCTCAATTAGAGGGGTCGGGATCATAACCGCGAGATGGATCTCGCGGTTACGAATATCGCGGTTCTGCATAATTCTGATGTCTCGCGGTTCTGAGGTGCCCCCAACTAGAGGATTAAAATAAGATACGGTATCTTATTTTAATCATTTTAATTTTAATTGCAGCGAAAGTACGTTTGCAGACAATTTGCAGCAAATTGTCTGCAAACGCTGCAAAAAGCTGCAGGTCCATTTTCATAATAAAATAAAATTGAAAAAAAAAAATGTTGTTTATTAAGAAGCGCGAGAAATGCTATTTGGAAATCAACAGGTGTGAAATTAAAATAATTTTTTAATAATTTTTTAATAATTTTTTAGTTGCGGAGCAATGAAAAAAAGTTCAAATATGCCTTATCCAGACTATTGTTCCGGGAATAAATACATATTTCATTAGTTGTGATCAATTAAAAAAGTTAATTCAAGCTTGAATATTAAAATCATCACAAAAGCAGCACTACTGCCGAGGCCGCTGAGTAAACCGGCCATCTCCTCAAAACCACACACTTTTCTTTACTTAGTCCTTTCCTGCCCGTTAGTGCGGTTGTGGCAAGATTTATCACATGCAGTTGTTTGATTTGTTGCGCAATTACCTTATTATCCCGGAAACAGCGGCATGTTGGATAAAACGAGTCAAATAACCATTCAAAAAACCATTAAAAAACAGTTTTTTGACTGTTTTGACTAGTTTTTTGACCGCCAGTCAAAAAACCAATCAAAAACAGTCTCAAAAAACCATTCGAAATTTCCAGCATGCCGGAAAAAGTACCAGACAGTCAATTTTTGAAATCTTTATCCGGCATGCCACTGATTCCCTCCAGAGGGTCCCTATAATAAACGCGAATATGAATAAACGCGAACTGGAAATTCGCGCTTCTTCATTCGCGGTTATTCATGGTTACCATACGAATAGCTGCGAAATGGAATTTTTCGCGTTTATTCATATCGCAAACTCAGAAAAATTTCGTTTCGCGGTTATTCCTATTCTGGCTCATCCCGGTGGAGAATATGAATAACCGCGAATTATGCACAGAGTACCGAAATGCACCAGAAAACCCATTTGCGCCTGCGGCGCCTGATTTACAAACAACCTCATCAAGACAGGTTAAAGCGGTCACCAAAGTGCGCGAAACAAAAACAACAAAGTACAAGTTTTTCCCAGGAAAAATTCGTAATTCGCGCTTATTCATATTCGCGCCTGTTCATTGTTTTCGCGTTCGCGCGTATTCATAATTTCCAAGTTCGCGCTTATTCATATTCGCGCTTATTATAAGCCCCCATTCCGGATTAATACAGTACAAAAGAATCTACATACCTACCATATTCTCTCGGAAACAACGGCATGCCGGTAAATACGAGTCTGACCAGTTTTTAACAAGTAGACAACTGGTCAATTAATAATCAAATGGACAAAATGCCAGAAAATTCAAATTATCCAGCACTCTGGTCTGACTCGACATTATCCGGCATTCCGTTCTTTCCGAGGGAAACAGTAAATTCTTTGTTATGGCTAAATAAAAATCCTTTTTCGGAAATTTCACTTGTCATTTTGACCAGAAGCTATTTTACTTCCTTACTGCTGATGAGATTTTCGATAATCGAAAGCACTACCGTAATGGTAAGTTTTGATGTCTCTGTAGAATTATCTTTATATAATTTCAAAGTAATGGCACACATTATGATGTTTTTATCAAAAACTTTAAAAAAATTTTTTTACAACAATAGCTGCAGAATTCAAAAATTTCCTCCAAATTGTCAAGTGATATCTCACCTGTGCTTAAAATGACCAATTTAATTCAGTGACACTTTATTGACCACATTTAACACAATACAAAAATCTAAATAAAATATCTAATCAACATAACAATATTATATGTATATTATATAACATCAATAACAAACATCTTTTTTTTCTTAAATATTTAAATATTTAAATATTTATAATATTTCAATAAATCTAAAAGCAAAGAAAACATTGAAGCAAAAAACAAAAAAAATAATCAATTTTTACATTAATTTTTTGATTTGCCATCTACTGATGCGCCTTACTCAACACATGCGCATTAAATTCATATTTATCCTGACTCAAATCACCGCAGATATTGCATTTCCACGGATTCCCCTCCGAATGCAGCCCTTTATGCAAGAAATACAAGGTCTGATCGGGAAAAATTATCCCACAATGACAGCACTGGAGCCCGCCACTCACGCAAAACGACCCACAAGCATCCGGCATCCCCATCGTTTGCGGCCGCGAAGAATCCGGCGTCGGCGGCGGCAAACACCTATTCACCGTTCCTTCCTCCCCTTCAGCCTCGTTCTTAATCGAAACCCGGTTATTCGCCACGTAACCGGACGACGACACCTGAGCAGGAGGCGGCGAAGAAGCGGATCTCAACATCGGATTAATCAACGAGATGATCCCAGGCGGATAAATCGGATAGGGCGAGTTGCGCAGATTCGCTTCTCCGGACCTTATAATCATATCCGGGTTGGGTTTACGGTTATGTCGCGAGGTGTAGTGCAATTTCGCTCCTTTCGCGGTCGCCGCCCGGTGTCCGCACACTCTGCAAGTGCGGTCCGAAAGACTAGGAACAGCCACAGCGTTGTCGTTGTTGTGTTCCACGCTCAGATGGTCTCTCAAGTGCACCTGGCGGTGAAATTCCTTGTCGCAGAGCGGGCATCTGAACGGCGACTGCTTGGCGTGGGTTACGGTGTGTTCCATGAGGTGGTCTTTGCGGAAAAAACGTTTGCAGCACACGCGGCACTCGTAGGGCTTGACGCCCGTGTGGCGCATGCGATGTCGGCGCATGTTGGCCGCTTGCGAGAATTTCATGTGGCAAACGTCGCACTGGAATAGTTTTTTCACCGCGTGGGTTTTACGGTGGGAACTGAGTGTGGCGAGCGAGAAGGTTTCGTATTCGCACCGGTCGCAGTGGAATACGGGGAAGCCGCGCTCGCTTTTCAAGTGGTGCGGGGTCTTGTCGTTGACGCAGTAGACGAAAGATGAGCCACCGCCGTTTTTATTAGCGAGTTTATTCCGTCCGATTCAATGGTGGGTGAATCTTCGTTTATTGTGCGGAGTAGCATGTTGACGTTTTCGGTCGATGTCCGTACGTGGTCTCCCATTTCAAATTCTTGTTTAATTGTCAACATGTCGGTCAGTTATCTTATGCCACAATCTGGGTAAATTTTTAAAAAAAAAAAAAAAAAGTTAAATAAAAATATAAAAATAAATTGTTTCATACTACTGTACCGTATTCCGTAGGAAAGAACGGCATGCCGGATAACGGCGAGTCAGACCGGGTGCTGGATAACTGGAATTTTCCGGAATTTTTGTCCATTTGATTATTTCCAAAACATTGCGAGAAACTCCCATTGGTTGGAGCCTGTTTCCTTGCACATTAATCCAAAAAACCGCCAAATACGGTTCGTTTATGGCCTTTTATGGTCTTTTTTCGAATTATTTTTTTAAGTGCATTAAAAAATTGCTGGGAAAAGGCTCTAACCAATGAGAGTTTCTTGCAATGTTTTGGAAACGGAGTTTAGTTGTCTACTTGTCAAAAACTGGTCAGATGCGTAATTACCGGCATGCCGTTGTTTCCGAGGGAATACGGTATTATACAGACACGTCAATATCCCAATTATTTACAGTGTTTTCGATAATCGAAAATCTCATCAGCAGACCCAACAGTCTGGACCAAAACGATCTTTTTTGTTTATACAAAAATTACTGAAGACAATTCTACAGACACATCAAAACTTACCTACCATTAGTGCTTTTGATTATCGAAAATCTCATCAGCAGACTCAACCCTCTGTAGAATTATCTTCACTAATTTTCGTTTAAATTCAAATGGCACGTTTTATGATGTTTTTATTATTAAAATGATCCTTGATCTTTTAAATCTCACAATTCCATTTGATACTACTGAAATAAAATGTAAATAATCAACAAAAAAAAAAAAAAGATGTACGGTAGCCCTGTTTGTATTTACACTCATTGAATTTTCGTGAGGAAATGAGGAATATGAATGTCGGGTCGACTGCCGCTGTAAACTAACTTGGGACTGACTTTCGCATCTGCATATTCGATAATCGATCGGGATCGAACACCTGTTGCCACAACAGCTGCTTTAAACTCCCATTCCATCCTAAACTAGCAGTTTGTAATTTTGAATTTGGATAGTTAATCTTTGGTTATGATTAATCGATAGTGATGTCATCTTTATTTCTTCACTGAAAGAGTGAAGAATTATTAGTTAATATCCCACTTTGCTTACTTTTAAATGCATTAAGGAGCCATGGGAAATGCATGTTGCCAATGGACTGATCTTTCCAGTCGGCCATTTTTGTTTATATTGAAATTCGATCGATCGCTGCAAGTTTTGTATCACTTTATTTTAATCTGAGGAAATTGGAGAAGTAGTTGATAAATAATTTGGATATTTTCTGTTGTGGATGTTTAATTGTTGGTTGTTTTAATTACGCCACTTTTGAAATTAGTTTAGTTCAGAATTATGACGTCGGAATATAACCTCAAATAGGTTTTTATTTTATCAGGAATGACGTAGAGGATTTCTAATTCCTACGGATATTGATGTGTACATGTAAAAAAGTTAAAATTTATTAAGTTGTACTTTCATTATTTTAAAATTAAATTAAAAATTAAATATTATAAATAGATTAAAATAATCTGAAATGTATTAAATATAAATTTAAAATGCTGTAAATCTCGTAAACTTTACTTTATTTGTATCAAAATAACAAATTTAGTTGTTTACTACAGGTTTCCGTACGTTTCTACAGAAGCAAAACAACAATCATGGCTGCCTCCTTTCCCAGTGAAGAGGAATATTCCCGGGGCAGAAATGAATAATCTACTCAATTTCGCTCGACTAAATGGATTTTCCGACAAAGAAATCGACATTTGCATTCAATACTCATTCGAAACCAATAATTTCTTCACTAATCTATGCACAAAAAGCGTTAAATGCATCAAATCGATCAGCAAATCACTCATCTTGATATTATTATTCACTTATTTCCTAGTATCATGTCATAACCCAACCAAAATATTTTTTAGTATACATGTACATGGATTAATTTATCTCTTAATGAGATTTCTACGAATATGCACAGTACCAACTCATGATATTTTACCACACTAGTAAGTACCTCTCCTCCCCCCCAAAAAATAATTAAATAAACAAATTTGCATTTTTTTTTACAGGTTATTCGCGATGGATCTGAGCGAATTCCAGAACTTGACGTTGAGTTACTTTACGGGTATTAAATGTTGAAATTTTATAAACAAATTCATTAATTTTGTTTCTTATAGGAAGCATCGCTGTCTAGAATTTTCCTAGAGAGTTTGGTGGACAGTGGGACATTTAGATTTGCGACGAATATTCCCTCTATCTTGCAACTTATTAGTAAAAGTGTCACTCGATCCTTTGATGCACTGTGAATGGTGATTGAATAAAGTGTCTTCCACATATAATGCAGATGAATAGTAATTGCTTGATGCACTTTTCAATAGTGACATCAAAGCAATCATTAAATGACTGCAACAATGACTGCAACAATAGGTGCATTCAATTACTCAGTTTTTCCCCTCGCTATCGTTGATTTTCTCGTTTTTCGTGATCGGATGTAGATGCATTTTGCGTCACATTTGCTGAAATCGGGTTATTGAAATTGATAAAAAAAGTCACTTTCAACGGCTGATGGGCGATTTCGCATGCCTCGCATGCGGTACACGCCGACAGCTTGGATTTCAGCTAGATTGACGTTTCATGTTTACACAGTTTGGTACGGTATTTTTGTGTTTTTTTGTGCTCTTTATGATGCAATTATGATTAATATTCGGCAGGAAAATGCAAAGAGCCAAAAGGGAATGGCATTTGCCCGGTCAGAAAATATTTTTATAATCGGTGTAATCAGCGAAATCAGACTCGTTCGAATCTAAAATCGGATTCCGTGGATTTTCCAAATCGAAGAAATTTAATTATCGAAATCGGATAAGTAATTAGGTGCGTTCAATTCCAAAGTGATTATAAAAGCAGAATTAAATCGGATTATAGAGAATCAGTTTAATCTGCTTTAAGCATTGAACGTGTTATTAAGTTTCAGGCTGTGCATGCACAGTTGCAAACTTAAATATTCTAGGATCAAGTTCCTTGATCGGAACTAGTTCTTAATCAAAAATCCATGTCTGGATTGTTGTAGTTTTCTCCTTTCAGTTAACATTTTAAGTTACTATAAAATAGTATACATTAAGGTATACTAAAAGTGTTGTAATGTAGTAAAAATATATAAAAAAGCACTGAAATTTCTTAATAAGGTTGATCGAGTGTCACCTCGATCAATCTCGAATCCGAAATGGCTGCCAAAAATGCTGCCATAAACAAGATTTCAGCAGCATAAAAATCCTCAATGTGGTTTATGTAAAAACGGTTTATGGGTAAACTGATTGTTGGAGAATGACGTAAAAATCGTCATTTCCGCCTAGCGAGAATCAAAAGAATCAATTTTATCTCTTTGGAATTGAATGCACCTATTGAATGCACCTACCGTATCTTAAAAACCGTTGGGGATGAGGTTAGACAAAAATTTCCAATTAGAAAGTTGTAGAGAATCATTTGTTTAGACAAAAAAAAGGTATGTTACTAGGAACTTATTGAGAAAAATAGGAAAATTAGTGTTAATCGCATAACTTTGCCTAAAAACACAATTGCAATCATTCAGAAAATGGAAAATGTATTTTTTATATTTTGTACATAATTTATTTACTTTAATTTTTTATTTTAGATTTCAATTGAAATGTTTAGTGAAAATTCAATAAGTTTAAATTTTGGAAAACAGCAGTTTTAATATCTGTCACCAGTCTGCATCGTGTTACTTATCTTAGTCACGTGACATTTGATTGCGTCATGCACTTTTTGATTTTTAATGGTGAAAGAACTTGACTGGAGAAGCTTCGTCCTGATACATAATAATCCCTTTGAATCATCTTTACTAAATGCCATCCAACATTTTAATAGACCGAATCCTGTTTAGAACACAACAAGAACCGTTTTATTACAAATAATTTGACCGGTAAACATTTTCTTTCTTATAATTTGTAAATTTTTATATTTCTGCATTTCTATTCCAGTCGGCAAATGGTGGAAGGTCGGACGACCGACATTAACATTCGTCATTTTTATTTCTGATAATAATTCAAGGGTAGTTATTTGTTTTTAAATATTTACTGGGTTCAGCAACTCTCTCCATGTCTTCAATTATTTCATTGTTGCGGCTTTCGTGGGTAAAAATGGCGGAGAAAAAACAACAGGAAAATCTAAAAAAATAAAAAAACAATTTTTCAGTTGAAACAATATGTTGCATGATTCTTTGTGTTGATAAGCAGTCAAAAATAATTTTAGATATATTTTTACAAAAATATTTATTTGTTTCAGCAACTGGTTGTGTGTCTTCAGTTATTTGGCCGTGCGGATAAAAATGGCGGCGGAAAAAACAACTTATTTTGATGTGGGAGTGTAAAACCCAACTCTCTACCTCCTCGTGGTCACTCCTGGGTATGATTTGTTGGTTTGAAACCACAATCTAGCCAAACGAGAGCTCTGGTCTCATGTATTTCTAGTTTTGGTGTTGTAAGACTGAATTCGAATGATAGAATGCAGCAGTTATCATTGATATTGGGTAAGACTGCATTCTGAATATGAGTGGAGCATTTTAGACATGGTAATTTGACGATTTTTTTTTTATATTCTTATAAACATCTTTTGCACTAATGTGCAACTTTCAGTATCCTTACATTGTTATGTCTTTTTCAAAAACACTTTAATCAAATTTGTTTGTTTGATGCCAGATTTAATATAGATCCTTTTGATCTTAAAGCATTCGTGAATATTGATATTTCAATTCTATCCGTCATTTTCAGGTTTGAAGTTATCATCTGGGTATATTCGAGCTATTTCAATGTTTGGAAGGGGAGAAAACCTCCAAGCTCAGCCTCTCGTGGCCTCCCCTGGGTTCTCCACTGTAGCACTTTGTTTTTCTGCTGCAGTGGTGCTAACCAGTCTTCTGGTTATCTGGCTTTACTTCTTTTTGCTCCTTTCCTTTCTGTCACTTTTGTCTGTGTTTTTGACCAAATCTTTGATAGTGTAAGACTGAATTACATTCTGCAATGAAATGTGCGAATGTAGTGTTTATCAATGGTCAAATGTATTTGTTTGTGGCAGATTATAGGTCAGATTCAGTATGTCGGATTAAAGACGTGCATGGCCTAATGCATGGCCTAAGTCGCCGCTTGCGTCTAGAAACAATTCTCTCTCTGTATGGGGGAGAAAACTTCCAAGCCCAGCCTCCTTGTGGTCTCCCCTGGGCACTCCACTGTGGCACTTTGTTTTTCCGCTGCAGTGGTGCTAATGGGTCCTCTGGTTATCTATCTCCTTTTGCTCCGCTTTCTCTTCTGTGGCTTTTGGCTCTGTTTTTGATCATTTTTTTGATAATGTAATGCTGCATTCCATTCTGCAATGGAATGTATGAATGTAGTGTTTATCAATGGTCAAATGTGTTTGTTTATGTCAGATTTATATTGGTCAGATTAAAAGACGTGTATGACCTCAGTCGTCGCTTACGTCTATAACGTCTATAAACTCAATTCTATCTATCTATCTCTCTCTGTATAAAAAAAATGCAACCAAATTTCACTATTTCAAATGAAAATTCTTTCAAAATTTTTTACAAGATCAGATTTATTTTATAATATCTCGTTATTTTTTAGATTTTGGGTGGCGGCGTCTTCTGCGTGCTGATACGTCAGGACTTTTTCTGCACAAACATCTCAAACAAACTGAAATTGTACATATGAAAATGATAACGATAAGAAAAATGGTCAGTGTTGGCTCCGCTACCGCTACAAGTAGCGGCGGTAGCGCTGCTAGTATTTCGCTACTTTTTATTTTAGAGTAGCGAGTAGCGAAAAATCGCTACTTCTTCAATAAAGTAGTGAAAAAAAGCAATATTTTTCGCTACTTTACTTGTACTGTTTTACAGTGACGTAATACTTGAATACTGTATTACTACACTGTATGTCGTTATTTTTCGTTAAAAAATAAGTAAAAAGTAAAAAAAATGAAATTTTTTATCAGAGAAGTAGCAGAAAGTAGCGATAGCGACATATCGCTACTTCCTAATAAAAGTAGCGGTAGCGATTGCCGCTAGAAAAATTAGTACCGCTACAGTAGCGGTAGCGGTAGCGCGCTACTATTTTCAGTAGCGGTGCCAACACTGCAAATGGTGCAGACGAATATTGTGCATTTGACAATATTGTGCATTTGACAATACGCAGTTCTTCTGCGTCTTGTTCCATATTGTAAGTGTCTAAAAAATAAATAAAATAAAAAGTTGCTCTCTCCCTTCTGTGGATTTTGTCTTTTGTGTTTTGACCAATTCTTTGATAATGTAAGACTGCATTCCATTTTGCAATTGAATGTACGAATGCAGTGTGAATGCAGTGTTTATCGATGGTCAAATATGTTTGTTTGTTGCAGATTTATTGTAGGTCAGATTCAGTATGTAAGATTTAAGGCGTGTATGGCCTAAGTCGCTGCTTGCGTCTATAAACATAATTCTCTCTCTCTCAAAGTTTATCGATGGTCAAATGTGTTTGTCTATGTCAGATTTAGTATGTCAGTTTCAGTATGTCGGATGGCCTGAGTCGCCGCTTGTGTCTATAAACCTAATTCTCTCTCTCACTCTCTCTCTCAGTATGTCAGATTAAAAGATGTGTATGGCCTAAGTCATCGCTTGCGTCTATAAACTCAATTCTCTCTCTCAACCTAACTAAACCTAATTTAACCTAACCTAATTTAACCTAACCTAATTTAACCTAACCTAATTTAACCTTACCTAAACTACCTACATAAATTAATGGGAGGCTAGGGATTCCTGATGACAGTTAGAATTGTAAAATCGCGTTCCGACGTAAGTTTTTGATTATTCTTCTCTGATGAAGTAATAATAATAATAATAATGAATTTTGAATATTAAAATTGGAAGCAGCAAATCCAACTCTCTACCTCCTCGTGGTTGTCCCTGGATCGGTAGGTCATTTGTATGGGTGGTTCTAAATGAGAGCTCTGGTCGCAATTCACATATTCGATCGTTTACATTTTGAGTATCTTTCACGTTGAGCTGGGGGAGAAAACTTCCAAGCCCAGCCTCCTCGTGGCCTCCCCTGGGCACTCCACTGTGGCACTTTGTTTTCCCGCTGCAGTGGTGCTAATGGGTCCTCTGGTTATCTATCCTCTTGTTTTTTGCTCCGCTTTCTCTTCTGTGGCTTTTGTCTCTGTTTTTGACCTTTTTTTGATAATGTAATGCTGCATTCCATTCTGCAATGGAATGTACGAATGTTGTGTTTATCAATGGTCAAATATGTTTGTTTATGTCAGATTTATATTAGTCAGATTAAAAGACGTGTATGACCTTAGTCGTCGCTTACGTCTATAAACTCAATTCTATCTATCTATCTATCACGTTGAGCTGAAATGGTTTTGGTTGTTTTTCAAAGAATAAATTTTTTCATTTTTTCTTTTATTTGTTAAAAGACGTGTATGGCCTAAGTCGCCGCTTGCGTCTATAAACTCAATTCTATCTATCTTTCTTTTATCTGTGTGGATTTTACTTTGTCATGGTTTTTTGGTTCTGCATTTATAAATTTTGCCGTTGTAAGACTGCATTCCAAAATAAGAATGTAGCATGTAACACAAGTTTGTCATTTTGAATATATTTCAAAAACAATTTGGTGTTTTATGTAACAAATGTTTGGAGAAAATTCAAAAAGCGTAAATTTTGAAAGGGGGGAGAAAACTTCCAAGCCCAGCTTCTTCGTGGCTTCCGTTGGATGCTCCATCGCACACTTTCTTTTTCTGTTGCAGTGGCGCTGGGGCCGCTTGCGTCTATAAACTCAATTCTATCTATCTATCTATCTATCTATCTATCTAATGGGTCCTCTGGTTATCTATCTTTTCTTCTTCTCTTTATTGGTTTTCATTCCTGGAGAGAAAACCTCCATGCCCAGCCTCCTCGTGGTCTTCCTGGGTACTCCACTGCAGCACTTGGTTTTTCCGCTTTAGTGGTGCTAATGGGTCCTCTGGTTACCTGTCTTTTCTTCTTTTTTTGCTTTTTTTTCCCTTTTGTGGCTTGTCCTCTGTGTTTTGACTAATTCTTTGATGATGTAAGACTGCATTCCATTCTGGAATGATGGAGTGTATGAATGTAGTGTTTATCAATGGTGTCAAATATGTTTGTCTGTCAGATTTACATTGGTCAGATTTAGTATGTCAGTTGGGGGAGAAAACTTCCAAGCCCAGCCTCCTCGTGGCCTCCCCTGGGTACTCCACTGTGGCACTTTGTTTTTCCGCTGCAGTGGTGCTAATGGGTCCTCTGGTTATCTATCTTTTCTTCTATTTTTGCTCCGCTTTCTCTTCTGTGGCTTTTGTCTCTGTTTTTGACCATTTTTTTGATAATGTAATGCTGCATTCCATTCTGCAATGGAATGTACGAATGTAGTGTTTATCAATGGTCAAATGTGTTTGTTTATGTCAGATTTATATTGGTCAGATTAAAAGACGTGTATGACCTCAGTCGTTGCTTACGTCTATAAACTCAATTCTATCTATCTATCTAGTATGTCAGTTTCAATGTCAGATTAAAAGACGTGTATGGCCTAAGTCGCCGCTTGCGTCTATAAACTCAATTCTATTTATCTAACAATGTGAAAATTGCAGAAGTTGATTGTTGGTAAAAGAAAAGAGAGATGACACGTGTGTTTTTAAAGTTAACAAGAGTGATTTATTTAACATATATAGGATCCTTTAATTACAAAGGTGCACGTCAGGTGGACGTGACAAGTCTGCCAATAAGTGATTGACAGATGATGCGGGGAGAAAACTTACAAGCCCAGCCTCCTCGTGGCCTCCCCTGGGCCCTCCACTGTGGCACTTTGTTTTTCCGCTGCAGTGGTGCTAATGGGTCCTCTGGTTATCTATCTTTCCTTCTATTTTTGCTCCGCTTTCTCTCTGTGGCTTTTGTCTTTGTGTTTTTGATCATTTTTTTGATAATGTAAGACTGCATTCCATTCTGCAATGGAATGTACGAATGTAGTGTTTATCAATGGTCAAATGTGTTTGTCTGTGTCAGATTTATATTGGTCACATTTAGTATGTCAGATTAAAAGACGTGTATGGCCTAAGTCGCCGCTTACGTCTATAAACTCAAATCTCTCTCGAATATTTTGTCGCGGGCCCGGGCCCGGTGAAATCAACCCTGGTCTTGTATGGGGATGTCCTCGGCCTAAGTCGACACTTACTTACACTATAAACTTAATAGGGCTCTTGCATTACGCGTCATACAATGACGTCATTTCAAGGTTGCACTATTGGCAGCCATGTTGGATAGCATGTTGGATAGCAAATAACATAAACTTTACCAGTTAGAAATTCATATAAAATCATAGGAACGACCTTCAGGTTTGATTTTTTTTTTGAAATGTAGCCAAGGTATTGCTACATTTGGGCAAATTTATTTCAAACCTCTATATCTCCATTGGTTTTTTTGTAAAAACTCCAAAACCGGAACCTTAGAACACAAAAGCAAGTTTGAAAATTCATAGAATATCACTTTTAGAATTCCAAAAGTGCAATCACATTTAGGCACAGATATAAAAGAACTTACAACCAGAAGGAGGAAGCTTGGCTAGCAAACATAAATAGAAAGACATGGCATTTTTTGGCGGGTCTGTTCAGAATTCAGATCACTTTGTAACTGTTAATTGTTAATATGACTTAATATTTCTGTCAAATAGGGATAAAAGCAAAGTCGGAGGATGAAAAACAATGTTGACTGGGTTCCGGTTTTGGTGTTTTTACTAAAAAACTAATGGAGATAGAGGCTTGAAATGAATTTGCCCAGATGTAGCAATACCTTGGCTACATTTAAAAAAAAAATACAAACTTGTAGCTCGTTCCAGTGATTTTCTGTGAATGTTTTAGTGTTTGAAGGTTCCGGTTTTAGTGTTGTATGGTTCTGGTTTTGGTGTGTTTACTAAAAAACTAATGGAGATAGAGGTTTGAAATAAATTTGCCCAAGTGTAGAAATACTTTGGCTACATTTAAAAAAAAAATCAAATCTGTAGCTGATTCCAGTGATTTGAATTACATTTGTTATCCAAGATGGCTGACAAAATATGTTTTTCTTAGTTGCCTAGCAACCCTATCCCAGCATGCTTTGCACAATCACGTGCTGCAAGAGCCCTATTCTCTCTCTCAGCTCTAACCTTGTCATTAATTTTTTACTACTGCCCAATTTTACTGCTTCCAACAGCTGACTCAAAACTTCACTCTCCCTTCTGAGTCCTTATTTTTTATTTGGAATGTACCTAAATTTTAAACGATAATAGACGATAATGAGAAAACGTATCGTCATTTGATAAGCCAACCAAGAAGGGCAAATCCTATAACAAAAATAACAATATGAAACATCATCCAAATCAATATTACACTCGTTGAAGGCGGGCTAAGTGTCATTCGACATATAGGACATGTATTGTTGTGGGAAAGCCACGTGTAGATGCAGCTCCTATGGAATTTGTGCTTGCAGGGAAGCTTCGTTACCAACAAGAAACAGAAGTTGAGCTCGCCCAAACAAATAGCACAGGCATTTGTAACTTTATCCTTTGTGACTTTGGCAGGTATTTCATCCAAAGTTATTGACACTTCAGGAACTAATGCATTTGTTTCTTTGGAGACTCCGATACTTCTTTATCAGGGGTAATATGTACAGCTACGGATGTCAACAAATCATTCATTGTCATATCGACATTGGTCTCTTCCATTTCTTTTGCTTGGTTTGAAGCTTCTCAG
Organism: Strigamia maritima; assembly: GCA_000239455.1. NCBI lineage: Eukaryota > Metazoa > Arthropoda > Chilopoda > Geophilomorpha > Linotaeniidae > Strigamia > Strigamia maritima. The sequence goes on along the minus strand of JH431441.1, from coordinate 36,330 downwards.
CTGTTGAATAATTAGAAATTGGTTGAGTGGGCTCTTATATATTACTACTAACAAAAAGTTAGTTTGAAATAAACATAAACATAATTATATTGGAAATTTGAAATGCCGTCCAAGAAATACGTATTTAGAACAGGACTACATATTCTATCAATACGTGAAAAACCTCAAAATAATGTCAGTATGTCAGATTAAAGACGAGTATAGCCTAAATTGCCTAATTCATTCATTCTAAAATTGATAAATAATAATAAAGTTTTTCAATAATTTTTATTTGTGCCGGTTTAGGTATGTCCTTGAAGGGTAACGGGAGGGGGGGGGGGGGAAAAAATTTCAAGCCCAGCCTCGTCGTGGCCTCTCTTGGGCACTCCGCTGTAGCACTTTGTTTTTCCGCTGCATTGGTGCTAATGGGTCCTCTATAGTTATGTCTCTTCTCTTTTTTGCCCCTCTTTCCCTTCTGTGACTTTTGTCTTTGTGTTTTTGACCAGTTCTTTGGTAATGTAAGACTGCATTCTATTCTGCAATGGAATGTATGAATGTAGTGTTAACAATGGTCAAATGTGTTTGTGTCAGATTTATATTGGTTAGATTTAATTTAGTTTAGATTTAATGTCAGTTTCAGTATGTCAGATTAAAAGACGTGTATGGCCTAAGTCGTCGCTTGCGTCTATAAACTCAATTCTATCTATCTATCAATTTAGTAAAAATCTCTCTCTCTCATAATTGGTCCTTTGGTTATCCGTCTTTCTTTTTTCTTTTTGCTCTTCTTTTCCTTCTGTGTCTTTTTGTCTTGTTTTTGACCTAATTCTTAGATTATTCTGCAA
>JH431441.1:9693-25548 GCA_000239455.1 Strigamia maritima | reverse complement strand
ACAAAATGTTTTTTTTTTTAAATCATAAAATTTCGCCAATTTTTTTCAGAAAAAGCTAAAAAAAAATAAGTAGGCCGTGTGGGGTCTTTCTTATCGTCAAAAAATTGACAAAATGTTTTTTTAAAAAATCCTAAAATTCGCCAAAAATCTGCCAATTGGAAAATCTCCATTAAAAAATTCCGATTAAAAAATTTATTTTAATTTTTTTTGGTTTTTTTTTTTAGCTTTTTCTGGAAAAAATTGGCGGAGTTTTAGCGGATTTTCACCTTTTAGAGTCAGCGGATTTTAGCGGAATTTAGAGGTTACCAAAGCGGAATCCAGATTTTAGAGTTGGCAACACTGGATACGATTATTGCGGACGAATTTCAAACCATTGGATTTTTGGTTCACTTCAGGATGTCATGAAATAATCAAAAGACATTGATCAACTTAAGGAAAAAGCGCTTGGAACGTCAAGTTTCATGGGGTTGTTAGTGTTTTTTCCATGAGTTGATCAATGTGTTTTGATTCTTTGATGACATCCCGAAGTGATGCATAATCTGTAATCCGCATCCACAGAGGAAGAATTTACGAGCGCTGTTGTTGAGTGTTGTGTGTCAAGTGTTTGTTTTTGTGATCAATCTTGACGGCATGAATGTATTTATTTATTTGTCATTTATTGAAAACAACCAATACAGTTAAACCACTGAGGAAGACCACTGAGGACGTTGAAAGTACTGTAGTGACCAGTTATTGGTCACCATGTACTATGGTTTTGATGAAGAAATTTATTTAAAACTAGCATATCATTATTTCCATTTAAAAAACAATCTTTATAAAATTCAGATATCATTGTAGATGAAGTTATACGTGAATGTATTTATATATCTACTGAAAATTGGTATACGGGTGTATTTACTTACGGTAATTACTTTACAGCAAGATATTTCCAAAACGCAAAATATTTTCAAAATTCTGATGATATATTTGATAAGGAAGTGTGGGGTGTTCTGTTCAATAATAGTATCAAAATTAACGTGAGGCTATTGCAACGATGCGATCCATCCGCTATCTCCAAAACGATATGTCGTAGACAATAATTTCCAATTAGAAAGTTGTAAAGAATCATTTGTTTAGTACAATATTATTAAAAAACAGTGTGTTAATAATAGGAAAATTGGTTTTTCTTTAATTTTTAAGAAATTTTATTGGAATTTAAAATTAAAATGAATACTTGGAAAGAATATTGTCTAGAATGTCTAAAATTCGAAAGTATTAATAAATATCTAAAATTTGATAAAAATCGATGATAAAATTCAGCATTAAATTCAATTTTACATTAAAATCGTTCGAAAACGTCCAAATTATTCAAAATACCGGTGCTGGGCGCATTTGTTGGAATATTTTGGAATTCTATTTAAAATTTGTACAAATTGACGACTGCTTCCGTTCAAATATTCGTAAATTCTCACAAATATCAATCTTTGTAACCTAGCAACCACAATTTACTCAAAACAAAAGAGTTTATATATTCGTCACTAGGGTCACATTTAGTCACGTGTTATTGCGTCATAGATTTGTAATGCAAGACGAACTTGAGGAAGGTAGCTTCGCGTCAACTCGCTTCTTAATTATCGCTTGGAATCATCGCTGTTGGATGCCATCCATCTGTTTATTAGTCAAAATCTTGTTTATAAGATGGTAAATGTACTATTAGCCCACATAATACGGTTGGTAAAGATTTTATTCACGATAATTTTTATATTTCAATATTTGTTTCTCATTTGACAAACGGATGGTCGAACTCGAGGTTGAATCTTAACATTTTATTTAGTGTACCGTAGACGTACCGTATTGTACTATTTCTATTTATTCCGAGTTTAACATTTGTATTATATTGTGTAATGAGTCCAACAACTCGCTCCGTGTTCTCGGTTTGTTACCAGTGTTGCGGATAAAAATGGCAGCGGAAAAACAACAGGAAAACGATTAATTTGAATGCGAGAGGGCGTTAAATCCAACTCTCTATTCCTCTTCGTGGTCTGGTAGGATTATCGTGTAAAAACACAATCAGTCCTAAAATGAAGCTCTGGTGAAAATTTCTCTTATTTTGTTGGTATTAATGTAAGACTGCATTCCAATGGGGGAGAAAACTCCCAAGCCTAGCCTCCTTGTCACAGAATATACAGAACGGACACTCTGTCGGTGGCTTTGATGATCTCGGTTTTCCGAGATGACGTCACGCGATCAGTGCGCCCTCGTGTGGGATGCGTGGAGAAAATGTTTAAATGGCTGGTGTAGCGTATTATTAAGAAGCTAGCACTGATAAAATTCTTCACGGGTCTCTCACCGCCACCATAAAACAGAAGGGAATCATCAAACCACGTCTTTAAAAAAAAATTATGAGATAAATTATAAATGATATTGTATTGTATTGTAAATAATTACTCTAAATGAAATGCTGATTTTTATTACATCCGAATGAACTTTGTCGTCCCAATCATAGATTTTGTAAGAGTTGCCACGCATAGTCAAAATAGATATAGCTGAAGAAATGTATTGTAGTGGATAATTTTAAATAAAATGTATTATTTTGTTTGACCATGTACCATCATCTGAGCACATGGTTCCTTGATGTCCAGTTTGGAAGCAGTTACAAACAGTGGTTTCGTAGAGATTCACGCACCTTCCTCCAAAAACACATTTGTTTCGACTATGGCACTTGTTTATGCATCCATCTTGCACCTGAAAATCAATAAATTTACAAGTTTATCACTAAAGCGATTTTAATTACCAACCTGTGAGAACTGATTCGATAGCAGGCGAGAAAAAAGCCTAGAATTCACTTGAAGTTCTATATTTTTAATGCAGCCGACAAAGCGTCTGTAACTGTACTGACGATTCCATTCGACCTTTTTGATTCATACCTTTATAGAAAGAAAGAAATGTGTGATTCAAGTGGTACATAAAAATTAAAAATGTGTATAATATATAAATATAAATTTTCAAGTGATTTCTTCTTCAGTGTGAGTGACATATTGCATCTGGCGTCGTCTGTTTAATGTTACACCTATATTATTGAAACAAAATTGTATGTAAGTAAGTTTTTTAATAAAGAATATAATTTTAAAAAGTTTGAATTTTTTTTGTTTACTATAAGTAAATATATTTCAAGGTTACCTTTCTGGATCTCTAGGGAATCTGAAGAATGACAAATTTGGATTCTTTCCCCTGTTGTTGCTACACTTATATGCAGAACAGCTTTCTCCTTTGCTAATTTTCATCTCAGATAAAAAATGAATAAAACTTTGATAAATGTAAACTCTTTATTAGCATTTGCGCGCAAATACAATAGGATGCTGCGCAAATACAATAGGGTGCTGCGCAAATACAATAGGGTGCTGCGCAAATACAATAGGGTGCTGCGCAAATACAATAGGGTGCTGCCCAAGTGTGGCAAAATTAAAAATTATACATCAAAATCGCTTCTTTTGAATTGTTTGCTATACGCGGTTTGTTTTTCGCCACGCATGCCACCAGGGGTATCCCATAATGCACTGCGCACTTCTGAACCGGAAATTGAGGAGAGCCGTTCGTTCTGTATATTCTGTGTCCTTGTGGCCTCACCTGGGTACTCCATTGCAGCACTTTGTTTTTCCGCTGCAGTGGTGCTAATGGGTCCTCTGGTTATCTATCTCCTTTTGCTCCGCTTTCTCTTCTGTGGCTTTTGTCTCTGTTGCCTCTGTTTTTGATCATTTTTTTTATAATGTAATGCTCCATTCCATTCTGAAATATAATGTACGAATGTAGTGTTTATCAATGGTCAAATGTGTTTGTCCGTGTCAGATTTATATATTGGTCAGATTTAGTATGTCAGATTGAAAGACGTGTATGGCCTAAGTCGCTGCTTGCCTTTATAAACTCAATTATATCTATCTATCTGCATTCCAATAAATGAGTGTAGCATTTACCAATAATTGCGGGAGTAGTTGAGGTACTTGGTGAACGTTTCTTGTTTTGATTTCACTCAAACGTACACATTTTTTTTTTTATTTTTCAAAACCCCATGTTAAAATTGAAACAAAAGTTCTTAAAAGCCCTTAGTTGCAAATGGTTTAAGTTGAAAAACGTGTTGGATCGTATGGAATAAGAGGAATCACACCGCTCTCTCCGCCATCCTGTTGGATTGGGAATGGTATAGGGTGGGACCCCGTACTCTCCTGAAATGAACTGCGGCTTATTGTCTAACACGATCATTTGTGGGAGGCCAAAAAGTGGCAAAAAACGCTCTTAACATTTGTATAGTAGATGCTGATGTGGCAATCCTTAACTGTCTTTGTGGAAAACTTCCACGCCAGCCTTCTCGTGGCCTCCCCTGGGCACTCCACTGCGGCACTTTGTTTTTCCACTGCAGTGGTGCTAATGGGTCCTCTGGTTATCTGTCTTTCCTTTTTTTGGTTCTCTTTCTTTTCTGTGGCTTTTGTCTTGTTTTACTATGTCAGATTAAAGACGTGTATGGCCTAAGTTGCGTCTATTTTTCTAGGTCAAGTTAAACGACATTTTCAATTTCAATATCAAAAAAAAAAAAATTTAAAAAAAGATTTAAGACGTGTATATGGCATGAGTCGCCGCTTGCGTTGTGTTTTTGACCAATTCTTTGATATAAATAAATAAAAATAAAATTTTTGATAATTTAACATAATTTTTATGACATACAAGATTAAAGTCATTAATATTTTTATTTTCAATTCAGGGTAAAATATCTTTTTCTATCCGGGTACTAGGCTAATCGAAACATTTTAGACTGCATTCCTTTCTGCAATGAAATATAGGAATGTAGTGTTTATCAATGGTCAAATGTGTTTGTTTTATGTCAGATTTATATTGGTCATATTTAGTAGGTCAGTTTCATTTCGTCAGATTATAAAGACGTGTATGCAATCTAAGTTGCTGCTTTGCGTCTATAAACTTAATTTTCTCTCTTTCTCTAAAGTTGTATTGTGTTGTTCTCTCACGTGTTCGGTGGAGAAAACTTCCAAGCCCAGCCTTCTTGTGGCCTCCCCTGGGTACTCCATTGCAGCACTTTGTTTTCCTGCTGTAGTGGTGCTAATGGGTCCTCTGGTTATCTATCTCTTTTTTTGCTCTGCTTTCTCTCTGTGGCTTTTGTCTCTGTTTTTGACCATTTTTTTGATAATGTAATGCTCCATTCCATTCTGAAATAGAATGTAGGAATGTAGTGTTTATTAATGGTCAAATGTGTTTGTGTCAGATTTATATTGGTCAGATTTAGTATGTCAGTTTCAGTAAGTCAGTTTCAGTAAGTCAGTTTCAGTAAGTCAGTTTCAGTAAGTCAGTTTCAGTAAGTCAGTTTCAGTAAGTCAGTTTCAGTATGTCAGATTAAAAGACGTGTATGGCCTAAGTCGCCGCTTGCGTCTATAAACTCAATTCTATCTATCTATCTATCTATCTATCTATCTATCTCACGTGTTTATAAAAACCAAAAATAAAATTCTATTTTAATTTTTAAAATAATTGGACAGTTCTGGTTTGCTGATTGCAATATTTGGAAAGTATTAATTATACTCTGTATTCAAAAAAGTATAAAATGATTTTCATTATACAAAGAACAATATCTGTGTGTTTGAGTGCATGGGGTAATGTAATAGATACTACAGAGGGTCATAACTCATAAAGGACACATTGTAACAATACAGAGTTTGTGGCAGGTACTTTTCCCTTATAATAATTATAACTTTTGTTGGGTTTTAAATGGGGGAGAAAATCTCGATGGCGTCTCCTGGATACTCCACTGCTTCTTTTTGCTCTTCTTTCTTGGGGGAGAAAACTTCCAAGCCCAGCCTCCTTGTGGCCTCCCCTGGGTACTCCATTGCAGCACTTTGTTTTTCCGCTGCAGTGATGCTAATGGGTCCTCTGGTTATCTATATCTTCTTTTTTTGCTCCGCTCTCTCTTCTGTGGCTTTTGTCTCTGTTTTTGACCATTTTTTGATAATGTAATGCTGCATTCCATTCTGCAATGGAATGTACGAATGTAGGTTTATCAATGGTCAAATGTGTTTGTCGGTCAGATTTATATTGGTCAGATTAAAACTCTCTCTCTCTCTCTCTCAAGTTTGTAAAATTTTGCTTGAAAGTTCATGAACTGTTTGAGAGAAAATATTTTTTTAAAAAAAAACAAATGATAGTTGTGAATTTCAAAATCTAAATCTATCTCTTTTGATTGCAATATTTAGAAAGTATTAATTATTGAAATCAAATGTAAATTAAACGTAAATCACCGTTTTTGATCTCGATTTAGTAAATCTCTCACTTTTTTTATATTGTTGTCTGCTCGTTTTCACTATAACTTGACTGTATCTGATGACACTTTTTGATAAAAAAATATTAATTAATTTAGTGTGTCAGATTTTAAAGACGTGGATTTGGATGGCCTTTTTTCTCTCTCTCTTATAAGTCGCCGCTTGCGTCTATAAACTCAATTCTATCTATCTATTTATATTGGTCTGATTTAGTATGTCAGTTTCAGTATGTCAGATTAAAAGACGTGTATGGCCTAAGTCGCCGCTTGCGTCTATAAACTTAATTCTATCTATCTATCTATCTTTACAGTATTAACTTATCTTTGATTTTGTACTTTCAAATGCTTGTATGAATATCTATAGCACAAATCATCGGTAAGAGATCATTTAATGCAATATTCAATGCTCTATCGTATTCTATGCCATTTTGTTCGTTTGCAACTTCGTTTCTATGACAACGACGTGGAGTGATACACATTATTAACCAGTGATTCTGTCATGCGCAGTAACGGATTTAGGTCAACATCCCGTGAATGAACTATAGGTTAAGCCATAACGGCCATGGTAGCCGCTTACGCCGGTAAATCTTATTTTCTCTCTTATGTTCGTTAAGTAAATTTGGATTCATTTTCAAGTCGATTGGATTTATTTGTGGCGATGACTTAAATGTGTGATATAAATTGTGTGATTATCAGTTATGTTTAAAATGCGAATCATCTCTTATTTGATATAAAAATAAAAATATTAGGTGCGTTCAATTTGATTTAGAGAAATTAACTTACTTAACTGCTAAGTTGACTTAAACTCATTACATTTGACGTTTTGGACGTTATAGTTATGCCAAATGATTCGCTTAAGGTAATTAATCTCACTTAAGTTGCGTTCAATATTGCTGAACTGAATAAAATTCTTAAGTGTGTAGTTGACTTAAAGTGGCAGGATGTGATGTATTTGACGTCACATTCATCTGAAACCTCCTACTTTAGACATCTTTACTTAAGTTATCCTATCTTAAGTAAAGATGTCTCAATTAAGTAGGAGGTTTTAGATGAATATGACTGCTAAAAATAACCCCCACTCTTCTTCTATTGGTCGCCTACAGGTATGGCCGCTTGGTCTCAGATGGGGTCATGGCGGGGGAGAAAACTTCCAAGCCCATCAGCCTCCTTGTGGCCTCCCCTGGGTACTCCATTTCAGCACTTTGTTTTTCCGCTGCAGTGGTGCTAATGGGTCCTCTGGTTATCTATATTTCCTTTTTTTGCTCCGCTTTCTCTTCTGTGGCTTTTGGCTCTGTTTTTGATCATTTTTTGATAATGTAATGCTGCATTCCATTCTGCAATGGAATGTACGAATGTTGTGTTTATCAATGGTCAAATGTGTTTTTCTGTGTCAGATTTATATTGGTCAGATTTAGTATGTCAGTTTCAGTAAGTCAGATTAAAAGACGTGTATGGCCTAAGTCGCCGCTTGCGTCTATAAACTCAATTCTATCTATCTATCTTCCCTCGATCCATGTTTGTAAATATGCATTAATTAAGAATGTATACATGTAAAAATAATAAAAATGACATGAGAAATAAATTAATAATTCCGGTTGTAACAAGGGATAATATTTTCAAGCTCAGCCCTTTTTGTGGCTTCCCCTGAGCACTCCACTCTACAGATTTATTATAGGTCCGATTCAGTATATCAGTTTACAGTATGTCATATTAAAGACGTGTATGGCCTAAGTCGCCGCTTGCGTCTATAAACTCAATATTCTATCTGTCTATCCCTTCTGGGGCTTCTGCCTTTGTCTTTGATAATGTCAGACTGCATTCCATTCTGCAGTGGAATGTACGGATGTAGTGTTTATCAATGGTCAAATGTGTTTATTTGATTATAGGGTTAGATTCAGTATGTCAGTTTCAGAATGTGAGATTAAAGATGTGTATGGCCTAAGTAGTTGCTTGCGTCTATAATTTTCCCCAGGATACTCAAATCAGATGCATGTTTCTGCATTTATTTTGAGTTTCGACTTTTAAATGTTAAAACTACACTTTAAATTACTTGAAAGCAACACAGATTATTCGGCAGTAATTTGTTCATATTCACTTGTTGGATTAAATTTGAAATCTTACTTGAAATGGTCGAGTAGGAAAATATGTTGTGGCGAGACTGAAGCAGAAGTGAAAGAATTATAAAATCAAATGTTTAAAAAACGTTCCAAAGCGCTGTTCATCTATCTAACTCCTCCTACTTCACTTGTAACTCTATGGCCCGAGTCGCCGCTTACGTCTATAAACCTAATTCTCTCTCTCTCTCTCTCTATTTTTTTTTTATTTATTTTTTTTTTTTCAAAACTCCATGTTCAAATTGAAACACAAATTCTTAAAAGCCCTTAGTTGCAAATGGTTTAAGTTGAAAAACGTGTTGGATCGTATGGAATAAGAGGAATCACACCGCTCTCTCCGCCATCCTGTTGGATTGGGAATGGTAGGGTGGGACGCCGTACTCTCCTGAACTGAACTGCGGCCTATTGTCTAACACGATCATTTGTGGGAGGCCAAAAAGTGGGAAAAATCGCTCTTAACATTTGTATAGTAGATGCTGATGTGGCAATCCTTAACTGTCTGTGTGGAAAATTTCCACGCCCATCTTTCTCGTGGCCTCCCCTGGCACTCCACTGCGGCACTTTGTTTTTCCGCTGCAGTGGTGCTAATGGGTTTTCTGGTTATCTGTCTCTTCTCTTTTTTTTTGGTTCTCTTTCTTTTCTGTGGTTTTTGTCTTGTTTTACTATGTCAGATTAAAGACGTGTATGGCCTAAGTTGCGGCTATAAACATAATTGTCTTTCTCTTGCGTCTATTTTTCTAGGTCAAGTTAAACGACATTTAACAATTTTTATGACATACAAGATTAAAGTCATTAATTAGAAAGTATTAATTATTGTATTAATTAATTTAGTATCAGATTATAAAGACGTGTATGCCTTTTTCTCTCTCTCTCTCTCTCAATGCAAGTCAGATTCCCTTTTGTCCTACATTGGGGGAGAAAACTTCCAAGCCCAGCCTCCTCGTGGCCTCCCCTGGGTTCTCCACTGCAGCATTTTGTTTTTCCGCTGTAGTGGTGCTAATGGGTCCTCTGGTTATCTATCTTTTCTTCTCTTCTGTGGCTTTTGTCTCTGTTTTTGACCAATTTTTTGATAATGTAATGCTGCATTCCATTCTGCAATGGAATGTACGGATGTAGTGTTTATCAATGGTCAAATGTGTTTGTCTGTGTCAGATTTATATTGGTCAGTATTAGTATGTCAGTTTCAGTATGTCAGATTAAAAGACGTGTATGGCCTAAGTCGCCGCTTGCATCTATAAACTCAATTCTATCTATCTATTTGTCCTACACTAGGTTAGGCCATAACGGCCATGGTAGCCGCTTACGCCGGTAAACCTTATTTTCTCTCTCTCTCTCATCACTTATGTTCGTTAAGTAAATTTGGATTCATTTTCAAGTCGATTGGATTGTCGATTCGTTTGTGCCAATGACTTAAATGTGTGATATAAACGTCTCACCGTATCATTTGTGTGATTATCAGTTATGTTTAAAATGCGAATCATCTCTTTAATATTTGAGATAAAAATAAAAATATTGTAAACAATTTGGTTTGAACCAGTCAAAGTTAAAAGAAGTCTTGGCAAAAGTGCCCACACATCCACTCAGGTCTAAAACTTTAACAGGAATGACTTCAAGTCTTTATTTACAGGCTTTTTATTAGAAATTTAAATAAGTTAATGTCTGCTAAAAATAACCTCCACTCTTCTTCTATTGGTCGTCTACAGATATGGCCGCTTCGTCTCAGTTGGACCTCAGTCGTCGCTTACGTCTATAAACCTAATTCTCTCTCTCTCTCTCTCTGGGGGAGAAAACTTCCAAGCCCAGCCTCCTCGTGGCCTCCCCTGGGCACTCCACTGTGTCACTTTGTTTTTTCCGCTGCAGTGGTGCTAATGGGTCCTCTGGTTATCTATCTTTCCTTCTTCTTTCTTCTCTTTATTGCTCCTCCCGCTTGCGTCTATAAACTTAATTCTATCTATCTATCTATCTATTATTGCTCCTCTTTCTCTTCTGCCTTTTGTTATTAATAGCTATCAGTTGTGTGGACAGTTTTGGTTGGTAGAGTACACCTGGATTGGTACGCCCGAATTAGTAAGCCTGGATTAGTACGCCCGGATTAGTATGCCCGGCCGGCCGGAGACACAGGCCCGGTACGGCGGGGTTGAAACGACGGGGTTAGTACGCTGGGGTTGCAACCACGGGGTTGGTACGCTGGGATTGGTATGCTGGGATAAGTCAATTGTCAGAAGTCAGCTGTAAGAAGTTGGTAGTGGGAAGTCGGTGGTAGGAAGTTGGTAGTCGTAGGAAATCGGTAGTAGTGGGAAGTCGGTAGTAGTAGGAAGTCAGTTATTTGGACAGATTTGGTCGGTAGTACGCCCGGATCGGTACGCCCGGATTAGTACGCCCTGGATTAGTATGCCCGGGTTAGTATGCCTGGATCAGTACGCCTGGCCAGCCGAATTAGCCGAGCTGGCTGGATACACCAGGATCAGTACGCCGGGGTTAGAACGCTGGGGTTGAAACGACGGGGTTGGTACGCTGGGGTACGCTGGTATTTGTTGTGCGAAGGAGTCAGTTTCATGCCAGTGTCGGTATGTCAGTTTCAGTTTGTATGAACTTTTTTCTTATTTTGTCTTGATTTAATATATTGGTTTCATTTTGTCAGAGTCAGTATGTCTGTTTCATTATGTCAGTTTGGATATGTCAGTTTCAATCTGTCAGTTTTCTTTTGTCAGTCATTATGTCAGTTTGGATATGTCAGTTTCAATCTGTCAGTTTTCTTTTGTCAGTCATTATGTCAGTTTGGATATGTCAGTTTCGTTTTGTCAAGTTTTGGTGTGTCAGTTTTCATTTGTCAGATGTAGCATGTTGGTTTTGTTTTGTTGGATTTAGTACGTCAAGTTTCATATTGTCAGTTTTCATGTCAGATTCTCTTTTGTCAGATTTTAGACGTGTATGGCCCGAGTCGCTGCTTACGTCTATAAACCTAATTCTCTCTCTCTCTCTCCTTATTGCCCTCCCCCCCCCCTTAACACATCTATCCCGTTCTACACTTTATCTTCTACAATGGGGGGAGAAAACTTCCAAGCCCAGCCTCCTTGTGGCCTCTCCTGGGTACTCTATTGCAGCACTTTGCTAATGGGTCATCTGGTTATTTATCTCCTTTTTTTTGCTTCGCTTTCTCTTCTGTGGCTTTTGTCTCTGTTTTTGATCATTATTTGATAATGTAATGCTGCATTCCATTCTGCAATGGGATGTATGAATGTAGTGTTAACAATGGTCAAATGTGTTTGTTTTAGTCAGTTTTATATTGGTCAGATTAAAAGACGTGTATGACCTCAGTCGTCGCTTGCGTCTATAAACTCAATTCTATCTATCTATCTATCTATCTACAAAATAATAAAAATAGATGTGCATAAGTATGGGAAAAAAGAAAAATAATGTTAATTAAAAATGTATGAATGTAAAAATAATAAAATGACATGAGAAATGAATTGATAATTCCATAACGGGGATAAAATTTCCAAGCCCAGCTGGGAAAGAATTCTTCCAAGCCCAGCTCCTCCCCTGAGCACTCCACTCTGCACCAGTTGTTTTTGATTGTCAGATTTATTATAGGTCAGATTCAGTAGGCGGGTTCGAAAATGATTTTGCACTGAACGACCAGTGCAACTGATAGTGTAAATGTCAAGTTGCACGACTGACTTTTCGAGTTAAAATGTTGCATAAGCATTTACACTGGAATTTACACTGGAATTTACACTAGAATTTACACATAATTCACACAAATATGGCTGCCGTAATAAACAAACAAGCTGTACGGAGCAGTTGTTTTTCAGCAAGCACATCATTCTTGTCTGCTTTTCTTTTACAAAAAAGTAACATTAGATAGTAACAATTAGTAACAAATAGTAACAATAGTAACAATTTTGAGAATCATGCACATTGTTACTACTTACATTCGAAGCGAGGATTCAAGATGGCGGCAAATACATCACTTTAAACGTCAAATTCCGTTGCACGTGCATTTGCTCGACGAAAATAGGTCGTTTCCGTTTAAGACGGTTGAACGACGTTTACACGAATTAATTCGTGTAAACCACACGCAAATGAAAATTTAAACGAGTGTAAACGTAGTTACACTCGTTTAAATGACTTTTCGAACCCGACTAGTATGTTAGTTTGAGTAAGTCAGATTAAAGACGAGTAAGGCCTAATTCGCCGGCTATATCTCTAAACTCAATTCTATCTATATCTATTCTTTCGGCACTTCACTGCAGTATTTTCCTGGTGCTAATGGGTCCTTTTTTGTGGCTTTTGTCTTTGTGTTTTTGATCAATTCTTTGATGTAGTATAGTGTACGTATTTATTAAATGTTTTTGGTCAAACGTGTTTGCATGTCAGTTTACAGTATGTCATATTAAAGACGTGTATGGCTTAAGTTGCCTGTACAGTAGTACGATTATTAGTTTCAATTCAATTTAATTGAAATTGAAATTGTAATTAAAATTTAAAAAAAATTAATAAATTAAAATTTAGGCCATACTCGTCATTGTGTTGGGAACATTTAGATAACAAACATACAAGTATTTATTTTTTATTTCGAATGTACTCAAATTTTATTAATAGACGATTATGTGTATAAAAACTTTATATTTTTATAAAAATTACGGTCATTTGATAAGCCAACCAAGAAGGGCAAATCCTATAACAAAAATAACAATATGAAACATCATCCAAATCATTATTACACTCGTTGAAGGCGGGCTAAGTGTCATTCGACATATGGGACATGTATTGTTGTGGGAAAGCCACGTGTAGATGCAGCTCCTATGGAATTTGTGCTTGCAGGGAAGCGTCGTTACCAACAAGAAACAGAAGTTGAGCTCGCCCAAACAAATAGCGCAGGCATTTGCGACTTTATCTTTTGTGACTTTGGCAGGTATTTCATCCAAAGTTATTGACACTTCAGGAACTAATGTATTTGTTTCTTTGGTCAAGTTTGAAGATTCCGAGACTTCTTTATCAGGGGTAATATTTACAGCTACGGATGTCAACAAATCATTGATTGTCATATCGACATTGGTTTCTTCCATTTCTTCAGTAAGGTTTAAAGCAGCTTCTCAGTTGTTGAATAATTAGAAATCGGTTGAGTGGGTCCTTATGTATAACGATTAACTACTATTAAAAAGTTGGTTTGAAATGACGTCAAACATGAACATCCAATGACGTCCAAGAAATACGTATTTAGACCGGGACTAATACGTAGTCATATCAATACGTGAAAAACCTCAAAATAATCTCATGACATTCTGTAAGTGATTTAATTTGATTTGATTAAAACTGGTTTTAGTCTGTACACGTGTCTGGATTAGGAACAAGATTAGACGATGTATAGTAGTATTCGTTTATTATCAAAAATATGCATTTTTTTGGAAAATTCACTTTTTTTCTGTAATTTCATGCAAATCTCCAGAGAGCCGATTGAACAAACACCCCTACCCTCTCTCCTCCTGTCTACGATGAATTATATGAGCGGCAACAATTTTTCTTGAAATTCTATTATTTTTCTTGAAATTTTTCTCGAAATTTAATTTTTTCTTGAAATTTTATTTTTTTTTCTTGAAGTTTTATTTTTTTCTTGTAAATTTTTTTTTTTTGAAATTTTATTTTTTTTCTTGTATTTTTTTTTTTGAAATTTTATTTTTTCTTGAAATTTTATTTTTTCTTGAAATTTTATTTTTTCTTGAAATTTTATTTTTTCTTGAAATTTTATTTTTTCTTGAAATTTTATTTTTTTCTTGAAATTTTTATTTTTTTTCTTGAAATTTTATTTTTTTCTTGAAATTTTATTTTTTTCTTTGAAATTTTATTTTTTTCTTGAAATTTTATTTTTTTCTTGAAATTTTATTTTTTTCTTGAAATTTTATTTTTTTTCTTTCTTAAAATTTCATTTTTTGGCTTTTGAACGCCGAAAAATTTTTTTTTTTTATTCATTACTGCATGCTATACGAAAATAAAAAATTACTTCTGTAAAAAAAAAAATTTTGACAATCGATGATTCAACCATGCACCACTAGGATGTACCAATCAAAGATCCTTGTTCCAAATGCAGTCACAAAATGCTGATCAATAACAAGTCAACTACTAACACGAAATCTTCCCTCAAATCTTGTGATCATCTCGTGATCTCACAACAATAATTATTCTCAACAAATAACACGTGAATTACAACAATCCAATCTAACACCACCTTTTTCCACCATTCGATATTTCCATACCGCATTGTTAACTAACTAAAAAAATCAAAAATTTATTTTCCAACATTTTTTTACTTAAAAAAAAAAAAAAAAAAAATTTACTAACCACCAAGAAAAGACCCTTCCAAACCAATTAAAAAGGGGTAAACCCAAAGGTCAACGTGCGGATCCATTTAAAATCCCACTAACTTATCAGGGCGGTACGAAACACAAAGAGTCCCCCCTTTCTGATGATTAATGTCGGTCTGCCTCAAACATTGCATTCCTTTTCAGCTCCGAATCAGTCGATTGGTTGACTCAAGTCGCAGTTACCCCGGTCGAAGAAATGTAGGAAGATGTTAAAAATTACTCTCGTGGGTTTGTGCATTTGGATTTCGTTCGCGACGCTGGAAACTCAACACGATCATCACGCGATGTACGACAAGCTGATGGATCAGTCAAAGCCGCGAGAAATGGCAAAGAAAAAAGCTACGAGCACGAAATTTAATCGGAAATCGGACAAAACGGGTCATGGCGAGAAAGTTATATGTGAACCGACGCCGTTAGAGACGTTGAATCGTATTTTGGGACCCGGATTTAATGCGCGGTACATGGCGGTGGAGAAACCGCAGGAGTTGAGGGTCAAATCGGATGTTGTGGATGAGAAAGTGGTTAATCCGAATGAGCAGAGGGATGCGCGGATGATTCGGCAGCATGATGAGGTGGAGGATTTTGCTGTTGATCCGAATTTTTCGAGGATTTTGAGTGATACGATTTTGAGTCGGGAGAAGAGGAGTGTGGATTTGGTTGGTCTGAATGATGAAAAGGAAGAAAGTGAGTTTTTTGTTTGGGTTTGTACTGGGTTTTTACTGGCTCGCTGGCGGTCAGGGAAATGCGACTGGGGGTTTTGTTGAGTGGTAATTTAATTTTTAATCAGTAAAAAAAATTTTTTTTTTTTTTATTTATTTCTTGTTTTTATGGTATTTTTAGTGCTGAAAGACGAATTTTTCATGTGTATGAATGCATTTAAGCGTTTAGATATTTGGTTTTTTTTCTTTTTTGAAGTAAAAAAGAATAGAATTTTCAAAAGTTAAAAAAAAAAATTTTTACAAGGAAAAAAAAAAATTAAATTTTTGAGATAGAAGTAAATTGATGAAATAATTGACGTTTTTTTTCTTGACGATTCATTCATTTTCTTGAATTTTAATTTTTCCGTGTAAATTCATTTTTT
>AFFK01018993.1:0-11763 GCA_000239455.1 Strigamia maritima | reverse complement strand
TAACGTGTTAGTCGCGATGCGGAGCGCCAGACTATAAGGATGAAGGCCAAGTGGGTTGCTTGACCCACGCGACACCCCACTCAACTCTCATTTACGGTATCTATGTTATCGTATTGTCTTGTTAGCGACACTCTGGTCAGATGGCCCGAGTATTAATCATCATCGGTCTGGGACGCATTGTCATTCGGCAATGCCAGCCCAAACCTTGTGACGAATACAGCCAAAAGTCAACCGTTAGTCGGATCGACCTCCCACTCCAAATCCTGTTAGAACCACTCCAGACCAACCAGGAATGACTGATAGAGATCCAGACCTAGGCATACTCCAGATTAACCCCGTACATTTATATCATTATACTCTGTTCGATAGCATATTATTCCTGGCTTTAGATTTGTATAAGTAATTGATAGTCAGTGCTCTGTTAATAAATTCCTATTGTTCTGTTTTGATAAGTTATGTGTATATTTTTCCCTCTGAGTTTCCGTACAATTTCACACACTGAGTTATCACTTCCGCATCTCGCGTAGTTGGCAGTGATTTAGTCGGTATTTCGAGGTTATTATCGCTTGGTAATTTCCCCGAATATCGGATCGTCACAAGCTATCGGTCTCAACTTATGAGTACCTTTATCAATCTTGAATTTTTCTTGAGGGTAATGCAAATATCTTGCAGTATCTCATAGTCCCAAACTATCTTTTGAAACTATCGGTGTTTGATTTGTTAATTGTCTATATCGTCGACTAATATCATCCGAAAATCATTTAGCAGAATCTGTCAATCTAATCCTCAAATTAATACGATCAGGAGTATCTGCTGCTTGAGCCAGTATAAATGATTATATATTTCGAAAATAAAATTAACACCACTAGTAATACTAGGTGTATAATTAATATTCAATACTATCTTCACAATAATTCAATCCTATACTATTCCCAAAATTCCAATTAAAGCTAAATAAATTATAACATTTGAAAAGGTTATTAGGAAACAGACAATAAATAATAAAAAGAAAGTAGAGAAGAAGGGAAAAGAAAAATATTTTACAACAATAATTCTTATCCTATTATAATATATATTCTCTTTTAAGAAATTTATAGTCCTCTTGGCTCTGTGAGTTCAACAATATCACTTCTTCAAAAATATTCTCAATATATATATATTTATTATATTTTATATTCAATATTACACTTGTCCTTCATTGTGTCCCTCAGAATGACTAATGCGTTTTGCAACTTACGCGCAAGCTCATATAATATGCAAAAATATGTTAATTTTATACGCTGAAAAAATGTTCTGGAAATTTCCCAGATTTAATATTCAAACAACTATACTATATATATATATTTATTTTTTCTACTTTTCTCATTTTTATTTCTTTTTTTTTTCTTCTTTTTTTTTTCAATAAAATAATTATTTCATCCAATTTCTCTCATGATTCATTACCTAAACAAACTAATTTTACTATTTGCAAACACATAACATAATAAAAGAAAATTCAGATTCTCGGACTATTCATCTGATTTGACCTTCACAAGAACATTTCAGCAAAATTTCCTTAAATCTGCATAAAATACGTTACTTTCCATACATATCATTAATTTATATCAAATTTCATCAAATAATTTAGTTTTTTATGCAAAATCTCTGAGTTCGAGGTACTAATGTTATCACTACATCGAAAATTTGTGGAAGTTTTCCGTTCTAGGCTTCGTACTAAGACAAACACATTTTTATCTGCATGAATTGTCGTTTCGGCCCCAAAACTCAAACAATTCCAACAAATTCCGGAGTTTTTTAACACGTTCTTATCGGTTTCAGAACTTTCGCTTGATATATATTCAATTTTAATAAAGAATCATTTCCTCAAAAACAAAATTTAAGACCAATTTCGTTACTTTTCGCAAAATGGCGGTAAAAATAAAACAAAAAACACAAAAATGTGAGATGCTCTTGCATTTTATCAATTCGTCATTACAAATTGACGGTTTTAAACATAAATAACGGGAAAAAAATATGGGGTGCTCTTGCATCTCCACCAATTTGTCGCGTGATTCGTGGGGTACGGAGTCAAACAGCAACTTGGGTGACGACCTTAAAATCACCCGCTGGGATCGATTAAAGGTACATTCATAATTATTCATTAAGACTATTTCTACTCTCGCGCAATTACGCTGCATTCCGGAGAAGACTCAAATCAGGACACGTGCGTTTACTTAAAAGAACATAATCGCTTTATTAATCACTGAAGTGATTATACTAAAACAATTACAACTTGGGTTCGAGACAGTCATTACAAATGCACTGGCTCGGACCAATACTTCAAATAAAACACAATACAATAAAACAATGGTTAGTGAAATAAATAAGATAAGTTTGGTTTGCCTAAGGCGATGGCATGAGTGACTAGCCCCCAATAGTTGGAGTGTAATGTCATTTCATGTAAACAGTAATATCACAATGAGTTAGTACACTTACATTTGTAAACAACATGATGTGAACTCTATGCGAGCTCAAGAGAGACTACTGTTCCAGAGCTCGATCTGACCTTCTTATAGGTGTCATCTGTTGTGCTATTGGTTGTGCATACTAATGATTGATGACGCTCATGATGTCATCGATCTTCGCTCCCCCTAGCGGTGTGGTTCATAAGTGCCAGTTGGCTTTGCTCCTTCTGGTGATGGTTTCTGGTATTATTATTATAGTTATGACTCTACAGTAGCTTTGTAGGGCCATCCCGTTTAGTATTCAGGTTTGTATGTTAGTTAACAAGTTCGGCAATATCATAACTCAATATCCCTGCTACGGTAGCTAATCTAAGCCATACTGTAACAGTATCATGTTTCATTGCAGCTGGCTGCAATCTCGGCACTAAACACTGCAAAACGATAGCTCTTGACTTGTTTTTGCCCTTCTCGTATTTTTCACGCTCGGCAGCGGATGCAGTCGCTAATGGCTCGACCTGTTTGCCTCTCGCAAATTTCCAAAGTCCTTTTTCTTCCAAAAGAAGCTGCACATCAATTGTCCACTGTAAATAATTGGTCCTGTCCAATTTATTCACTCCAGAAGAGGCTGACTTTGTTATATCTTTCGCGGACATAATGTTGAGCTAAAAAATAACCAAAAAACTGAGAGAAAATGCTCAAACAGTAAAAATTTCAATTTTTGACTTTTAATTGCCCAAACTGATATTTTGGGCAATTTCTCACATGTTCCAGGGTTGAAACCACCCTCTGCTACCAACTGTACGTCATAGTGGTCCGCCCTGGTCCTTTCGCACAGTCGTGAAAGTGAACTGTGCTTCAAACAGTCGAAAATAAGCAAAAATCCATTTTTCGAATTTTGATGGAAAAGTCGGGATTTTTGGCCGCACGCGAGCGACTGCGAGCCGCCGGAGTTATACGTGAGGTCCCGTCAAAATCGATCGTGCTCTAATAACGCAATACGTTGCGCTATCGCTTCTCTGCTGAACTGAGCATGGAAAACCTTGTCATTTGCTTGAAAATTAGAGGTTTGTCTTAGGATAAAATCCAAATGACATTGGCAATGACCTCTAAACAGTTTCAAGCTGAAACTCTCTTCTAAATTGATGACAACTGCTTGGCTGTGATTATTATCACTTAAAACTGCTGAATCTTCATTGTATTGAGTAAAACTCACATATATTATGATGCAAAAACTAGAAATCACTTGAAGTTGCATGGAGCAAAAAAACAGCCATCTTTCCTTGACACAAGAAGGTTGGAGAGTATTTAATCTCGAAACCAGATAAAAACAATTACGTAAAATGCCCATAGGGCTATAAATAGCTTTGACAAGCTTAGGATCACAAACTGGACTAGTATGTGATCCTATTACAAAGAATTAAGACGAATATAGGCTTCCAGTTAATGAGTAAATAAAGACTGGAACCTAGCTTATAAAAGCATAAGTTATAAAGTGCTGACTCAAACAATTAAAAAAACACATTAATGAGTCAGCTCATACAAAATTATTCTAAATCAATTATTAAGTTATAGATCGAATCAATTACGACATCGTGTCATAAATAATAACTTTAAGGTGCGGGTACTTAAGAACAAGATCCGCACCTGTGTTAAATACATAACTTATGTATTAAACACATTAGTCACACATGCTTCAGTTTACCTATGCCTACAGGTTTTGCCTCTCCTATAAACAATGTCTATATTCTCCTGTTGAAGTTTCATGGCCCAACGTGCCAATCTGCCTGCAGGATGTTCACAGTTCATTAACCATTTGAGGGCCAAATGGTCAGTTTCAACAGTGTATTTGGAGTATTCAATATAGGGTCTGAATTTTTCTACACCCCATATCACTCCTCAGCACTCTAGTTCTGAAGCACTGTAATTTGCTTCTGCGCCTTGCAGTGTACGACTTGCGTATGCTACAGGATGCAAAACGTTATCTTTGGGATCTACTTGCATGAGTACTGCACCGAGACCGGCAGCCCTTGCATCCGTGTGAATGGTAAAAGGAGTTGCAAAATTGGGCAGAGGTAGCACAATATCTCCTGTGAGTAGATCCTTCAGAATCTTAAAAGCTTTTTGACATTCTGGCATCCAAGTGAAATTATTCCACTTTTCTTTCTTATGTTGAACAAAGAAGTCCTCGCGACACCATACTAGACTTCACTTTTTACTCCACTCAAATAAATATAGAAGCAGTTATGCTTATATAGTAGTTCGAGAAGTGTTTGCAACATCCTAGTGCGTAACAGCGAAAAATAACAAAATAATTCGTGGAAACTCCGAAACCCATGAAAACCTAGGTCAGGTTGATTCAAGATAACGAATTCAAGTAGTTTGTTATGCAAAACTGTGAAAATTCGGCAATTTCGGGCCAAAAACAGCCAAAAAAAAAAAATTTATTCTTAAGAAGCCACTCAACTTGGCGGCCATTTGCACAGGTGAATATACAGGAAGAGAGTGAGAGAGTATAAAAATTAATCTCAAATCAGAGAACAAATCAATCAGTTGATGACAAGTATGCCAAAAATAAAACATAAGTGCAGTTATGCCATATCTGTCATCAAAAATGCTTTTCACAAGCAAACAGGCACAATATTCATCCACTTACATCTAGATGGTGTGGATGAATCACCTCATGATAAATAATACATAAAAACAATCAAGTCACACACTGAACCTGTCTAATAAAATAAAAATCAGCATTCTGAAGATGAAATAACTTTACCAATCGGTAATATACACATTATGAAAACAAAATAAATTTACCAATCGGTAATACAACAAATAATACAATCAGAGGCTGCAAACAACAATAAAAAAACCTCTGATCTCAGAATGCAAAGAGCTAATAAATTAAAGCAACTTAAACAAATACTTGCGCAATGGACTTAATTGCACAAATACCACATTTTCCAGTTTACAAACCAACAATTTCTTCGGTACTTCAAAGACAAGTTATGACTTTTGACCGTCGTAAATCCGTTTTAATCGAAAAACAAGGTGTTATTTGTAAAAACAAAAAACAGAGAACTTTATTTGCAAAAAACAAACAAGAAAAGGCAGCTTTATTCCGGGAAAACAAAAAACACTCTGTATGTTTATTAAAAAATTTCACGACAATTTGTTTTATTGCATCCAAACTCCATCTGATATAGATGTCGTAAGGACAGAAAGATTACAAACCATCATATCGAGGCTTGTGTGATCGAGAAATAGAAAATAAGAATATTTGACCTATTTTTGTCGAAGGTTCAGTTTCCCTTTAATAAAGTGAGAAACCAAAAAATAGTAAAAAACTCAAAAAGTGAATTTGGTACGTAGGAATTGTCTAAAATTAAGGAAAATTTATTTTGGTTAATTCAGAAGGTAAAAAAAATTTTGGTGATTTATTACAAGAAAGTATTTTTGTGTTTGCATCGCTAATTTTCGAGTCCTTTCTCACTTTCGTATCTGGCCAAATGTCTTTGGGAAATTATAAAGTGTTGTTTCAAACGAAACTGCTGACACATCTACACCAATGTTTTTAGAAAAGGGGTTTTTGCGTGCTGATTTTTCCGAATTTGGCAATAAAAATCTGATAAAAAAGTACCATGGTTCTACTCTGTTTTCTATGTTTCTACGCACTCAAAAATGGTAACAAAAATTGTACCCGCCTATCTTTCACTAAATTTGTCCATCCACTTAAGGAGTCAGCACTCCTGTCCATTTCAGCCACAAAACTAGTTACTTGAACACCACCAACAATCTTACTAAAGCCGGTCTTCTGCCTATGGCGGACTCGGGGTGACACCCACTTCCATTTGCCAAAGGAATCGCAGTCGATTTCGGATCATTGGCGAAGACTTCCCTCTGTCTACACCTACAATGGTATTTTTCTCAACGCAATGGACGCTAAAAAACCTACAAAAAGCCGGTCAAGTACCTGCAAAGGCAGCCATGAGCCATTACATGTCTCCCTTGCAAGATTCGCAGTCGAATTCAATTCTCCAGCGCCCCTTGCCCTACTCACTGCAAAAAATACCATTATCACAGTTATGGTGGGGAAAAATACACTTCATGCATACAGCCATCTTGCACACAGCCATCTTGCACATAGCCATCTTGCACACAGCCATCAAAACACCAGAAGAAGAAAAAGCGTGACCACTGGACTATGCAATGTCGTAATCAGGATATCTCACTCACCACAATTACGCAGAATTTGGGCACGTCACTAAAAGCATCCCCACGCGATTAGTCGCCCATCCAATCGATTGATTTCTCATTTTTGGTCGGCGCAGACAAACTTTACCAAAAGAAATGATAGTGTACGGCTACCACCTCTTTATTTGCCCGTGTTTTCCTCCAATAATTGAACAATCAACAGGATTCCTCCCTGTCTGAGGGAATCTAAGAACGTCGGCTCGGCGCAATTTACAGGATATCGCCTGCAAATCACTGATTTAAAGTTTTACACTAAAAATGAGACCAAATGCAAAACAGTTCCACTATTTACAACTGCTGCACGGCTCTCATCTTCCCCATGTTTTGGCGTGTGCGTCGTGCCCACTACAGACATCCCATATTTTTCATTGAAAAACACACCAATGCCTGCTTGACCAAACCAATAAACCTGCCACCTTTGCTCTACAGATTTTGCTACAGTGACGGCGCCCTTCCCACGTTGCGAACGTTATCACCTTCGACTCTCGGTGGCCAGCCAACTTCACACAAACTTGGACCAGGTTAATTACTTCTGTTGTCCATCTTTGCAGCTTGTTTCTGCCTTTGGTTGGGCGAAACTAGGCTAGTGTCCCAACGTATAGTATGCTCTACCGACGATCCTTACTGCCCAACAACAGCAATTCGTCCACGACAATGCCATTATAGCAGAGTGTCGTGCAACAGTGCGATCGTGTGATGAGTTTCCAGCAAAACACATCTAAACGGGTCGTGCGACAAAGTTACGGCTCCTCCGTCACACAACGCACCATAAGCACCCTGTTACACGGTTCTTAGGACACAAAAGCACAATTGCACTGAAACTGATGATGCCCTATCCAGTATCCACATGCTTTCGAGAATTGCGTCCATTGGTCGGTAGATTTGACCACTTTTAGCGCAAAAATTGAAAAGAGAAAAAATTTCCAAAATTTTTGCCAAAAAGTCCATAGTGAAAATCATATTTCAATAATAAACTACTAAAAACAATCCTAACACTAGCAATCACAATGCAGTTGCATAATTCTTTGTCGAAAAAAATGACATTTTTGCAAAATAGGCCTAAAAAATTCAGATCTCAGATTCGGATCCAGGATGGGCCCCCAATTGTGACTGGGGCGGTTTGCACAGTCCTTACTTGGGAGAATAAGTGGACTGCGCTGGATGCCTTCGTCATATAATTAGCAGAGACAACGCTGTATTTGGGTGTTTGGCCATTTTAAATTGTGTTCATGTCATTTGCGACGCCTGTGCATTTTAAATGACGCCCGCGGCTTTCTTTTGTGTTTGACGGGTGGCGGTGAAGTTGAGGGCCACTTGGGCTGCGATTTGACGAGTATGGGACCGACGGGATATTGACTTACGGCTGTTCCGACCGGCACCGAGTGGATTCGGCAGGAAAATACGAGTTTTGCGGTGAAAACTTACGAATGCGTTTTTGGCCATTTTTGGACGTTTTTTTGACACGCCATCCTAAGATTCGAGGTTCTGTACGCTTACACGCTGGACGCCTTCGTCATATAATTAGCAGAGACGACGCTGCATTTGGGAGTTTGGCCTTTATTACAGTTGTCTAGGGGTCAGCGTCAGCCTCCACCTGCTACTTATATGTCTGTACCACCGGTATTTGCTAATCAAACCCGACCCACGGACCATGGCGGGTGAACCAAGGTCCGTGCGGTCAAAATATCTAAACCCGATGCTGCAACCCGATCTACGGACTTGCAGCCACTGTTCTCGCTCATGGAGGTGGAGCCCAGAGAACTGGGAACCCGGGCTTCATAGGGAAAACCAGGGAGTTGGCAGAGCTTGGCCAATGCATGCCTGCACTGGTTGCTGGCTCACTAACAACTGTTGTCCCTGGATCCGCTCTGCCTCTACCTGCCTTCTCTAACTTTCTGTCTTGACCGGAAGTGGTCATGTCCGTCCAGTCCACTAGGGGGACACGACGCAGGCTGTTGCCGCGCGCTTGAGTAGTGACACGGTCACAGTTGGTAATCAATTTGGTGTACATAAGAGCACTGTACATAACTTTCTGTATCAGTAAGTTGTTGATAAATATCAAATTCAATTCAATTTAATTTGACTCATTTATTTTTTTAAATTGCAGATTTTGTGAAGCTGTTGTAAAGATTAGCCATTAATTTATCCAGATGCCAGGAGCAAATGAAGCAACTGAGATTGCACAAAGAATTGAAAGAAAACATTCTGTGTCCAAATGTTTGGAGCATGTGCCAATTCTTGCACCTCTAGATGGTTATAGGGATTTTGTTAAAAGAAAAGATTGGGCATCATATGTTTTGCAGGCTGTTGTGGTTGATAAATATATGTATGATGCCATACTACTTTTTTTCTATTTTTAGCTTTATCTAAAAATTATGTTTTAAATAATTCTAGGTTTTGTGACTGGGGCAGTGTGCACAGTCCCTACTTGGGGGAATAAGAGGACTGCGCTGGACGCCTTCGTTGTTAAACATGCTAGAACTACTGCTAACATGTTAGGATCCATTGCAATCATGTTAACGACTCTTGAAATGTAGTGGAAGCGTTTTATATGGCCAAGAGTCTTAATGCATATACTAGATGACCCAGGCTTGATCTTGGAGAGGAGGGAGTTGGAGTGATGATCCAGGATAATAACAGGCACTTGTTGGAGCTGATTTCTGCTCAGGGCCGCTCTAATCAAGCTTATAATGCCCAATAATGTTGAAATAAATGACAAAGACTTACATAAAATAATATATTGTCTGATAAAGCAAGTGGCTCATGAGAACAGCCATCTTGGCAGGTTGAGAGAGAAGCAAGCAGTGTGTTGTGATGTCACAGACTCAGAGCTGCATGATGTCACTGCTTCTTGAACCATGAAGCAATGCCATCTGTTAACAAAACTTAAAGCTAACATTAGGAAACAGTAAATCAAATACAATTAATCCATTACAAATACAACTATGCATGAACAAATAATACAGAATTAATAGAAACAAATTATACGCATAATTAACAATATGTGTCAGCCAAATACTGGATGTTGGCCAACACAGCCCTACAAATGCCCCCTTTGGTTGAGACATATTGTAAACAAAAACAATAATCAAAAATAAGGCACATTAGAAAACACTTTCGTACAAAGAAAACGTATGCGTTCACCACGAGCCACTTAGTGAAAATATCAGCAACATTAATCTCACCGGGTATTTTCAAAACATTAAAGAAACTTTTACGGTGCCATTCACGGAGCCAGTGATATTTGACGCGTATGTGCTTTGTACGCGAGTTTTCTACATCATTCTGTGTGAACTGCACAGAAGACATAGCATCCGAATAAACAATAGGAGTTACTACATAATTAAAAATCGGACACATGTCGAAAACAGAACATAACCAATAAATTTCACGCACACAGTTGATCATAGCAACAAATTCGGCTTCCATTGTGCTACACGCAACACTGGATTGCTTCTTGCAACTCCATACAATAGGAACGCCTCCTAAATAAACAATAAATCCTCCAAAACTAAGTGAGGTGAGAGGGTCGTCTGCCCAAGATGCATCGGAGTACGACCAAACACGATCAGACGAACACTGCGTCAATTCGATACGATAATCAGCTGTATTTAGAACATACTGCAGAACTTGCATTAACGCTTTAACATGTTTACTGGTGTGTGCTCCGGAATATTTGGACAAGGCGATTACAGAGTATAAAATATCTGGTCTAGTGCGTGATGCCAAAAATTATAATGAACCTATTAAAGAACGATAAGGAAAATCATTAGGTATAACATTAATATTACGCGTAAGAGTTGTACCAACCGTGACAGATACCTTAACTAACTTGTTAGGCACTAAGTGAAACGTACTTGCTAGCTTATGAATATAGGCAGTCTGCGACATGAACATCTTATCTGCTTCATGAACAAAATCAACACCTAATAAAGATTTAACCCTCCCAAGATCAACTATGTCAAATTTCTGATTTAATCTTCTCAAAATTTCAGTTTTGGTGTCTTGAGTATCCGCAAATAAGATTATGTCATCCATGTAGATCAACAAAACAGCCTTCAAGCCAAACAAATGCACACAATTACATGTCGGTAACTTATCAAATCCTAAATCAAGTAAGGTTTCATCTAATTTGATGTTCCACATACGACCTGACTGGTGTAGACTGTATAAAGCCTTCTTAAGAAACCAGACACAGCCTTTGCCATAATTAGGTGCTCCTTGGGGGATACGCATGTAAATGGGTTTATCCAGATCACCATAAAGGTATGCGCATTTCACATCCAAATGTGAATCCACCCAGCCCCTCAAGACTACCAAAAGGCAGTAAAACAACCTAATGAGCACAAAATTAACAACAGGTGAAAACACCTCATCAAAATCAATTCCTGAAGTTTGTCTGAAACCTTGAGCTACTAAACGTGCTCTAAAACGCATAGGTTCGCCCTTAGAATTCTTCTTGAGTTTGAATATCCACTTGTTACTCAAAATAGTGGTGTTGGCAGGTGGAATAACCTCTTCATAAACTTCACGTTTAACAAAAGTAGACAGTTCTTCATTAACTGCATCAGTCCGTTGCTTAGACTCAGCGGACTTCATAGCTTCAGAATAGCTCAACGGGTCACAAGCTGTAAAATGAACTCGCCTCGCAGTAACCTTTGAATAATCAATTTCAGGATGCCTTTCAATAGACCGGAAATTAAATCTAGCTGCATCAAATGGAATGTCTACATGAAGACAATAATCTTCGACATCATTAATACTGCGTAGCCTAATAGCAGCAGTGGGATAATAATATACATCCACACGCTTTGCTACACCCGGATTACTCTTGCGTACTTGTTCCTCTCGTCTCCAATCTCGATAAATCGAGGATCTGCCTACAAGGCGCCACTTAAACGGAGTTAATGCGTCCAAAGCAAGTGATGGATCAGGAGCAGGACAAGAATCCACATCTGACACGTCCTCCGCGCTGTCAGGATGCATACTCGGCGGTTCCCTAGCTCACGGTAAACCCGAAACAGGTTGTCTCAAAATAGACTTAGCAGGTCTCGTAGGTGATCCTGGCGGT
>JH431440.1:14339-36242 GCA_000239455.1 Strigamia maritima | reverse complement strand
CAAAAATTAGTTGAATACATGACCAGATCTCTAAGTATCATTACGGAGTATTTAAGGTGAATCTAAATGTTCACAGTGGATTCTTCAAGGATGTATACGATCAAATGCCCGTGACTTTCTGATCCACCTATATGGACGAATTTCCTTCTTCGGATCATATGGGAAATGTATTAATGCTATTAAATATTAATATAAAAGACGCTAGTAGAATAAATGAGGTTGTTTACCGGATTCGTGTATATCTTCATTCCGATATTCGGATGAATATGCTTTGCGCGCGAGTCAGTTGTCTCACGCATAAAGCGGGGTGATGTGTGATGGTCGAATCTCGGCAATTACCTCATTATTCTACCACTAGATGGCGCGGGCTACTATGTCGCGCCATATTCAAATAAAATCTATTCATGCTGCCTAGTTTTGGTTTCATGCTTAGCTTAACAATATTTGACCAGTAAATATTTCATAAGTGTGTTCGTATTATGAATTATGGCGAATGATAATATTATATATTATCATTCTAACATGGGAAGTTATCTGGAGATAGGAATTTACTAAGGTCTGTTGACCACGATACTTATTCTCGTTGGTATGTAGAGGGGAAATTGATCACACCTGTGACCCATTTCTCCCCATAGTGGACGTTCCCATGAGTCGTACTGCTGTCCCATTGGACACAGTCCGACCTCTATGTCCACTATATAAGTCCGTGTAAAGCTCAGTTCGAGCCCCCTAAAGTTACTTAAAGATATATTTATATGTTGCTGACAGTTACTTGCATTTATGTGGTACAAAAAGCTTTGTTGCTACGAGCCGGCTGGTGCAAAACCGTAAAGACCGTAGTAGTCGTGGCATTTATGTCACGGAAGCCTGTGTACCGCGAATATACATTTCAACCTAAGCACATATATTGACACATCGGTGAGTGGTTTTAGTGGGACTTGACAGTTATTGACCATTCTACTCTCGATTGCAATAATGATTCCTGAACGCATGTTACGATGCGGAACGTCGATCTTCGACTTAGGCGATGCTGATCGCCAAGTAACACTCATCTACGCTCATTCTCCGGTATTTATAGTATCGTTATGTCTCATTATCGAGTGATACGGTGAAATCACCGTATCCTCGGTTGTTGTCTGTCTGGGAACCGTGACACCCGACTCGGTCAGCCCAAACCTTGTGACGACTAAGAAAGTCAACCGTCAGACGGATTGATGGATTCCCTTTCCTTTAGAACCACTTAGGATACCAGGAACGGAAGCTAGAAGTCTCGTATATTTGTATTAGTTATTATATTGTATAAGTAGCCCCTAATGTTCATATTTATCCATAATAATTGTTATTATATATATATATGTTCCTCGGTATATTTAATGTTATCTGTTAATGTTCCTATTAAATATTGTCATGATTTGAGAATCAGGTCTCCCTTTTATTCATATTTCGTGTTGCAATTTTCCCACGTTTAGTGCGCACCTTATCTCGGCCAGATTCTGTGTGTAAATGCCCTCTCCTCGTGGTCACTGTCACTAGACAATGCCCTCGGAGAAATGATCGTCACACTGTATTAATAAGTTTTGGATCTGGTGAAATTCCATCTCTATCTATCATGTCCCAAATATTTTATATTGTCCGTGCCAAATGTACATTTTTCTAATTTAACTTTCAAGTTTGATTCCCTTAATTTGGTAAATATGTTTTCCAAATCAATCAAATGTTGGTCAAATGTCTTCGAAAATATAATAAGATCGTCCAAATATGCAATGCATACTCTTCCTAATAAATTTCCTAAGACCTTATTCATCAATTTTTGAAATGCTGCTGGGCTATTGCAAAGTCCTTGTCCTAAGACATTAAATTCGAAATGTCCTGCGCTACTTGTAAAAGCTGTTTTTTCTTTGTCAGGCTCATCAATTTCGACTTGAAAATATCCTTGAATTAAATCCATCATAGAAAAATATTTTGCTCCTGCTAGTTGATCTAAGGTTTCATCTATTCTTGGTATTGGATATACTATCTTCTTTGTTATGGCGTTTAATCTTCGCCAATCGACGCAAAATCTCCATTTTCCGTCGCGTTTCTTTACTAATAGTACTGGTGCGCTCCATGGGCTTTCTGATTCGCGTATGACCTTCATTTTTAATAACTTTTCTACCTCTCATTGTTCTACTTCTTTTTCTTTTAATGATCTTCTATAAGGTGGTACATTAATTGGTTCTGATGTTCCTGTATTAATTGCGTGTTTATACACCTTTACACATCCTAAATCATAGTCCGTTTTCGCAAATCGGTCTTGATTATTCATCAGTAATTCTTCTAATTGTTGTTTCTCTTCTGTCTTTAACATATCTCCATATTTCGCTGTTGTCATATCCATCTTCGTTTCTTGTTTCGCATTAAAACATGCTGTATCCGTGATATGGAAAATTCTAGCTATAGATGATTGTTTCTTAATAATTATAGGTTTCTTGGTTACATTAGCAACTCTAATATATCCTATTCCTTTTACGAGTGTTGTCAATGTCTTACAACACATCAATCCATATCTGTCCATAGTATTATTAAGTGGTTCACAATAAAGAATGTCATCTATACTATCTTCAATTTTGATTTTCATTATCGATTCATGCATAGCTGGTATTTTAAAATCTTCCGCGACTCTTGCAATGTAGTTCATTTCTATAAAATCCTTCGGCATTTGAAATTCTACAAAATTGGGCTTTGGTCCTAATCTTCGGCCAATGGAAACTGTTCTCCTTTCATAATCTAAATTACATGGTCCTTGTAGTAAAAATGGTGCTTCTAAAAGTACTTGGTGCTCAAATCCTTTAACAATTTTGAATTCTACAAGATAGTTCAATCTTTCTATACAAATATTCAGTTGACATTTTCCTTTCGGAATGATTATTGTTCCATCTACCGTACTTAATCGACGATATGTTTGCTGATATTCCTTAATGCCTACGCTTCTGGCTACGTTTTCACTAATAATGCAACAATATCCTCCTGAGTCTATCATGCCTATATATCCGATATGTCCTATTTGTACTGGAATCCGTAATAATCCTTTAGTATAATGCAAATTAGTTATGGTTATGTGTTGTGGTTCATCTATATATTCTTGCTTCTTTATAGTTCGTCTATTGTTTTCTTTTTTATTAGTCTTGCTTTGTTTTACTTTAATCTTTCTTTTTCTATTCTTGCCCGTTTTAGTTAAAATTGGCCTTATTAGTTTTCCGCATTTGTATTCCGTTGGATCTCTTGTCGTTGTTGGTTTCTTGTTGGTTGTTGACCTTGGTTTTGATCTTGGTTTTGATAATTTTGAAAAGTTTGTCTTCTCGGAAATCTTCCTGAAAAGTTACACCAATTTCTCCTATTATTCTGTTGATATCTTCCTGTTTGGTTATTAAAATTTCCTCTATTTCCATAGTTCGAATTTTGTTCATATTGTTGATAATTCGGTTGTTGATATTGACCTCTACGGTAGCCTTGTTGATAATAATTTCGTCCATAGAAATTATCTCTTGAAAAATTTGGTCTCTGATAGTTAAATCGTCCTCTATATTGATAATAATCTAAAGGATATTGGAAATATGCATCCATCGGCGGTGCAGAAAAATAAGAGTAATCCGCCTGCATCTGTTCTAATTGTTTCTTTATCGCTCATGTCTTCTTGCATTTGTTCTGTTGTTGTTAATACTGGAGTTTTCTGTTTTTCTTTCTTTTCACCTAATGCTGTTTGTAAGAATGCCAATATTTTCTCAGTTCCGTTGTCTGCCAAATTATGTTTCGTATGCAGCAACCTTTGAAAGCATATCCTCTATTGCTGTTGGATAAATCAATGCTAATTGTTTTTTCATGTCATCCTTTAAGTCTTGAAAAGCGAGATGTAACTTTTGCTTATCAGAAATTGGTGGGTTCAAGAATGAACATTGATGTAATATCTTTCGGACATAATCAACTGCTGGTCCTTCTTTATGTTTTATCGACGCTATGTTTCTTAATACTGATTGTTCTGATTTTCGAAATCTTGTGTTTAATGCATCTCTCCATTCTGTCCATGTATATCATTTTGTAATCATTTTTGTTCCATCAACCACGATCTGGCTTCTTTTTTCAATACTACTGATAGATTTATAATCCTTTCATTGTCGTCTGGTACGACTGTTTCGTAACCAGCGATCCATTCTTCAACATTTTCTGTTTTCGCATTAAAATCTGGTGGTGTTCTTCTATTTATTGTCATATTATTCATTAATGCTTGAAATTGTTCAGCATCCAATTGTAATCCCATATTGAATTCTTGGATATTCAAATTTAATGGATGTCGTATATTATCTTCTTCTGAAGTTGATTCAGAATCAGTTTCTGTATGGCTAGCTTCTTGTAATCGCTCTAAATTAATCGATAGTGGTCGTAATTCAAGAGAATCAAGAGCTCTTCTTCTATCTTTACGTCTTTGTAATTCTTCAAAATTTCTTTGTTCTCTTTGCCTTGTTCTTCTTAAATTGTAATCGTCTCTTTCTGTTTGCTTTAAATAAGTTAACTGCCTTGGAATATTAATCTTGCTTACTTGTTGAGCTGTTAATAATGGAGTCTGTTCTATCCGCAATTGACTATCTCTTCTTATATGATCTGTTAATAATCGTACTGAATCAGACAATTCCTTGCTTATAGTTATCTCTACAGGTGATTGATTTGAAAATACCAGTATAAATTAATACTGAGTATCGAAGATATACTTATATTCACAAATTGTAGAAATATTTTCGTTTTTGTATTATACCCCCAAAATATATCAACATTCAAATAAATTTACAGCAAATTAATATGCAAAAATCTCAATTACTAATTACAAGATAATTAACTACCAAACATTCATTATACAATTCAAATATTCAAATTGTCTCGTATCAATAAAGTAATATATTTTAATTATTTATCATCAAATAAAGAAAGTTATATAGTTCTCGTCTGACTCAAACCAGAAAAAAAAAATATTCAGCACTATACATTCATATAATCTGACTCGTGACTCATGCCTTCATCAAGCTAATCCGCATTAAAAAATAATATTGGAAAAAAGATGGTAAAAGGGAAAAAAAACAATCGCGTCTTCCATGCAAATTTATGCAAAATACTCTAAACATGTCTCTTAAAAATTAATAATTTCCACTTTTTATATTCGTTAATTCTCATAAATTCTTTTTATTTTCCTTTTTTAAGACAGTAAAATAATTAATTCCGCATTTATCATATTCTTGTATCATAATTCACAATATTTTCCTTTGGATATTTAAATTAGATCCATGCTATACTTAAATAAGAAAACTTCTGATATCATAGCAGAAATTTGGATTCGATTTCTTTACTTCACCATACTATATTAAAACTACAACGAAACAAAAACTGCATTGTTTCCAGGGTTCTTACTAGGAAAGTATGTTTGTAAATACTTATATTCACATTCATACAAAATCCGTTCGGTCTCGAAAAATATTTGCATAATTGCTCGGAGTTCGTTCTAGCTAGTTTTTCAATATTTCGTCCAAATTCCAGTCTATCGTCTAAATAAAAAAAATATTAAGTACTACACTTTTGCTGTACCATTTCTTACTTTTGGCTTCAAACTTCCTTTATCCAATTTCTGCATTCATCGTCATGCAAATAAATTTAAATAAACATATGCAAAACACTCTATTATAAACTGCTATTATGAAGCATATATGATAATTAAATTCATGGTTTTTTATTTCAATCATTTCAAACAACAATTTTAAACAATAATCCCCAAAATAAAATCAATGAAGGGTAAAGAAAAATCATCGTCATCTGGCATTTACAAATGGCGGTTCCGAAAAAATACTAATAAGAATTTAAATGGGTTTCGATGCCTGTATCTTCGCTATTTGCTAATACTAATAATGTTAAAAAAAATATCGCTAATAATAAAAATAGAATAGGGGTTCGTTTGCCTAGCATCTCCACCATTTGTTACGTGGCCCATAGGGATGAGTGAGCCAAGCAACAGGAAACAGGTCGCAATCCAACCTACGCTTGCTGATTCAATAGTCTAATTTATGCGCGCGATTATGCATTGAGTCCGGCTGAATGACGAGTCAGAATTTAACAATTAACAAAACATTATCTCTTTATTCGGTTGTAAAGAGAAGTGTAAAAACAATACAAATCAAAACGATACATTAATTAAATACTTTTACATAATAATACAATCAGTCATTATAAGTTAGTACAAGGTTTAGGTTTATCTGGATAGTAATAATGTCTTTTGCCTAAGGCGACTGACTAATAAGCTGTCGACATCTCAACGAGTCGAGTTGCTCTTAATCGTAAGGATAGGTGAATGCAATGATTAGTTAGTACACTTACATTGGTAACATGTGATCTGGTTCAAGACCAGGCGAGAACTCCCTGCTCTTTGCTCTGATCCGTACTTCTTATACTCTATTAATGTTCTCTAATTGGCTGTGCATAATAATGAGTTGCAACGTCATCGCTGGCCTATGATGTATCTTCGTGAGTTTGTCTAACTCACTGACGTCACTGATGTCATCAGAGGTACGACCTCTAGTGTTGGTTTTCGGCAATTCTAAAGCTAGTAGTTATGGAAATACTACGGAAGCTTTGAAGGTTCATCTGATATTTGGATTCGGACTGACTTTATTATGCTACGGTCTCCTACCGTAACAATATGCACAAATGTACACCAAAGGCTTAAATTATTTAGCCAATGATAAAAATGTCAAAGGTATTGATTTTCAAGGCAAAGAGGTTAAAAATGACATCTGTGAAAACTGTGAAATTTCTAAATCTACACGTGCTGGTTTCCAATCAGAAAGCAGGCTCTTATCGAGTAAACCTCTTGAGCTACTGCACATGGATCTTTGGGGCCCATGCAGAACACCTTCTTTAGGTGGCGCTCATTATCTCTACTGCTTAGTAGATGACTGTACTAGGTACACGTGGGTTTTCCCATTCAAGTCAAAGGATCAGGTATTTAACACTTATAAGAATTTTCACAATCGTGTTGAACGACTAAGCGGATTTAAAATTAAACATATATGCACTGACCGTGGGGGTGAGTTTACCTTAGGTGAATTTGAGCAATTTTTGCATAACTTAGGTGTAGGTATTCAGCGCACTAATGCATACTCCCCTGAGATGAATGGAGTCGCAGAACGCGTAAACCGTACTATTTTGAATAGTGTGCGCGCTACCTTACTCAGTGCAGGATTACCTAAGCGTTTATGGGCTGAATTGGCCATGACGGTTATTTATTTAAAGAACCGTTTTCCCCATGCGCGTTTAAACAATGAGATCCCTTATGTGTTATGACGCAAGCGCCCTCTTTCAGTAGCACACTTAAAAGTGCCAGGCAGCTTGGCATATGTGCATATTCCTAAAGCGCATAGAGCCAAGAGCTTGGAAGGGAGTCTTAGTTGGGTACGCAATGGGTACCAGGGGATATAGGATCCAATTTCAGATGATGTCTATGAAAACAAGCATCTTAAGGTAGATGGTTGATTGGAAACCATCACAAAAGCCAATAGATACAGTTGTGCAAGAGCAAAGCACAGAACAAGCAGTAGTTGAACCTCAAGGTGCAACAGATGAAAGTGACAACAATGGCACGTCAGAGGATTCTTATGAAACCTATACCGTACGTGTGTATTTGGCAGAAATCTCAGAGCCAAATACGTATGAAGAGGCAATAGCCTCCCCTCAGAAGGATGAGTGGGTTGCGGCAATGCGAGAAGAGCTTGATACGCTCGAAGAACATGAAGTTTTCGAGGTTGTAGATCATCCTAATCACAAGCATGTTAGGAAACAAATGGATCTATAAACTTAAGCGCAATGCCGAAGGAGCCATTGTTAGGTTCCGTGCCAGATTTGTTGCACAAGGGTTCAGGCAAATATATGATGTAGATTATAAAGAAGTATTTAGTCCCGTCGTATTTAGTCTCGGCGTCCTAGTTCGCCTATTTTTCTGTCTTTTGGTCGTACTGCGTGGTTGGCTAGATGTATATCTGGATGTAAAGTGTGCGTATTTGTACGGGACACTTGACTATCCTATCTACATGGAACTTCCTAAAGGTGTTGGTTCTAAGTGTAAAAACAAGGTTTGGTATTTAGTCAAAGTTATTTTATGTTTATTGGTGGAACTGTCGTGTCCTGTGGTTGCAAGAAG
This sequence comes from Strigamia maritima, assembly GCA_000239455.1. Lineage (NCBI taxonomy): Eukaryota > Metazoa > Arthropoda > Chilopoda > Geophilomorpha > Linotaeniidae > Strigamia > Strigamia maritima. The sequence continues at coordinate 28,033 of JH431440.1, read as the reverse complement.
CAATCAGTGGTCGCATGCTCCTCAATGGAAGCAGAATACATTGCTTTATCGCATGCAGTACGAGAAGCCTATTGGATTGGGTGCATGTTTGAAAACTGCACATTGTTTAGCAAAGTGAACACACCGATAGTGCATTGAGATTCACTATCATCAATCCAATTTGCGACCAACAATGTTGAGAACACTAAAACGAAACACATCCGCATTCGTTATCACTTTCTCAGGGATTGGTTCGAGCGTGAATATTTCAAATTAATGAAAGTCCCCGGAAAGTGGAATGCAGCTGACATCTTTACCAAATGGCTGTCTGGAGAACAGATCAAATCGTGTGCAGCTCAGTCTTTAGTAAATTGACCCGATAATGAGTTGTTTTGTTAACTCATTGGACATTGTTGATTTAAGGAAGCGAATATTGGCATACTATAACTCAAAATGTCCAATGTGTAACTCATGAGCACCTAGAGAGGTCGAGTTGACCAAAAGTTGCTCATAAGTATTTTTTAGTTTAAGTTAAGATCACCTTTTAGTGTTTGCACAGGTTATAAACAAGTCATTATAATTTGTGCAATTAATTTAGGCTATACCTATTGTAACAGGTAGTCCTTGGGACATGTGATAAGTTGTTGTAATTATTTATATTTATTTCACAGCCTAAGGTAATCATTTATTAGTGTTTGTTTACCTTAAGTGGAAATTGTATAATTTTATTGGTTTCCAGAATTTCTGTGATCAATCTAGATGTACACAGCGATCATGTGTCTTATTTTATATAATAAGATCACAAACTAAGACCAGTTTGTGATCTCTAGTCTTGTGAGCTATTTTTAGCCAACATGTCATAATCTGGCTCCAGTCTGAGCACTTAGCTATGACATCTGGGTTCCAAGCTGTATGTTTTGTGTTTCCTGTCCAACATGGCTGCAAATAAAGTGCTTCACCTCTTGGTGTGGTTTTTAGGACTATTAAACCATATGTGTGAGTTTATTTTATGTTAAGAACACATAATACCAAGTGATATTACAAGCAACAAATAGTTGCAGCAGCCAAGGCAAATTTCAAGACAAATTTTCTCACTTTATGGGGTTGTTTCATGCATCAAGGACAAACCAGTTGAGTGAAAATTCTCAAATTAAGGTCAGGGACCAAGCAAAGGACGCTGAACAAGATAGGCTATACGGCGGAATCCTCAGAACATTATTTAGAGCCGACTTTTTGGAGTGCGGGAATCGCGTCTACTTTTGGCCGCAGCAGGGCCACCGACTCCCGCCGGAAACTCGGATTTCCCATCGAAAATCCAAAATCGAGAAAAATCCATTTTTTGACTTTTTGGTGTTTTATTTTTGGTCCATTCCACTGCGCGGACCATTTTAGGCCTTTGTCATCACAAGACCTCAAGACCTGTGACCCATTTCTCTTATGTATTAACAGGTGCGAGACTCCCCTGAGTTAGTGTGACGTTGTCCCGATTGGTCCAACTTCCCTATGAGTCACCTGTTGCTTTATAATGGACTACCCTGCAGGCCGTACTGATGTCCCATTGGACCCCAGTTCGACCTCCTATGGAGTGTCCACTATATCAGAGTTTGCAGAGCTCAGCTCCCCGCCCCTAAAGTTCACTTAAAGATATATTTTTATGTTGCTAACAGTTACTTGCATTTATGGGGTACAAAAAGCTTTGTTGCTATGAGCCGGCTGGTGCAAAACCGTAAAGACCGTAGTAGTCGTGGCATTTATATCACGGAAGCCTATGTACCGCAAATATACATTTCAACCTAAGCGCATATAATGACACATCGGTGAGTGGGTTTAGCGGGACAGACAGTTATTGACCACTCTATCCTCGGTTGTAATAATGATTCCTGAACGCATGTTACGATGCGGAACGTCGATCTTCGGCTCAGGCGATGCTTATCGCCAAGTAACACTCCTCTACACTCATTCTCCGGTATTTATAGTATCGTTATGTCCCGTTATCGAGTGATACGGTGAAATCACCGTATCCTCGGTTGTTGTCTGTCTGGGAACCATGTCACATGACCCGGTCAGCCCAAACCTTGTGACGACTAAGAAAGTCAACCGTTAGACGGATTGATGGATTCCCTTCCCTTTAGAACCACTTAGGATACCAGGAACGAAAGATAGAAGTCTCGTATATTTATATTAGTTATTGTATCGTATAAGTAGCCCCTAATGTTCATATTCATTCATGTTAATTGTTGTCGTATATATATGTTCCTCCGTATATTTATTGTTATCCGTTAATATTACTATTAAATATTGTCATGATTTGAGAATCAGGTCTCCTTTTTCTTCGTAGTTTGCATTGCAATTTTCCCACGTTTAGTGCGTACTTTATCTCGGCTAGATTTTGTGTGTAAACGTCCTCTCCTCGCGGTCACTGTAAATATACAGCTTTAGGTATTTAGTAAATCCAACATATGATTTCAGTCCAATTATGGCTGTGTTTATGTCAAAGATTGTCATAACACAGCTCTGAATGATTTTGTTTATAATAAAGGCCCCTGTGTTATAATAATTGCCAATTAGGCATTTAAGATATTGTCTGTAAATTTATTTTGGCAATTATTGATCATTAACAGTTATTTTGGAATTATTAATGTAGTTAATGATCTTGGCCAGTTTACCAAATTGGTAGTTATTGATTTCATGTATTTTCTGTACCAATTTGGTCCTTTTGTTTGTCATTTCTCCTTTTAGAGAACTGCAGGTCAAGTGATCTAGATGTATGACATCAGTTCTCTATTTTACAAAGCATTTCCATCACCTAGGTGATGAGTGGCTATTTTTAGAAATGATTTAATGCTTTTATTCAGCCCGAGACTACAATTTGTCCCGGTCCTTCTCCTTCCTGCCTAGGTTCAGCCAAGATGGCGCCTGTGAAGTGCTCCTGTGAATAAACAAGTTGTTTTAAATGTTTGGACCGTTTAAGAGTGAGTTTTCTCGAAATTACATGCATTAATTCACTTGCGGCATATAAGCAGTTACTCTGCTGTCAACGAGAGCCTTTTCGCGGCCAGGAACGTACGCAGAGTCCCGCCGCCAACTGCACGAGGTAGTGCGCAAATCGAGGCTGATCAGCCTATTTTTCACTACTTGTGTTTGGAGCTGGAAATTGTCATTTGGACCGCAGGAAACGAATGCATTGGGCAAAAATTCTGAATTTACTGTCAGATACCAAACAAGGTACGAGGAACACAGCCAGCCTATCGCCGGAGCGCTCAGAAGCTTATTTAGGGCCGACTTTTGGGTCGACGGGAATTGCGTATACTTTTGGCCGCAGCCGGGCCACCGGGTCCCGCCGAGCAATCTCGGATTTTCCATCCAAAATCAAAATTTCCAAAAATTGAAAAAATTTGATTTCCACCAATTTCTTCACCATTACGGTGCTCGTGGGTCCTGGCCAAACATATCCCACAACAACAGCACCCTCGGAGAAAGGACCGTCACACGTGGAAGTTCTACCGAGATTTTAGGTTGCAATTTAATTTGGGAAATTGCAAAGGGTGTTTTCTTGTTCCATCGAGCAAGGGATATCCATAACCCCTCTAGTTAGCGGCATGAGATCGGACACATGTATTCCTGTGAGTATAATGTCCGCACCGGCCGAATAAAATTATTAGTTCAGGAATCTTTGTTAATATCTTATAAGATTACCAAATTAGAGTTAAAGTAAAATCTAGTTAAACCTTAATTAAATTATTTAAAGCAGGTACGAGTGAAATCGAAATTCACTTGTAAACAATAGGTTAGCCAGATATGAGATAAATTGCTGATGTCGTTATTAAGGGTTGACATTGCAAAGTGTCGGCTGTGCGTCTTCCGAGATGTCCGAACAGAAGTTAGCAATAATTTTATATCTGATTAGGGAATTTAGTGGTCTTGTGTATCCATGCACTCACTTCATTGATGGCGAAATATACTCTACATCGGCCAACTGGAACTTTTAGAAGGTTGGATGAGGTATGGGGTCATATAAATGTGATCTCTACTACTCCATGTAGAGGCGCTAAACGGGCTGAGTTTTTACTCCCCTACTGGGCTGAAATAAGATTTTCCATCGAGCTGTGACCGTGTGATATAAACCGCTAAAAAATTCCAAATAATATCCCTTAAATAAAATTTTCGATTTTTATATAGTAGTTTATTCCTTATTAATCCAAATTACAGTAGTATAAAAATAATGGTTCAACTGAGCTGTTTATTTTTTTTTCCCATTTCTTGTACCATAAAACGGGGTGAATAGGTACGGTTTTGACGGTTTTTTGGCTGTAACTGTTTTAAAAAATTACTTGTGATACCCATTTTTTTTTAAAGGTGTAGTTTATGACATACTACATATTTGCCAAAGGAAATATTTTTCCTGTGAATCTTTATACTGTTTTTAAAAATTTGAAAAGTGTCCCTATTCAACTCGTAGGATGGGGTGAAAAAAAACGGGTATCATTTTCAATGCATTTTCAATGCAAGATCCTATATGTTCAGTTCTGGAGAGGATTAGGAACTTAAAAAATGTTTTTAAAAAAATGAAAATAGCATACAACTTTATTTTGGCCATTGGGAACACTTACAATTAAATTTCAACAAACCACGACATTCTTGTTTTGGTGGTTTCACTTTTCCTATTAGTTGATCTTCATTAAAGTCACTAACGTCTTCAATGTGTGGATAAGAAAAAATATCTTCAGTTTTTGAATTTTGCCGGAGAAACGTTGCTTGCAATGGCTTTTTGCAATTTGTTATTTTTCCCAAAAAAAGTTAGATTTTCCTTTGTTTCGGCCGATTTCAAATGGAAAGTTTACAACGATCCAATCGTCAGATTTCAGATTCTTAGGATTAATTGGCTCCTGTAAACTTTGTGGTTTTCTTTTTTTACTTTTTTCTTGACTAGACGCTGCATTTTCTTCTTGACTAGAGTCTGTATTTTCTTCTTGACTAGACTGCATTTTCTTCTAGACTAGACTCTGCATTTTCTTCTTGACTAGTCTCTGCATTTTCTTCTTGACTAGACTCTGCATTTTCTTCTTGACTAGACTCTGCATTTTCTTCTTGACTAGACTCTGCATTTTCTTCTTGACTAGACTCTGCATTTTCTTCTTGACTAGACTCGGCATTTTCTTCTTGACTAGACTCTGCATTTTCTTGGCTAGATGCTGGGTCTGCACTGGAATCAACATTTTCATCTTCATTACCGGCATCACTTTCAGCAGACTCTTCTGAAGTGGATTCAAAATCAACACCTCTTACAGACTTTCCTGGCTGCACATTAATTTTTTTTTCCGTTGCCTTTTTGATGCAGTGTCATCATACCGCATTTTCTTTAATAGCTGAGTAACAGAATCGTTTAATACTTCTTCTACATCTTCTGCCTCACTTTCATCACAAGGAACTCTGGCGAGCACTTTCTCACGATCTATTGGATAAATTGAGCATTTAGCAAATCCAGCTTTAATGTTGTTTGCTTGAGTTGGTTTCATTTTTTCAGACAACTCAAATAGAAGTCTTGGAAACGTGTCTTTTGGGACAGCGCATTCTTTTCTCCCAAGACCCATTTTCCACTCTGTGAGAACTTGACGCCAATGAGTTTTGAGTGGCCTAAAAAATGCCACATCTAAAGGTTGTGTTAGATGTGTTGAATTTGCAGGCAGAAACACAAATGAAATGTCAATTTGCATTTTCGCATAATTCAATGACGTGCGGAGATAAGTGACTAGACAAATTATCTCCAATCACCACTTTACGTCCATCCAATTTTTTACAATATGGCAGTAGTATTCGTTCAAACCAGTCTAAAAAACAGCAATGATCAAACCACCCCAAACTGCTTCTGTTGTAACGTGCGAGTGGAGGACCATCACGTGTCCAGGAATCATACATATTTGTAGCTTTTTACACGACATACAGCGGTAAAAGTATCCCATCAGCAGCTGCAGCATACATAATTGACGTTGCAGACTTACTCTGATTCATCACTCGTTCAGGATATTTTGTTCCTCTATTCGTTATTATTTTCTTCCAACCGGGATTTTCGGACAAGTTGGTCTCGTCATAATTGATGATGTTTGATGGAGGCACATCATGGAGAGATTCTTCTAAATTATCAAAATAGTTGTTGAGTATTGGTCTTGAAACCTGGGCTCCTGCACGCTTAATGTTTTGGCAAAATCGTTCAGAGAGTGATTTCTGATGGCGCTTTAAAAAACCGAAGGCAAAGTCGGGGCTAGGCATATTATCTTTGAATTTTTTCATTTTTTCCCCATTTTATCTAGGTACGCTTTAACAATTAAGCGTAATTCAAATCCGTCCAATGGATAACCCCATTCTGCACATTTGATGACCGTCTTAATAAGAATTGATTCAACCATTTCACCCAAAATGGGTTGTCCTCCTTGTTTTTTCGTGTTTTTATTCTTCAAATGCCAGAAAACAACACTTTTTGCAATTCCAAACTTCATTTCAGCTTTCTGATATGATAATCCCTTCTCAACAGCTGAAACGGCTTCATTTATCATCTTTGGATCAAGTTTCCTGTATTGTTTCCCACGTGGGTCGGACTTGTACACACGTGGCATTGCTTCCCTATTCACCCCACTTCACGTGGCTTTATTGCACTGTTTCAAATTATCGCTAATAAAACAAAAACAAACAATTAAATTTAATAATCCTTGTAACACAATGTGTATAAGTATTGTACTCACATATTGTTTAAGTGTCAGGTCTGGATGGTTTGTTGACTTTGACTTCCGAGCAAAGTTATGGAGCCTTACTAGATTTTGTTAAAAGCACGGGTGCGGCCATTTTGTTTGGTGGAAATTTCAGGAAACATTTATCAATAATTTTAACATCCCAAATTGTAGAGAAAAGCATGGACTTTATGATAAAAATTATTGGAATGAAATAATATATCAACTTTGAGAGATATAACATGATTTATAACTTTTTCATGTGACCGTCCCTATTGACACCGCAATCCCTATTCACCCCGTTTTACGATACTGAGTGTATGAAACTCATAAGAGTCTTAAACACTCTCTCGAAATGAAGAGTAAAAGTATTTTTGTGTTTGCCATTTCTATCAGTACTTCGGCGTGAAAGTGGAGCTCATAGGGAACTCAAATCTTAGGTGTTCGGTACCCTAACATGATCAATGTAGGAATCACCATGATTTGATGGCGAGGCGAGTCTGTTCGATTCTGCATCGAAATTTGGAGCAGAAGTCGAATCCTAATCCTGTGTCGAGATTTGACGCAGAGCAGGATTTTAAGGCCCATACGCCAGTGTTCCGCGCACTAGTAAAATGAAGGAAAATAATTAAAACAAACAAAAAATAACCGATACTAAATAACACTTTTTTTCCAACATAAGAAACAGAAAAACTAGGCAGAACAAAGAATTTCCACATGGGAATTTTTTGGAGTAGGCCTAAGGACACCCCGCTGATTTCTAAGGCAGTTTAAGTAGATATAATTGTTTCCTTGCACATTGTTGACCCCAGTCCAGAATGTTGGAGGTCAGGACCCTCAAAGACGTCAATTAACGACCTCTGATTGATCTGAAACCGACATCTGGGATCTTTGTTACCACCCAGGATGCCTATGGTTTAAATAGCCAAGCACCCCTTTACCTATCCTCTTTCTATTCGTAGAAGCCCTGTAGTACAGTCCTAACCTGTTGTAACAAGTTTTCGTCCTACTTGATTTTACTTAAATAGTTTTTGGTAGAATTCTTTTTTTAGACTATTTTATTAATATGTCCAAGATTAGCCCTAGAATAACCAGAGCCATGGACAAACAACGAACTACAACTGCGGCGGAGATTCACAATATGTTATCGTGGCCGAAATATCCAATGCATGTGTTAGTCTAGTTAATTATATTGTGTCTTGTGATATTTTCAAGTTGCATAAATTGTTTATGCATGTCCGAAATACTAAATTTATTGGATTGTGATCATGTGTAAAATTGATCACTGTGTGGGAATTTTGGATTTATGGAATGCAAAGTGTGTTTAATAATAATTATGCAACATTTCTGTAATGGTTTTGGTTATAATTGATAATTAGTAAAAATTATCAATCATCTTTTCAGATATAATTTATGTGAGATTGTAATGTAATTTAATTCTATGTTTATACCGAATTGTGTCATTTAAAATAACAGATTGTGTCAATTGAAATTACTTAATTGTGTTTATCAAACCTTGATTAGTGTCACTTATCCTGTGTTGTCCGCTATTTATTTTGATGTAAGCGGACGACACTTTGTCTTTTTGGTCAATGATTGACAACAGGTGGACTTAAAATTAAGTCATCACCTGTTATCAATCACTTGTTGATCATGTGTTCACAAAGTCATGTGACACATGCACTCTGTATCGCCAAGATGGCAACAGCCATGTCAAATTGCTATGATTTCGTTTTTGGACATTAAATTATTTGTAAGTTTTGCCTTCATTAATTTTGGATGTATTTACGAGTTAATACCAGCGCCCGTGTTTAATAAACGGCATTATTGAGCGTATTATTGGTCAATTGTTGTGCCGAGAAGATAGGCCCAGCGTACATCGAATTTCGAGGCAAACGAAGGAGAACGAAGTCAGCGGCACGTGTTGGCCGAGTGCGAGTGACGTGAAGCAGCAGAAAATTTTCGATTTCACGCAGAAGTTGTGTGTCAATGTGTTCCAAGCCATTTCAACACGATTTTCAGTTTTTCTCATAATTTGTTGAGCCTGTGCGAGTTCACAATAACCCAGCTAGACATGCGGGGTTAGATGAAGTAGAAGAAATCGAAGAGAGAATGGAAATCGAGGATAGTCCCAACGCCACTCAAGCCCAAGATGCAGATACAATTGAAATATCTTCAGGTGGTACTGACCAAACTGTGCATTACGCTAACATTCCTTTGTCAGTCGACGAAAGAAAAGCGGCTGACAATGCAGTTGCATTGAAGAAAGCATGTGATTATTACGGTGTTTCGCCGAATAGGTTTCACAATCTGACAGTACTTTTCACCTTTGTGGAAAGGAATCAACACTTAATAATGTTCAAAAATAAAATAACTCCTGTGTTGTACGTTCTTCGTGAAGGACTGCCACATGATTTCATAAGCGAAGGTGCTCCGTTTACCTCGTCTCCTGCCAATAAAGAAACAGAACATGATCATTCGTACGTCACCAGGAGTAGCGCTTCGAGTACAGCTGATCGGACAAATACGCCCGATCGGCGACGTACTCGTTCCCCAAGTCATGGAGGTAGAGAAACCTCTGTGACTAATAAGTCGCATCATATAAGAGATGAATCCTTACACAAGGGGTTATCTCGGATGCCTATTAACCCAAAACAGCATGAAAGGGAAGAAATCTCAACTAATCAAAGGAGAGAATCTTTTCCCAAAAGGAAGGAAAGGAGTACGTCGCGTCCGGCGTCACGTCTTTCTGGAACTCTCAATTTAACTCCATCACCAAAAAGAGGAGATTCTGAGTCTAGAAACTTCTCTTCGCGGTATAGTCGAACTAGATCTCATTCGAGCTTTAGATCCACTACACGTTCGCCACCAAGGCGACGATCAAATTCTTCGAGACAACGACCATCTCCACCGAGATACCGTCAGTTGCACAAATCTGAGCATAATCATTCCTCATATGCGGAAGACATGAATGTAAGATGTGGGCACAGAATTTGGACTGCATGGCGGGTATTGCAGCTGCTTTAAAACAGGGGAACAAGGGTTCAAATGGGCCTAGTCCCTCAAATTATTTAAAAGGAGCGAAAATACCCACGTTCGATGGTACGCAGGATCAATGTATCCGCTTTCTGAATGCTATAAAATCCGCAGCACAGGCTAGCGGGTTGACTCTCGACGAGATAATTCATAAGGGGTTGGCGAGCTACCTGCTCGACGACGCCTATGAATGGTTCACAGAAAATCAGGACACTTTTACGAATTGGGAGACATTCGTAACCCAGTTCAAGGACCGATTCGGTTTATCGGAAACTAACCGAATGAATATGTTACGCAACATTATTCAAGGTCCTGAAGAATCATTGTATGTTTATATTAATAAGACCGTGTGGTCCCAGCAGACGGCGTTAGGCTCAAAGGCGGCTGCCATTGAAGTCTTCTTGAATGCCAATGTTTATGGCAGAAATACTCTAATTTCCTCTGGTCTCAGATCAAAAGAGAGTTTTCACGCCATTTATAAGTCAATTCTGACTAATCGTAGTTTATACGATGATTCGAACCCGCCAGCTCAAGGGAGCCAGACGGAGTCCAAAATGGCTGTGGTCGACATCCGTAAACCAAAACCAGTGGTTAAAAAATCACCAGCCACGATCGAAAATATCAAGGTTCTTGCCGAATTACTCCAGAAGGAGTCGGTGATCGAAAAATCGTCCGATGACGAATCTAATGATGACATGGAGCTGAAATTCCAGGTTTTCCACCTACAGGAGAAAGCTGCGGCACTTGCCGTTGTCAATGACAGAAAACCGGGAAAGTGTTTCTTCTGCTCTAAACCAGGCCACCAAAAACGGGAATGTCATAAGTACCTAGCCTGGAAGAAAAAGAAGGAATCCGAAGATACGTCAAATAAGCGACAAAATGACAAACAGGAGGCAGCGACTACAGAACCTGAAGCGAAGAGACCCAAGCAAAATTGGGTAACTCAAGAAAAGCTGATTGAGGTGTTTAATGAGTGGAAGAAAGAACTCACAGTAAGTAATAAGGAAATGTGGCAGAGTGTTCTCGATCGTCTGGCCGAGGGACACAAGGCGTCGACAGGTACAAGTGTACCCTCGACAACAGCTTAGACTAGCAATTCAAAAAACTAGTCATGGGGGTTGACGTAACGTCTCAACTCCTGTCCGAGGACATGGAGGTGGACATTGACTCGTGTGCCATGGATACAACCCCATCTACGGTAGTGTTGTCATATGACAAAGTACCCGTGAACATGAATCCATTTAGTAATAGTGGAGGGTGGATGAGGCTGTACAAAAAATGACGGCGAGGTTGAGTTACTTATCCATTTTTTCGGGAAGTTATAATGAACAAAGTTTTGTGAAGAAAGTTCGAAAAAACGAGAAACGGGGTAATGCTCGACGGAATACTTGTCCACGTGGGCAAGATAACGTCGAACAAATTCGTCTGTTGTCAGCAGCAGAGGATAGCCCCAGAATGGAGCTCACCATTGGTAATCTTACCTATAATGCGTTAATGGATACGGGAGCCACACAGTGTTTTATCGGCGAACGTATGTTAGCAGCCACTGGGTGTCTGCCGGAATACATACAAGAAGCTCTTAAAAATATGATCGTTTGTGCTGTTGGAATCGACCACAAACCAGTGGGTCAAGTGACCTTACTAGTTGAATGGCACAGTTTCAAAACTCCCATGAATTTTTATGTCTTAAAAGACAATGTGTATAGTTTGATCATAGGGCATAATTTTATGCCCTATGATTTTATGCCCTATATAGCTCAGGGTTGGACTGAACCTGCATACCGAAGAAGGATATTTTTCCTGTTCTCGATCTCCAGGTACACGCATCCCTTACGTGCTATATGATTTATAAGAAGTTATTTTAGTACATTTATACATAATTTTAAAAGAAAATAAAGTATTACATTAAAACCCTAATTTCTAAGAGCTATTCAAATCTTTCTTTCGACCTGTTTTCATTTTTTCTTATCGATACGCAGGACTCTGGGGCAAGCACCTTCACTCTGTTTCTGTGGTAAATCTCAAAACACCAGTATGACAGGTATTTGACCCCAACATGCTAGTACCATTGGTATTCACTCATAAAGTACCAACCTAGTACGGTCCTATATAGCTCTATCGAAAGTTGGAACTAATTACAGATCGATCGATCGAAGAAAATCTTACTCTTTTCATTTCAAAAAGTTTGAAATGTAGCTAATTTAATTAATAAGGTGTTAATGTTTCCATTGACTAGAAATAAAGAAATTTATGTAAATTCCCAGATTCCTTTTTAATACATTTTTGGGGTTTGTCGAGACTTTCATACTCCGCTTGCAAGTTTTCTTAAGTGTTTAAGTTTAGTGGTTTACATGGATCTGCATAAAACTCGTTGTTTAGACACGCCCTGCAAATTATTCATCTTTCGGATTTGTAGAGTACCGAACTGACCAATGTAAGACTACCCAGAAACATCTAATAATCACATTAAAAGCAGAAAATATTAAATCTCTCTAAAGCCGAATAAAAAATCATCGTAACCCGCACTCACTCATTATTACAACTTGGCGGTTTTAAGGCACAGATTATAATAATTTTAAGGGCGATTCGAGCCGATTAATTAATTATTCCAAAAGATTCTACTTTCGGACCGTCAAAATTTGTATTTTCGGGTCCCCTAACCATATTTTGATTGTACAGATACAATTCTATATCGATATGAGAATTTGTTATCCATATGTAGTTTGATGAAAAGGCACTAAAATTTCAGACACAATAAAGAGACTCATGCGTATGGTCTCACCGCAAAGTTGCGAGTGGAAAAATTTTATTTAAAAACTATTAATAGCCGCGTAAACTACGGAGGCTTACAGGTAACATACACAACTCATTCACTCATTCTTAAGGAATAACATAAGAAACATCAAATCATAAATTACAATGAATAAATATGAGCATAAATACAAGAAATAACAACAGAATTGTTTTGGATGAAAAATATTTTCACTCTTTTTTTCCCTAGGCTAGTAAAACATGGTTCGAATACCTTCATTGCTTCTGCAACGTACTGTCTCGCTTCTTCCACATTCTTGAATTTATTAGCGGGAAGATCGTACAATCTTCGAAACTTGGCAAGATCAGGCAATTCTTGCATGGTTTCTATTTTTTCATTTGGATTTTCACCCACTTTGTCTAATGGTCGGTTGTTAGGATTTAACTCTTGAGGTCTTGTGGTGGCAAACGCCTAAAATGGTCCATGCAGTGGAATGGACCAAAGGTAAAACTCCAAAAAGTTGAAAAATGCATTTTTCCCGATTTTTGATTTTCGATGGAAAATCCGAGTTCGTCCGGTGGGAGTCGGTGGCCCGGCTGCGGCCAAAAGTTGACGCGATTCTTGCACTCCGAAAAGTCAACACGTAATATTGGTCTGACGGTTCTGCCATATAGCCTATCTTGTTCAGTGTCCTTTGCTTGGTCCTGTTATCCATATGTAGTTTGATGAAAGGCTCTAAAAATTCCAGGCACAATAAAGAGACTCATGCATATGGTCTCACCGCAAAGTTGCGAGTGGAAAAACTTTATTTAAAAACTATAAATAGCCGCGTAAACTACGGAGGCTTACAGGTAACATACACAACTCCTTCACAATAAAATAAATATAAGGAATAACATAAGAAACATCAAATCATAAATTACAATGAATAAATACGAGCATAAATACAAGAAATAACAACAAATTCCCCCGCTCGAATTTATTCGATCAATGCTCTTGATTATAAATATCTAAATATTTATATAAGTCCATAATTTTCTGATAATTAACACGCTTGGTTAAAATATCCGCTAAATTATTTTTAGTGTTAACGTATTGTAGATTAAACAATTTCGATTCATAATTCTCCTTTACGAATTGTATTTTAACTTCTATGTATTTCGTTTTTGAGTTCTCAACGTCGTTTTTAACAAAATGCATTCCAG
>JH431440.1:0-10085 GCA_000239455.1 Strigamia maritima | reverse complement strand
TTGATGAAAGGCTCTAAAAATTCCAGGCACAATAAAGAGACTCATGCATATGGTCTCACCGCAAAGTTGCGAGTGGAAAAACTTTATTTAAAAACTATAAATAGCCGCGTAAACTACGGAGGCTTACAGGTAACATACACAACTCCTTCACAATAAAATAAATATAAGGAATAACATAAGAAACATCAAATCATAAATTACAATGAATAAATACGAGCATAAATACAAGAAATAACAACAAATTCCCCCGCTCGAATTTATTCGATCAATGCTCTTGATTATAAATATCTAAATATTTATATAAGTCCATAATTTTCTGATAATTAACACGCTTGGTTAAAATATCCGCTAAATTATTTTTAGTGTTAACGTATTGTAGATTAAACAATTTCGATTCATAATTCTCCTTTACGAATTGTATTTTAACTTCTATGTATTTCGTTTTTGAGTTCTCAACGTCGTTTTTAACAAAATGCATTCCAGCTCTGTTGTCACAATGTACGACAAAACTACCAAATTCCAATCTTTGGATTTTTCTCACTTCATTAAGACAACGTTTAAACCAAATCATTTTCTTTACCAATTCAGACAACGCCATTAGTTCGGCTTCCATGGCACTCATGGTTACTAAACTTTGTTTAGTACACCTCCAAATGATAGGATTCCTACCTACGCAAATCAAATATCCTGTAATGGATTTCCTATCTTTAACGGAAGTCGCCCAACTAGCGTCTACGTAACAGTCAACATCAAGATTCAAAGATTTACATATGAATGCTCTTATCTTTTGTACTTACAACATAGTTCCATAAATTGAGAATACATGACCAATAGATCAGTTTAGGTGCCGAATTATATCTCGCTAAAATATTTATCGCCACACAAATATCTGGCCTAGTGTATCTCGATATGAACATAAGAATACCCACTAAAGTCCGATATGGATATTTGTTGGCGTCTAACATATCGCCTTCACAATTCAGATCATTGAGATCCATGCCCACCTTAAAAGGCTCTTTAACGTTTTTAAAACCAAAACTTTTAAAACGTTCAAACAAACCCTCAATGTATGACTTCTGACTAAATCTGATTCCCTCAGACTCACGTATGATATCGATCCCAAGGAATCTTTTGGTTCTACCTAGATCCACACACTTAAAAGCTTTATTCAGTAGTGCAACTGCCCGCAACTTTGTCTCCTTATTTTTAGCAAAAACAATTATATCGTCAACATAAAATAAAATCACCACACTCCAACCTAAATGATATACGCATTGAGTAGACACAAACTTCGAAAAACCTAACTTGGTTATCTCGGCACTCAACTTCAAATACCACTGCCGACCTGCTTTCTTCAGCCCGTACAGTGACTTACACAACTTCCAGACTCTAGACTTGTCTGGATGCACTACATCCGGTATGGTCATAAAAATATTCTCTGGTAACTCGCCATACAAAAATGCACATTTAACATCTAAATGCGTGTCAACCCAGTTCAAAAATAAAACCAACACAGCAAATAATAATCTAACAATAATAAAATTAACTACTGGATTGTACACTTCAGTAAATTCCTTGCCATAATCTTGCAAGAATCCACGTGCAACTAATCTTGCACGGTGACGTACAACTTTGCCACCGGCATCACGCTTTTGCACAAACACCCACTTATGATCTAAGACCTTTAAATCTGGCGTTCTAGCAACTTCCTTAAATACATTTCTTTCTCTTAGCATCTCCACCTCATCGTTCATTGCAGATTCCCAATCCAACCTGTCAGGAGCTTCGATAGCCTCCTTGTACATTAAAGGATTTGACAAATCCACATTTGAACATTCAAGCCCATTAAAATATACACTAAGGTCCACATTAGATGTTGACGTGCCCTCATCAGGAGACATATCGGGAGATGAATCCTCTTTCCCCACAATGGCAACATCTTTAAGATCCCAAACGCCTTGAAATGGGTTATTGTTTTTAAACGCATGTCTAACACTGCCATCCGCATACTTAATGTTATTATCAGCGCCTATCCCCTGTGTGCCTTGGCTGAACGAAAAGTTTTGTTTTCATAAGACAAGGTAGAGTCATAACGACCAGAAAACTTCCCTGTCATGGGTCTTTGTTTTACAACCCTTTCTCAAATACCCTCTGATTTAGCTAGAATAGGGGTGTTAATAGGATTAGTAGGTGAAGCAACAACTTTGTTCCCCCTGTCATCATCATCACCATTGTCAAAACTGATAGTATGTTTGGTAGCATCTGAGTATGACATCTCAATAAACCTAACATCCTGTGTGTTATATAGTTTATCATCTTCTGGATCATATACTCAGTAGCCCTTGGTATGCCAATAATACCCCACCAATATACATTCCTTCGATACTGGTCCAAGCTTGCTGTTCCTTTGGCTTTTTGGCAGTAATCTAAAGCACTTGCTAACTATTACCCGGAAATAGCTAATGTTAGGCTTATGGCCAAACATCCTCTTATATGGTGTCAAACCATTCAATAACTTCTGACTAATTCGGTTCTTAACATGAGTGAACGCCATAAGAACTTCTGCCCACCACATGCAGTTCATCCCATCATCACAAATAGTTGACCTTAATGCTTCAATTGCTGATCGATTAAACCTTTCGGCCACACCATTCATACTTGGAGAGTATACATTCGTTAACTCATGCTTTATATTGTTAGTGTTACAAATTTTCTTCATCTTGTCATTTACATATTCGGTCCCGTTATCAGTACATAATTTCCTAATCTTGTTATTAGTTAAACGTTTCATAAATAAAATTAAATCTTCGAACAATCAGCAACCTGTGACTTGTGCTTTATCACATAGACTTTTACCCATCTAGTGTAATCGTCAATAAATGAAATATAATACTTAGCCCCACCCCTACTTTCATATTTAGTGGGCCCCAAACATCAGAGTGCACCAATTCCAGCACTGATTTGGTCGTTATCTCAGGCTTCGCCTTTCCTCAAAATTTAGTTTGCTTTGATCTAATGCATGATATGCATTCTAAATCCCTTTTACTCAATTTAGGTAATCCTTTAACAACTTCTTGACTGGACATCTTAACTATGGAATCCATCCCAGTGTGCATTAACCTCCGATGCCATAACTTCAAGTCACCAACTGGTTTACCTTCTACTACATTCGTTTTAGTCCCAAAATTCTTTTTAACAACAGGTTTGACATTCGACTTCGACAAATTCCCATCGCATTTAGTGGCATTCAACTTGAATAACCCCCTATTCTCGACAAATCTTAACGTTGGTCTGTTCTGCTTGTTTCTAACTAAGATTTCATTGGACCTCCCAGACCACGTACAACCAGCTCGCATTGCACGTGACCCACTAATTAGATTGCGCTTCCCACTCGGAGCGTAACCGACCTTATTCAGAGTAATCCGATGAACTTCATTCCCAATCATATGGTCAAAACAAACAGTACCGATCCCTTCAACGTCGAATGTCCCAGAATACGCATTCATCTTATAAGGTTTCCCAATTGTCAATTCGGTGAATAAATTCCTATCATGGCACAAATGAGCTCGCGACCCAGTATCCCAAATCCACTCATTATCTGTGGTCGAAACATTGAGCCCATCAATAATCAAAGAATCAGAAAAATGCGAGAAAGAAACGGATTCATTTGCATTTGACCCGTTGGACTTCCCCTTCCTACATGAGGCCCCATAATGGCCTAGAATCCCACAATTTGAACATTTAATTTCCTTTTTCGGTTTCTTTCTGCAATCACTCGAATAATGGCCTTTTATCCCACAATTAAAAGAAATAATTTCTTTGTTTTGTTTCCTCTTGGGATTTTTCTGATTTGTTGATAACGCACTATTGTCTGAACTGTTAATGGGACTCACACCCAATAACTCCCTTGATTTAACACTTTCAAACTCCTCTATTAGGGTTTTCTCTACATTGGCTGCAGTAAATTGTGCGTCTTCCCACCTGTGCATAATGCTCACGACATTATGATATTGCGACGGCAATGTGCACGTCATACGATAGGCAATATCATCGTCCGGAATAACTTTTCCGCCAAACTTAAATCCCTTGCCAATTGTGTAATCCGGTTCAGAAATAAAATTATACTCTCGTTTTCTTTCATCTGCGCCAGATGAAATTTGCCTAATAAACGAGATATTCGAGCCTTAGACTTCGGCTCATAAGTCTTAGCAAGTTTGCCCCACCTATCTGCAGGACCCTCCAAACCATCTAACAAACACTTGAGTTTGTCCTCAATACCCAAATAAATGATCCCACCAGCTTTGGATTGACTGGTTTCTAACAAAACAATATCAGCTGCTGTAGCCCCGGCCGCAACAGCATGCTTGGGATCAATAAATTTGCTAAGACCTTTGCTTGCCAGACATGCAAGCATGTCCCGCTTCCAGCTGACGTAATTCAGCTCGTTCAGTTTTTTAAAACTGAGCACGCTATCCCTTTCTGCCATAGTAGACTAATTAAAGGGAAAACTAAACTAAACCACAAATGAATTTGAAAAATATTATTTTTTACTCGAAATAATATCCCCAGAACTAGACAATTAACAACTGAACTAGCTAAAACTATAATGCCGACTAACTCGCAAAACTCGTGTAAATTAATCCAAATTTTGAGCTAAAACTCTACCAAAACTAAATTAAACACTAAACAATTGCTTACACTAGCAATTATCCAATAATGGATCTTAAAATCCAACCAAAACTCACAAGAGTTACTCGCGTCAAAGCTAAACTCGATAAGTCGGCCAATAAACCCAAAAACTCTTTGGATCCCAACCAAACTAGTATATTTCACTAAATATACCGCAAATAAGAACGCTAAACTCTCAAAATGAGGCCCAAAAACTCCAAAAACTTTCCAATCAAGATCAAAAACCTGGAAAGTCAAATCCGACTTTTTAAAAATCTGAAAAACGCGCAAAATCAAAAATATTATCGCAACAATTCCCACCAAAATGATAGATAGGGAGGCACCATCTACCAGATCCTCGGGATGAAAATAAAAGTCCCTTAAGGTTAGGTAGCCTCGAAGGTGAAAAAATTTTGAAAAAGGACAAATAGTGACAAAAACACAAAGATCCCCACTCAAGGGGCGACAACTTCAAGATGTTGTCTTCAGTGGAGTCTTCCTTGTTGAGAACCCACATGCAATTGTCCGTGATTTGTTGTCCTCTTTCTTCCTGAAGGTCACTTAAAGGTCCTTGACTCCAAACATGTGAAAAACCAAAAATTGGTCCAAAAACTTGAAATTCGTCCAACAAACTGCAAAAACGATTCGTTCCACGCAAAATCAGCAGCAAACACAGTAGAAATCCAACGCTCCGTGTCCAAACTGCTCCAATATCGCAAATGGTGCTCTTCATCCTCGATACGCGATGAAAATGGCGTCCATAATTCAAAAAAATAAAAATACGGCAATAAAAGCTCAAAAGCAAAATATTTCAGCTTCTTACCTCTGTTTGTCTCGCTAAATGCGGAGACAAACATCAAAAACTTAATCCAAACGTCGAACACTCGCATACATCAAATTAGGCCTCAAATTCCGCGATGAACAAACTCACCCAAAAATCACAACAATCGCCCGAAACTTCATCAAAAACGCATGGCAACGCATAGAAACATGTTGAAACCCATAATCTTGTTATCCATATGTAGTTTGATAAAAATACACTAAAATTGCAGGCACAATAAAGAGACTCATGCGTATGGTCTCACCGCAAAGTTGTGAGTGGAAAATTTTTATTTAAAAACTATAAATAGCCACGTAAACTACGGAGGCTTACAGGTAACATACACAACTCAATCACAATAAAATAAATATAAGGAATAAAATAAGAAACATCAAATCATAAATTACAATGAATAAATACGAGCATAAATACAAGAAATAACAACAGAATTGTTTTGAATGAAAAATATTTTCACTCTTTTTTTCCCTAGGCTAGTAAAACATGGTTCGAATACCTTCACCCCATCTCTGCGGTACATCTCGAGACAGCAGTCTGACAGATATTCAGCACCGCATAACCAATTCGAAAATTAGTTATGGTCTATAACTCCAGCCAAGTTCAAAAGAATTACAGACATATTTCAAACCGAACACAAAACTCAAAAGTGATTGAAACTTGTAAGACTAGTAACTTGTAAAAATAAAATAAAATATTTACTCTAACATTTTAACTTATCATCATATCACTCTTTTAATCGGTGATAACAATGTTTCATTCCGTATGGAATTTTTTACACAAATAATTGTAATATTCGAATGAATCCAAAATTTATTCAACATGTTATATTTGAACCAAATTCCAAAAAATTAAATAAATACAATACTAAAATCCAAAACAGAATGCAAGTTTAAAACTTTACGAAATTTAGAATAATTCGGATGAATTATTCTATCTCGGTAGAACCTCCACGTGTGACGATCTGGCTTTTTACAAAGTGCTATTTACACTTTACAATGGGGCCAAGACAATAAATCATGAGAACATGTGGATTTTCTTGCTAAGAAAAACCTCCACTTGTCACAGGGACAAGAAACTATAAAGAACACATGAACACTTGCAAAAACACACTGAATTGGAAATAGTAAAGTAAATAAACAATAAACCAGGAATTTTATCAAATCATAACATTTATTCCGGATCATTGCAAATTACAATGATCCGAGTTCAACCAGATGGACTATATAACATGAAATAGATCAGACAGAGGCGATAGAATACTTAAAAATATATCGAAACTATAATTAATTCTAAATAACCAGGAAACTGGCGAAATACTAGCAAAACTTTAACTATCATACAGAGGCTTATTATACTAATAACAATACAATTATAATAGTATTACGTGTTTCCTGGCGCTTATTTGGTTCCTGATCAGGGTAATGCACTATCGACTGCGAATATCGGCGTTCATCGGTCGGATGATCGTGACAAATAAGCGATACCACGTGGTATCGACTTACATCTGTATTTCGAGCATTGTGGTGAAGACTCACTCCTTTTATTCCAATTATTACATTCGAGTGAATATAATAATTGTATACATCTAAGTAAATGTTCAACTATCGAAAGGAAAAGACTTAAAACAAAGTATGAATTAGCGGGAAGAAGTCGGTTATGGAATCCAAAGGGAATTCCTTGGCCGTCATGATTGTGTTGGGCACGCCGCATTTAAACCGAATGCATTGTTCTCAATCGGTGCCGAAGCACGTGACAGTTGGCGCTTACTCCTGATACAGATAGCGATTGCCGCTTGGTCCGAGCAGACTCGATACAATCAAGCTTTGTCCATAAGACTGGCCTACATGCAAAAGCACAAGTATATTCTCGCTACATTTAACCTCGGGTTTTTCAGGTCTGGCAACTACGGTCTTTACGGCATTATACCTACTTTAATTTGGTGTGACAGCCAGCCGGTTCGTATTTACAAGCAAAAGGTGACAAAATGACTCTGAATGGTTACAGGTACAAGTTACATATGGGCAATCATATAGATTCAACATTAATTCAGTACAGAGGCCTAAAATAAGCTCTTGCAAGAGCTTATATACCATGGGACCATGGGGTTTCTTGAGTTCCCCCAATCCGGAAGCAGGAATACTGATAAGCAGATTAGCTGATTTGCATATCAGTGAGTCATAATGAGTTGATCCAATCAAATCAACTCCTTGAACCCCACAGAATATCTAAAATATTCAAAAAGCACATGGTAATATTTAGGATTAACTTTATTTGTATTTACATTTAATGTATTCTTATTCCTAAATAGTCTTATTTTTTTTAAGCAAACATTTCCCAACAACATTTACTATTGTTTTGGTACAATAATCACTTTTATCGATGATTTATCGTAACTTGCCAAAACTCAGGAGAAATTAAGTTAATCAAAATGGCTTAAGACTTGACTTTTCTGCAATCATATTTGTCCACTGACTCTGTAGACTGTAGCCGCTGAACCTGGTTTCGGTGCTCGCACGCAGGGCTTCGTTTTCCGCCAGTTTATACGCGATGTTCCGTCCAAATTGTATCAGCCGCGCACTCGATGAATATTCCACTATGTTGCAGCTGGCTTTCCTGACGAACAAAGTGCGGAACTCGATGCAAATCTACCTGTAAATGACAGCGATGCGGCCACAACTACTGTTGCTTATCTTGCTGGAATAAATTAAGGATTTTAAAGAAAAAACTCACACCAAAAGTCCATGTTAGTAGGTGTATTCAGAAACAGTGCATAAGTGCGCAAGTGAGAGACTGTGAAAATGTGAAACTCACACTGCACATGCTCGGTGCGCAAAGTTTCTGAAACAACCAAAATGCAAGATTGTGTAAGTGTGTGAGTGAGTGTGTGTGAAACTCACACTGCGCATGCTCAGTGTCCAAAACAGGTGGGAAAGTTGATTATATTCCAAAGTTTTCTCAAATTGTGTATAGTTAAAAATGGTACCAAAGTTAAAAATGATACCAAAGTTAAAAATGGTACTAAAGTTAAAAATGGTACCAAAGTTAAAAATGGTACCAAAGTTAAAAATGGTACCAAAGTTAAAAATGGTACCAAGTTAAAATGGTACCAAGTTAAAAATGGTACCAAGTTAAAATGATACCAAAGTTAAAATGATACCAAAGTTAAAATGGTACCAAGTTAAAATGGTACCAAGTAGTTAAAAATGGTACCAAAGTTAATAATGGTACCAAAGTTAAAAATAGTACCAAAGTTAAAAATGGTACCAAAGTCAAAAATGATACCAAGTTAAAAATATTACCAAAGTTAAAAATGATACCAAAGTTAAAAATGGTACCAAAGTTAAAAATGGTACCAAATATAAAATGGTACCAAATATAAAAATGGTACCAAACTTAAAAATGATACCAAGTTAAAATGGTACCAAAGTTAAAATATTTAGGATTAACTTTATTTGTATTTACATTTAATGTATTCTTATTCCTAAATAGTCTTATTTTTTTTAAGCAAACATTTCCCAACAACATTTATTATTGTTTTGGTACAATAATCACTTTTATCGATGATTTATCGTAACTTGCCAAAACTCAGGAGAAATTAAGTTAATCAAAATGGCTTAAGACTTGACTTTTCTGCAATCATATTTGTCCACTGACTCTGTAGACTGTAGCCGCTGAACCTGGTTTCGGTGCCCGCACGCAGGGCTTCGTTTTCCGCCGGTTTATACGCGATGTTCCGTCCAAATTGTATCAGCCGCGCACTCGATGAATATTCCACTATGTTGCAGCTGGCTTTCCTGACGAACAAAGTGCGGAACTCGATGCAAATCTACCTGTAAATGACAGCGATGCGGCCACAACTACTGTTGCTTATCTTGCTGGAATAAATTAAGGATTTTAAAAGAAAAACTCACACCAAAAGTCCATGTTAGTAGGTGTATTCAGAAACAGTGCATAAGTGCGCAAGTGAGAGACTGTGAAAATGTGAAACTCACACTGCACATGCTCGGTGCGCAAAGTTTCTGAAACAACCAAAATGCAAGATTGTGTAAGTGTGTGAGTGAGTGTGTGTGAAACTCACACTGCGCATGCTCAGTGTCCAAAACAGGTGGGAAAGTTGATTATATTCCAAAGTTTTCTCAAATTGTGTATAGTTAAAAATGGTACCAAAGTTAAAAATGGTACCAAAGTTAAAAATGGTACCAAAGTTAAAAATGGTACCAAAGTTAAAAATAGATACCAAAGTTAAAAATAGATACCAAAGTTAAAAATGGTACCAAAGTTAAAAATGGTACCAAAGTTAAAAATGGTACCAAAGTTAAAAATGGTACCGTAATTCTGGGTGGCTTTGCCCCAGTATGGTTGACTTTGCATCACTAGTGAAAAGGAGTTGTTTTTTGTTTCTTGTGGACAAATTACATAACATATTGTTATTTTAAAAATAATACAATGTATACTTGGCCTAGGGCAATATATACATGAATATTCATGTTTAAATAATGATTATTATATAATTTAAAAAAATGGAATTTGTAACCCCTCATTTTAGTCATTTTTTCTTACTTGACAAATTGTATAAGCC
>JH431439.1:3785-26329 GCA_000239455.1 Strigamia maritima | reverse complement strand
ATAACGCTTCACATGGTTACCGTTGCCTTGGAGTCACCGACCCGAAAGATATGAGATCCAATGCATGGCATAATAATGCTTGGCCATGTCTCACACTTGTGGTACATTTACAGCTAGCACAAGACAAGGCTCCAGACTATCAAATTCATGCCATGACGCAGCATGATTTGCGGAGACCAATCTACTCTGAGACGTTATCAAAAAATTTGCAGCACAAACTCCTGAGTTTGGCTGCTGTTAACCACTTGGTAAACAAGTCCGCTAAATTCCAATCCGTCAAAACCTTTACTAACTCAAAATAGCCTAATTTAAAATAATCACGTATAAAGCAATACTTAACTTTGATATGCTTTGTTTTGACGTTCTCTATTTCATTTTCAATAAATTGTATAGAGCTTAGCGAATCAGAGCAGATAATCGGGATATTTGAATATTGACAAATTTCAAGACTTGCAAATATATGGGTGAACCAGGTTCCTTCACGTATAGCATTCATTAGAGCTACGTACTCCGCTTCCATAATGGAAGTTGCAACTGACACTTGTTTGTTGCATCCCCAGCTGACAGGAGTGCCACCCATTAACAAAACAAAACCCCCAAAACTGCGACATGTATCAAGATCCGTTGCCCACGAAGCATCACAAAAGACTTTGATTGTTTCATTATTACAATCTTGCAAGTTGATTTTGTAATGACTCGTGTTTACAGTATATTGCAGAACTTGCAGAGCGCAACGGATATGAGTCAAGTTAAAACATGTTATATTGTGACAAATAAATAACACTGTACAATATGTCTGGCCGGGTTCTCTGGGCCAGGTACATCAACGAACCAATCAGGGACCTATAAGGGAAATCCTTGTCAACAATATCTTTATTCCCTTTTCGTAAAGTTGTCCCTATTGTAACTGGGGTTTTTGTTAGTGTATTAGGGGTTATATTAAAAGATTCAGCCAACGCTTTTATAAATTTCTCTTGGTGGATTAAAATTTTATTACCCTGATCACGCTCAAACTGAACTCCTAATAAATATTCCACTCTACCTAATATCACTATCTTAAATTTGTCATTAATCTTATCCAATAATTCGGTTTGTAAATCACTGGATGATGAGAAGAGGACTAAATCATCTACATATACGAGTAGAATGGCATCAGAACCGTATTGATATACACAATTTATTCCTTGTAGTTTAGTAAAGCCTATTTCCCTTAGTCCCTCATCCAGTGCTTCATACCACATACGGTCTGACTGATGAAGTCCATATAGGGACTTAGTCAACAGCCACACCTTATTGGCACCACACTCAAAACCAGGTGGGACACGCATGTGGATTGGGATGTCCAACTTGCCATAGAGGTATGCACACTTTATGTCAAGCTGCACATCCACCCAACTTCTTAAAACTACGAGTAGGCAAAAGAAAAATCAAATAAGTGAAAAGTTGACCACTGGTGAGAAAACCTCTTCATAGTCTATGCCAGGTGACTGGCGAAACCCTTGCGCTACCAGTCTCGCACGGTATCGAGTTATTTTCTCCTGGGCATCTCTTTTAATTTTAAAAATCCACTTATTACCTAAGATTTTTTCCTTTTCTGGTTTATTAACTACTTTATAAATGTTACGCTCAGAAAAAGTTTCCAGTTCCATCTCAATGGCCTTCTCCCACTCCTTGCGCTGTGGTGATGCCATGGCTTCCTCAAAATTCTGTGGCTCTAAAAAGGTGCAATAGGCCTGCACATTCATTGCCATGTCCAGATCCTGCTGGGGGTCGGAATCAGAAGTGCTTCCCCATGATTGGGGCTCAGAACTAGAAATAGTTTGAGTCCTGGTAGTCGAAACATTGGGTTCATTCACTTTTCTAGGCTCAAACTAGAAATTCTCTTTACTAAAAGGGACATTTAATTTCTTGAACATCTTTCTATGTCGGCATGACTTCGCATTGGCCCCTTCCCACTGGCATCATAAAAATACGTGTCTACATCTCCCTTAGTTACCCCCTTCTGCCTAGTGACCACTTCTTTGGTCCAACCTGTCATGTTGGGAACAGAATAAGTTGTTACAACCCGTTCACGCAAAGGTTTAGGAGATTTTATTTTAGTTTTAACTGGGGCTTTCCTTCTGGTGCTTATATGAGGTGCCAATGGCAAATCAACAATAGACAAGGGCTGTGTGGATATCTTTCCCTGAGATCCTGACGTTTGGGGCTTGGGTATTGGTTTTACTGGAGTTGGCAACATGTGATGTTGCTGCCCAACTGCCACATCATCACCCTCATCACTGTCATCACTCTCAGAATCACTCGACCTATTATCTGTTGACATAGCATCATAAAATACATCATTTTCATCATTATTAACAGTTTTAGCTGGTCGATCAGAATTTGTTATGGACCCATCATCCCCCAAATCATCAAAGTCTAACCAGTTATAATCTTCGACTATTTTTACGTGTTTAGTTTCGACAATCTTTCTTGTATCTGGATTCCAAATCCTATACCCCCTAGTCGTCAATGCATAGCCCAACATCACCCCTTTCCATGCTCTAGGACAATGTTTACCCTCTCGCCTATGAGCTGGTTTGTGCACAAATGCCATGGAGCCAGGTACCTTGAGGTATGTTAAAACTAGTTTACGGTTACGAAATAAAATATAGGGTATTTGGTTTCCAAGGGATGTATGGGGGAATCGATTCTTCAAATGAACCACTATCAGCGCTAACTCAGCCCACAAGTCTTCAGGTAGCTGGGTATCATCTAGCACTGTTCTAATACCGTCATGAATGGTCCTATTAATTCTTTCAGCGACCCCATTCATCTCGGGGCTGGCAGGATTGGTTCGCTGGATTTGAATACCCTCATTATTTAAATAGTTCTCAAAATCTCTAGCTACAAATTCACCCCCTCTGTCAGTTCTAATTGCTTTAATTCTTTTGCCAGTCTGGCGTTCAATCCTACGGTGAAACTGTTTAAAAACCTCATAAGTTTCATCTTTGGTCGCCATAGGAAACACCCAAGTGTACCTTGTTGTGTCATCCACAATGCAAAAGAGGTATTTAGCGCTCCCTGCAGACACCACCCTACTCGGGCCTCACAAATCCATATGGAGATGGGATAATGGTTCATCTGTCGAGCGTTTAGCACTCTTGGGGAAACTGGCACGGGTTGATTTTGACAAACTACATGGCTCACATGTGATTGTAGTGGCGGACTGGCTCAGATCGAAGCCTACTACATCATTACTCATTTTCAGATAGTTAAGGAGTAGAAGTGAGCATATCGCCTGTGCCACAATTTTACTTCATTAGGCACCTTCACAATATTCAAATTTGACTCCTCAACGGTCGCCTTTTTACTATCTGCAAATAATGTATGTCCTACCACTTTATACAATCCATGTGTGTCAGCTAACCTGCCATACATGAAACAATCATTTGATTTGTCATCATAAAATTTGAGTTCTCCATTTTTGCCAACAAATTTACAACCAACTTTGTCGATTTTGGCAACGGAAATCAAATTTCTTCGGAACTTTGGCGCGTAACATGCGGATTTTAATGTTATGCAACTTTTATTACCACTAGGGTCCTCTACTTGTAAGCGTATGTCGCCGATCCCATGTATCGACGAGAAGCCCTCTTCAAGTTCAAGAGGAGCTGGTTTAATTTCTCTAAAATTATTAAAAGCTCTAATATCACTACACACATGTGCAGTGCATGCACAGTCATAATACCATCCGCCATCGTTTGTATTAACGGTTGTTAATGCCAAATTTCCGGAATTTACATTTTTAACAAAAGAAATATTATCAATTACAGGATTACCATAAAATACACGATCACGCACTTGACCTTTGGGCCTAGCCCCACTCACATTCGAAGTAACACTTGCACTTCACCTCCACTATTAACAGGCCTTTGCTTTTTCGGGCTTGGGCAGTTTCGCGCAATGTGCCCCACACCATTACAGTTATAACATGTCACAGTTGATGATTTTTTTCCATCACTCTGCTGTGCACTCTGGTTGGTTGGAGCACTTGACCTCTGTCCTTTCCCGCGTTGGCTCCTGTTATTTTTCCCTTTATTCGTATTGGAGGTGGTGGTGAAGACCTTTTCATTTTCGGCATTTGACTGATCCTGCGCTTTAGCGGCGTATCTATGATGATTTTCTTCGGCCAGGAGCGCATTGGAAACTTTTTCCCATTTAAACTCATCATCCGACCACTGATCTATTATGAGGCGTAGCTGGTCGTATTGCTTTCCACACCGTGCAATGAGAAGATAAGTCTTCATTTCCTCATCCGTGAGTTTGAGTGATGCATAGTCCTTCGCAGCTGTGTCCAGACGGTCGACGAAGATCAACATGGATTTCTCTGGCTTCTTTTCAATTAGGCAGAGTTCCTGCAACAGTCGCATCTTGTGGGATCTCGTGCTCGGAGCAAAAACGGACTTTATATGTTCCCAAACCGCTTTTGTCGTGTCAAACTGGGCCGCCGCATGTCGAAATTCAGGCGAAATCGAGTTGATTAAAATTGCTCTGGATTTTATTTTGCGCCTTTCATATTTGCCCTTCACTGTTTCACTTGAGCCTGCTGCTGGTTCCTTTCCAAAGCCTGTTTCATCCGTAAATCCAAATAGTGCACTTTCTTGGAGCAATAATTGGATTGCCAGCTTCCATTCTTCATAATTATCCCAGGTTAAGAGCTCCAAATGGCTGGCTTTAGACTCTTTTCCAATTTTATCCTTTGGCATGATGACGAACAACTCTGAAAAACAAAAGAAACTCGAGACAGCAAATGTTGCAATCAAAATACAATTTTCTTACGAAAATTGCCCCTCTCTGGTCCTAGGGGCGATGGAAAACACCTGAACCATCCTCTGCTACCAGTGTAGAATTGTGCCGCAGTGGAATGAGGCCTACACAACATAAATGTGGTCCGAATAGTCGTTGTCCGCTCGAAAATCGATTTTTCGCCTATTTTTCACTTTTCAAAATTTCGATGGAGATTCCGAAATTCCATGCCGTCGGCGGTGGGTGCCGTACCGCCGGAGTATACGCTCGATTCCCGTCCAACGGCAAAATCCCTCATTTTCCACGAAATGCTTTGTAAGCCTCGTTAGGCTTCTCGCTCGTACTGAGCACGCAAATGGGACGTTTTGTGTCGCAAATTGACCTCTTATGGCCGCACACCTCCGTGCTTATATGCCATTTGGTGGTTTATGTAATTATGACAATTAAAACTCACAATTTGAGAATCCAAACAAAAACTAGCTGCTTTATTTGACAGGAGCATATGTGGCAGACATCTTTCCACCGGTACAGGTAAAAGGTGAAGTCATGTGACCGGGTACAGGTAAAAACAGTATATAAGTCACATGACCAAATAAACATTCAAGCATCATCAATTATGACTTTTTAACCTATGGTTTGACATTTTCATACAATTTCACATATTATGTTTCAAATAAAATCTCTTATATAAATAAATTATGCCAAACCATTTTACACATTATTTTAGCAAAACAAGAACATTAAATGAGTACCATGCAGCAATCTAAAAACATTAAATTGATGCATGTTTACAAAATCCAATGAAACATACATTGATCACTCAGACAAATTATATAAATAGACAATGAGTGATTAAGTCACATGGCAAGCTTAGAAATCCTCTTAAATGTGCCATGGTCACAATAAAGTAAACAATTACACTTTTGGTTTGCTTTTTCCAAAAACAAACAACCCATCCAATTAAAACATTTTAATTGTACATTTACACAAATATTTGACCACACGACTACACGAAGAACCCGCAGCTGCGGAATCTCCAAATCCGAATGTCGAGGGAATAGAAACTCCCGCTGAAGAACCAATCGTTGTCGATACGCCGGCGGAAGTTGTCATCGCGATGGAATCTGCGGCGAAATGGAAGGACTTCCAGAGACTGGAATCCAAGGACTAGAGACAGGAACGATGTGATTTCTATTTTGTCTTTTTCTTAAAATCTCATTTGATTTCTTTAAAAGTCGAGGTCCGCCATGTCAGTTGACCTGAATCGCCTCGCCTCTTCCTCAATGTACATAAAAGTTTTATGATAATTTGTGTTAAGTTTAAATCATTTTCTTATAATCATTTTAAAGCATTTTTATATAACTTTTAAAAGATATTTAATTATTAAGAATTATGTTCGCTAATCATTTTCTTTTGAGATTTGTAACAGTTCCAATGGCCTCAAGTGAAACCATTGGACCTCAGGTTAAATAATTTGTTAGTTTAAGTTTATAATTTTAATGTACAGTGTTCTAGGTTATTTTTGTTTATTTGGGTCTCGTCAGGTCGAAGAGACTCAGAAAATAAAAATATTTTTCTATTTTTCACTCTATCTTTATCATATTTTCCGGCAACTCGTACTCATGAATACGAGTGACTCCTTTTCAATAAAATATCTAATTAAGGTTTGTAACTATTTTATTAGTTCAAAAATTGGTTGGATACATGATCATTCTTCATAGATATCCTTACGGAGTTTCTAGGGTGAACCTAAATGTTCGTAATGGATTCTTCAAAGACGGATACGATTAGAATGTCACGTGACATTTTAATCAACCTACATAGACGAAATCTTCCTTCGGACCATTTAGGGGATATATTAATGTTATTAAATATTAATATACAGGATGCTAATAAAATAAGTGAGGTTGTTTACCGGATTCGTAGGTACCTTCATTCCGATATTCGAATGAATATGCTTTATGCGCGAGTCATTTGTCTCACGCATAAAGCAGGGTGATGTGTGACGGTTGAATTCCGGAAATCGCCTTACTATTTTATCACTAGGTGGCGCTG
This sequence comes from Strigamia maritima, assembly GCA_000239455.1. Lineage (NCBI taxonomy): Eukaryota > Metazoa > Arthropoda > Chilopoda > Geophilomorpha > Linotaeniidae > Strigamia > Strigamia maritima. The sequence continues at coordinate 19,486 of JH431439.1, read as the reverse complement.
ACCGTTAAGTCGCGCCACATTCAAATAATCTCTATTTATGTTGCCTATCTCTGGTTTCATGCCTAGATTTATTATATGTGGTCAGTAAATATTTCATAAATGCGTGTATTTTATGAATTATGGCGAATAATAATATCATATATTATTATTCTAACATGGGAAGTAATCTTGTGATAGGAATTTGCTGTGGTCAGTTGACCACGATAATTGCTCTCCTTTATGTATGTCTGTGATCACACCTGTGACCCATTTCTCTGACGTAGTAAGGACCCCAACAGGTGAAAGACTCCCGTGAGTTAGTAGAACGTTGTCCCGATTGGTCCAACGTCCCTACGAGTCACCTGTTGCTCTATAGTGGACTGCCCTGTGGGCCGTACTGATGTCCGATTGGGCCTCAGTCCGACCTCCTACGGAGTATCCACTATATAAGAGCTTGCAGAGCTCAGTTCAGCTGCCCCTAAAGTTACTTAAAGATATATTTATATGTTGCTAACAGTTACTTGCATTTATGTGGTACAAAAAGCTTTGTTGTTACGAGCCGGCTGGTGCAAAACCGTAAACACCGTAGTAGCCGTGGCATTTATGTCACAGAAGCCTATGTACCGCGAATATACATTTCAACCTAAGCGCATATAATGACACATCGGTGAGTGATCTTAGTGGGACAGACAGTTATTGAGCATTCTATATTCGGTTGTAATAATGATTCCTGAACATATGTTACGATGCGGAACGTCGATCTTCGACTTAGTCGATGCTTATCGCCAAGTAACACTCCTCTACGCTCATTCTCCGGTATTTATAGTATCGTTATGTCTCGTTATCGAGTGATACGGTGAAGTCACCGTATCCTCGGTTGTCATCTGTCTGGGAACCGCGTCACCTGACACGGTCAGCCCAAACCTTGTGACGACTAAGAAAGTCAACCGTCAGACGGATTGATGGATTCCCTCTCCTTTAGAACCACTTAGGATACCAGGAACAGAAGCTAGAAGTCTCGTACATTTATATTCATTGTAGTATTCAGTAGTTAGCCCCTAATGTTAGTATTAATTGTTGTTACATATTTATGTTCCTCGGTATATTTATTGTTATCATTTATTGTTCCTATTAAATATTGTCATGATTTGAAAATCAGGTCTCCTTTTTATTCATAGTTTGTATTGCAATTTTCCCACGTTTAGTGCGCACCTTATCTCGGCTAGATTTTGTGTGTAAACGCCCTCTCCTCGTGGTCACTGTCACTAGACAATGCCCTCGGAGAAATGACCGTCACAAAACTAGATAGGAAAATCCAATTTTTCGATTCCGAACATGCAATTTTTGCCAAAAGGTGGCGTTTAATTACTGTATATTTATAAATAATTATTATAGAATGATTTTATCAAAAACCAATAATGAAACTATTTTATAGTTCTGGAAGTGAATTTCTACGGGTGAAAAGAGAAGATTTGTAATAAAATCAGAAATTTTTAATGGGATTTCTACGGTTTGAACGGGTGAAAAGAGAAGATTTATAGTAAAATCAGAAATTTATAATGGGATTCTTACGAGTGAAAAGAGAAGATTTGTAGTAAAATCAGAAATTTTTAATGGGATTTCTACGGTTTGAACGAGCAAAAAGAAAAGATTTGTAGTAAAATCAGAAATTTTTAATGGGATTTCTACGGTTTGAACGAGTGAAAAGAAAAGATTTGTAATAAAATCAAAATTTTTAATGGAATTTATACGGTTTGAACGGGTGAAAAGAGAAGATTTGTAGTAAAACCAGAAATTTGTAATGGGATTTCTACAGTTCGAATGAGTGAGTTGCATTGTTTGATCGGGTGAGTTGCATTGTTTGAACGGGTGAGTTGCACAGTTTGAACGGGGATTGATTGATTTATTTTTTTTAATTATTGGTTTTCTTTTTGAATTTTTTTTGATATTATTATTTCTTATTCCCGTGTAATTTTACACGGGGAACCACTTGTCTCTATATACTAACATCGACCTGTCAGTCTGTCCGTTTCTCTCTCTCTCTCTCTGTGCCGATTAATTCAGTGATTGGTTGAAAAAGAGTGTCAAAATGTCCTGTGATTGGTTGAAAAATTTGAAAGTTGTGTCAAAATGTGTTGTGATTGGCTGATGAAGTTTGGGCAATGATGTCATTATTGCAAATGGCGCCCGATTTGTGTATTCAATCTAAAAAAATGTGCAAATTCGGTTTGAACCAAATTCTAGATTTAAATAATTAAAACTGGCATCAAAAGATAGCCCTTTTGATGCTGAACACTTTTATGCAGTTTGTTTTTAACATTTGGATCAAAAAAAGCTGTTTTTTGATTTTGTTTTTCCCGTCGCGGCATGGCTTTTACTTTTATATTTCGCCGCCAGGTGTTGTGTTATTTAAATTTTCTCAAAATTTTCCGGAAAAAAAATTGTCCAAAAATTGCGTAAGTAGACTCATTTTAACTTAAATTTTACTCTGATCATCGTGAAATTTTTAGTTTTCTTTAGTTTTTTTAAACTAGATAGGAAAATCTAATTTTTCGATTCCGAACATGCGATTTTTGCTAAAAGGTGGCGTTTAATTATTGTACATTTATAAATAATTGTTATAGACTCATTTGAATGATTTTCATGTAACATTTAATTCAAAAATCAATAATGGAACTGTTTTATGGTTCTGGAACTGTTCTATGGTTTAATGGGTGAAAATAAGAGATTTGTAGTAAAACCAGAAATTTGTAATGGTATTTCTACAGGTGAAAAGAGAAGATTTGTAGTAAAATCAGAAATTTTTAATGGGATTTCTACGGGTGAAAAGAGAAGTTTTGTAGTAAAATCAGAAATTTATAATGAGAATTCTACGGGTGAAAAGAAAAGATTTGTAGTAAAATCAGAAATTTTTAATGGGATTTCTACAATTTGAATGGGTGAGTTGCATGGTTTGAACGGGTGAGTTGCATGGTTTGAATGGGTGAGTTGCACGGTTTAAACGAGTGAGTTGCACAGTTTGAACCGGTGGGTTGCACGGTTTGAACGGGGATTAATTGATTTATTTATTGATTTATTATTATTTTCTTTTTTTATCTTTTATTAGGTATTAGGTATTAGGTATTCCCGTGTAATTTTATACGGGGAACCACTTGTCACTACATACTAATGTGAACCTGTCAGTCTCTCTGTAGCTGTAAAATCAGTGATTGGTTGAAAAAGTGTGTCAAAATGTCCTGTGATTGGTTGGAAAATTTGAAAGTTGTGTCAAAATGTCCTGTGATTGGTTGGAAAATTTGAAAGTTGTGTCAAAATGTCCTGTGATTGGTTGGAAAATTTGAAAGTTGTGTCAAAATGTTTTGGGATTGGCTGATAGAGTTTGGGCAATGATGTCATTATTGCAAATGGCGCCCGATTTGTGTTTTCAATCTAAAAAAATGTGCAAATTCGGTTTGAGCCAAATTCTAGATTAAAATAATTAAAACTGGCATCAAAAGATAGCCCTTTTGATGCTGAACACTTTTATGTAGTTTGTTTTGATCAAACAAAGCTGTTTTTTGATTTCGTTTTCCCCGTTGCAGCATGGCTTTTAGTTTTAGATTTTGCCGCCAGGTGTCGTTTTATTAAAAATATCTCAAAATTTTCCGAAAAAAAAATTGTCCAAAAATTGCATAAGTAGACTCATTTTAACCGAAATTTTACGCTGATCATCGTGATGTTATTAGTTTTTTTAGTTTTTTCAAACTAGATAGGAAAATACAATTTTCCGATCTCGAACATGTGAATGATCACTAATAGGTGGCGTTTAATGTTGGGATTTCTACGGTTTGAACAAGTGAAATTTGAATTAAAATGTGAAGAACTAAATGGGATTTCTACAGTATAAACGAGTGGAAAAAAAATTTGTAGTAAAATCAGAAATTTTTAATGGGATTTTTACAGTATGAATGGGTGAGTTGCATGGTTTGAACGGGTGAGTTGCATTGTTTGAACGAGTGAGTTGCATTGTTTGAACGGGTGAGTTGCATTGGTTGAACGGAGATTGATTTATTGATTGATTTATTTATTGATTTATTTTTTTTAATTCTTGGTTTTTTTTTGAATTTTTTTTAAAGATTGTATTGCATATTCCCGTGTAATTTTACACGGGGAACCACTTGTATTGCATTAAAGTCAAACAATAGTCTGCTAGCAGAAATATTTTTAACTTTAAAGAATAATTAACGTGTAGTTCATGATAATAATTTTATTTGCTAAAATGAACTATCATGGACTCCAAAAGGGTAACGTAATCGTCGGCGTACTTGGTGTTACGCTTACGAATACGCTTTGCCTTTTTGTAAGGTACAAGAACTTGTTCCTTACGGCTCTTTGCTTTCTGACGACGCTCACGGTGTCTAGACACTGTAGGTATCGTAGTAGGCAAAGTTGTGGGTGGCTCACCAGCATTACTCTCTTCATTAGAGGGGACTACTGGTGAAGGATCCACTTCCATTGGTTCGTCGTCTTCACTCTCGATTGAGTTTGGTACGACTACCGAGTTTGGGATGGTGGTCGGTGGCTTCATCACTTCCATCCACTTGGGTGTCTCATGAGGAACATCAGTACCAACAGTTTGGTCCTGAACCCATTGTTCCACTGGATATTCGGGAATGTATGGGGAGAGATCTTTGACATTAATCGAGCACTCGATTTTGTCATCGGACACTTGTCTTAATTTGTAAGCTCCTCCGCCATGCACTTCCACTATCTCCCATGGGCTGTCTCTCTTAGGTGAGAATCCCGAGGTGATAGCTTTATCAGCATCTGACAATATATGTGTCTTCTTCCAGACAAGGTCCATCTTTTGGAACTCACAAATATAAAATTTATCTTCATGAATTCATCGATGACGCTCATAGTTGTCAGCTACTTTTCTGTACATGTCTTGATGGGCCCTTCTTAAAGTGTCCATCAGATCATTGACAAAAGCTTCTGGATTGTTTAGATCCAGTCTCCTTCTACCAGTTACTATAGGCGGGTCAAAAGGTAAAGGTATCGGGCGGCCCGTATTTAGGTGTAGAGGGGAGTAGCCTGTGGCTTCGGATTTATTGGTCCGCTGTGCATAGGCAAACTTATTCAAATAGCGAGGCTATTGTGAATGTACGTCAGTGTAAATAGCTAACATCATCTTGATGTCTCTATTTGCACGTTCCGTAGGATTTGCTTGTGGATGATAAGTACTAGTGCTACCAACAGTTATGTGCCTTTTAGCACAAAACTCTTTGTAGATTGTACTCACAAATTGGGGACCATTGTCACTTATGATTTTGGATGGATGTCCAAACCTACAAGCAACCTCGTTCACCTTATCCACAATTTTGCTGCTGGTGGCCGTGGTCAATGGATAGAGTTCTACAAATTTAGTGCATTGATCAATAATGACCAGGATCCATTTGTATTGACTCCTAGACGCTGGCTTTGGCCCCATTAAATCCGTACACATCACTTCCCATGGGGTAGTCATGTTATGTGGTGTGTAAGGAGCAGCACACTTCTTCTGTTGGCTAGGTTTATATGTCTGGCAATGCATGCAACTATTCACATAGTGACGCACATCACGGTCCATTCTAGGCCAATAGTACAAGTGTTTAGCCCTATCAAGAGTTTTACTTCTACCTGCATGACCACTCAAGGGATGTCCATGACAGGTAAATAGCGCTCTCTTGACCAATGATCGAGGGATAACTGTTTTGAATTTTTTACCAAAGTCATTCAGTTCCTCTTCAAAGATAGGCCTAAAGAATACTAGCAACTTGGATTGATCATTCTCATCAACATCCAAGATGTAGCCTCTTATTTTGTGTTTCCATTCGACACGGTTATGATACTTGTCCATTTCTTGTCGAACTTCTTCACTTCCATTCAGATAGTTTCGAATTTTCTTCCAAACTGGATCTGATCTTTGAGCCTCAATGATCTCGCTCCTAGTAGGTGGGATATCATTGAGAATCTCAGTTAAAGCACTGTGGAGGGTTTCAGGCTTGTCCACCTCACCTCCCCCTTCTTGCTTTGACACATCCTCGCAGGATTTATCAGAGCAAAACTTAACACCAACATTACAGAAGTATTCTGATTTCTCAGAAATCTTCCGTACTGGGTTAGAGGGGTTTCCTGACCAGTTTGGCCAAAACTAAGTGATTTCAGTTTCTTCCACATGGTCAGTGATAGGTATTTCAGTAACAGGTGGGCATCCGCTACTTTGTTCTGACTACCTTGTCTATACAGTATTTTAAACGCTCCGCACTGGATTTTCACTGCCCAGCGTTCAAATCTGCCTGAAGGTTCTGGAATCGACATCAACCACTTAAGTGCTTGAGCATCGGACTCCAAAATGAATGTAGTGTATTTGAGGTATGGTCTAAATCTGTCTATAGCCCATACCACGGCTAAACACTCTAATTCAAGAGTAGAGTATCGCACCTTTGCTCCCCTTAAGACTCTACTTGCAAAAGCAACAGGGCGTGGTTTTACAATCATGCCTTGTTTCTTATCACACCATACTGGAGCACAGTGTTGGCACCGCTACTGAAAATAGTAGCGCGCTACCGCTACCGCTACTGTAGCGGTACTAATTTTTGTAGCGGCAATCGCTACCGCTACTTTTATTAGGAAGTAGCGATATGTTGCTATCGCTACTTTCTGCTACCGTCCGCTACTTTCCGCTACTTCTCTGATTAAAATTTTTTTTTTTTTTTTTATTTTTTTAAATTTTTTTTTATTTTTTACTTATTTTTTAACGAAAAATAACGACATACAGTGTAGTAATACTTGAATACTGTCATAATACTAACCATTGGCTAGTATTATGACAGTATTCAAGTATTACGTCACTGTAAAACAGTACAAGTAAAGTAGCGATAAAGTAGCGAAAAATATTGCTTTTTTTCGCTACTTTATTGAAGTAGCGATTTTTCGCTACTCGCTACTCTAAAATAAAAAGTAGCGAAATACTAGCGGCGCTACAGTAGCGATAGCAGCGCTACCGGTAGCGCCGCTACTTGTAGCGGTAGCGGAGCCAACACTGCTGGAGCATCCTGACAGAGTACAGTCCCAAGTCCAACGTGGGATGCATCTGTCAAAATGACAAATGGCTTTTTCAAGTCCGGCATCAGCAAGACATTCTCGTTACAAAGGGCATCTTTTACTTTTTGAAAAGCTACCTCTTGTTCCGTGTCCACTGGAAATCAGTGTCTTTGCCACCCATCAACTTGTTGAGTGGTTTAGACATTTCAGCGTGATGCGGGATGAATTTTCTAAAGAAATTAGACATTCCATGAAAACGCTGAATATCTTTTACACACGTAGGTGTAGGGAACTTTTTAATCGCCGAAATCTTGTCTGGGTCACCTCTCAGTCCCTGAGATGTGATCCAGTGGCCCAGAAACTTGAGTTCTGTCCTCCCAAATTTCGACTTCTTAGCATTCACAGTCAAGTTAGCTGCCTTGATTTTCTCTAGCACTAACTTGACGTGTCATATACTCTTCCCAAGTGTCGGAGAATATGATGACGTCGTCGAGATATACTGCGGCAAATTCACCAAGATGACTCTCCAACACCTTCTCCATTAACATTTGAAAGGTGTTGGGTGCATTAAACAGACCAAAAGGCATTCTAACAAATTGGTAAATAACTTTGGGTGTGTAAAATGCAGTCTTACACTTATCCTTTTCTGCTAACGCCACTTGATAGTATCCTTTCACTAAGTCAAGTGACGTAAAGTATTTAGCCTTCTCACACTGGTGTATAAGAATGTCAATACTTGGCATTTGGGTAACTTCGACTTCAGTAATGACATTAAGCCATCTGTAGTCGATGCACAAACGATATGATCCATCAGGTTTTGCCACGATGACAGGATGACTGATGAAAAGTCCGTTTGATTTCTCGATAAGGCCCAGTTCTTCTAACTCTTCAACAAGAACTAACATTATCGATTTCTTCTGCGAGTTATGTTGCCTATATGCATTTCTGGGTATAGCAACATCCAGCTTGAATTTAATCTTATGGGTTGCTAAGTGAGTGCAACCAGGTTTATCACTGAAGACAGTTTTAATACCTGCCAACACTTCCCTTGCATTAACCTTTGCTCATCAGTGCAATTGCTGCCCGCAACCAATTTCTCATCCCAATCCAATGAATCTAGCTTAATGTCTTGATTCATTAAAAGAGAGTTTAATTTAGTACCCTGAGACTCATCGTTTGCAGGAGCATAAGGTATGATTAGGTTTGGCAATAATTTGCACTTGAACAGACCCGCATGTGCATCTGGTAACAGGCCCACTCTTCTCATGAAGTTGTGTCCTATTATCAGGTTGCACACATTAGATGGCAATATGTAAAATGTCATGGGGGTCATCTGCTCCTCGCCCCATTGAATACATAAAGTCACCTGTCCAACAGGCTCATGAACAATACCAACAGCGTGTATTTTCATGTTCCTGGGCGGTTCTTGAATGTAACCAGGCAGACAGCCAGTGTCATAGAGCATTTGCTCCTCTATGAAACATTGGGTGGCACCTGAGTCCATCAACGCGTTGTACTTTAGTCTTCCGATGACTATAGGCATAAGTGGGCTATCATTCGAGTTCTCAAGACATCTTAGAAAGACATTTTGAAACTTGGATGGGCCCCGACCCCTTTTAATACAACACACAATTTTCTTCTCTCTCTTTTTCCAGGAGGCAAGAAAACTATGCTCATCATGAGCTCCACTGGAGATGTTTAAGCGCTTCAATTGAAGCCTCATCTTCTCTAGATCTTCCTCCACACCACCTGTCAAACTGCCAGATGGCTTGGGGGTTGGGATCACTTTTGCTAGTTTTGGAGGAAGAGTCTTTTTAGAGTTAGCTTCCTTCATTGCTAGTTTTTTGCATCAGAGACTTGTTTTGCAATATCCTTTGATGTGTTCACTTTTGACACAGCCAGGAACTCAGTTAACTGTTTCCTGATTAAGTCTTTAATAGACTCATTCTGCTGTGTCTGAGCAGTGGCTAGCTCTTTTCTTAGTGCGTCGAGCTGTGACTGGATACCCGGTGTCACATTCGACTCACTTGTCTTAGAAGAGTAGTCGTACTTGCTCTTCTTAGGACATGGTTCTCCAGTTGCAGTAGTGCCATATTTCTGCTTGTATTCAGCAGTCTTTTGGTACGCATAGCAGTTAACTTGGATGTGCCCCTTCTTGTTACAATGGTTGCACATCCGAGTTTCTGTCTTTGAACCATCTTTTCGAGTGAACTTTTGGCCTTATTCATAATAAGGTTAAGAAATTCCTCTGTAGCTTCAGAATCAGTGTCACTATTAACAGTGTCTGATTCTGTTACTTGGTTTACTGCTTGTAATGTAGTTTTTGCTTTCTGTTTAGGGGTTCTCCATCTGAGTACCATTGATAGAATCTTTGGTCTTCTGACTTGGTAACACCTGAGTTCCAGCACTAAAGTACAACTTATTATCGCAGATGTACTTATGTACAGCAGTGATAGAATTGTGTTCCAATCCTTGAATTGTGTTCCAGTCACCGTTGGGGGGAATATGTTGTTCCTCTGTTGAGGTGTACTCTGCCTGGTAGCAGAGGGTGACCCAACTTTGGATTTTTGACTCACAGAAATGCGATGGGCCGGTGAGGGTATGTAACTTCCGCCACCTAATATGGGTGTGTAAGGTACAAATCTCGGGCTCATTTGCATTGGAATCGGAGAGAGACTTTTTACAGGAGTCTTAAGATTCCTAGTAAAAGTTGGGCTCTCCTGTCTAGGGATTCCAAATGCAAACCGACTATTGGATGGCTTTGGAGTCCCATTGACATTATAAAGAGGTACTGGTGTCGCTGTTGCAACATAAATTGTTCTTCTCTGCTCTGGGTCATTCAAAGCAGTTCTTGGTTGGCCAAGAACTCTGGGAGTGGCCTCTAGTGCAGCCAACAACTGTCCAGCCCTTGATCTGGTGTTGAATGTGATAGGAGTTATTCCCATCTTCTCTCGAACAGTAGGAGTTAAGGTAACTGTCTTACGTTTGAGGGGAGTGCGAAACAGTTGTTTCTGCACATTTGGCACAGATGTCACCTGTTTCCTGGGGCTTTTCACGACCTCAGAGTACAGGAACTGCTCTGCAACACCAGTTGTTGCTGTTTTGAGGGGGCTCTTGTTTGAATCTGCATTCAAAGTTTGGGTCCTCTCTTCAGCATTTGGAGATACCACTTGCGGGATGTGTCGGAATGGTTTGGGTGGTAACATTCGTGGCCTATCCCCAATGGTGTGGCTCTTTCCGGTCAAACTCATACCTTGTTGGGTTTGAGGTTGTCCGGGGTTTACCAACTCTTGCAGATATTGCCTTGTGTCCACAATAGATGCAAAATCTGCTGAGGACAGTTGGAAACGTCTACAATAGTTCGCAAAGACACGAGAATGGTACACAGGATCTCTCTTGTGACTCTTCTCATTTACAACCGGTCGGAATCCATTTTGTAGACGTGCTCTGCGCAAGCTTTCAACTTGAGATTCGACTTGTCTTACTGAAGTGAAGTTTGCCACGTTCAAATGAAAGAACTGACAAACATCCTTTAGCATTCTGCTGGGTGAACTGCTGTTGACACGCCTGGTTTGTATGACAACAGTACTTCCAATCGGTAGTGTTGATCCCCCATGTGGATGAACTACTGCCGGTGGAGAATTTGATACGGGTCGACGTAGAGCATTAACATGCATACGGGCCTCTTTTAATGATCGAAATGCTGTTGCGTCGATGTGATTTACATCACAGTACGCAAAGAATTCCTGATCCCGGACTGGATTGATCGAGTCATCCTTGTTGACTGACAATTCAGAGGGAGATCTACCTTGGATTGATGCCATCCAAGACTTTGCATCCTCAATGTTTGCAAAGTTGTCAGCATCCAAATGGTACTGACTACAGAAGTCAATAAGCATTTGTTTTCCTCGGTTTAGCCGGTTGGTTGAGCCGTTTGTGCCATGAGCACATTGCAACTCGGCCAACCTAGCTGCATTATCTGCTTCTTCTCTCTGTCTGGTAAATTCTCGTGCTTCATTAACATGTGAGAAACACGAGGAATCCAACTTGTAGAATCGGCAGTACGCCAATAATTGCGGGTCAGCGAGAATTGGTGTAGATGATTGATTATTCTGACCACGTGGTGCGGTATTTTGGTTGAAATACCCATCACCTGATCCAGAATTATTCAAATTCACCATAATACTTGATGATTAAATCGAAATCCTTACACTAAAATTAAAATCACAAAGTGTAGCAAACACAATTTAATAAAAATGGTAGGAATAATTCTAATTATCCTATCAAACTAACAATTTAAACTGAATAAAGTCTAAACTAAGCTAATAATACTAATATAATTCGAATATATTTACCACACTGTTGTTGTAACAGTAATTTCTTTCCAAAGTCATCGAAATTCGTCAACAATCGTCAAAACGTATGCCACGTGGTCCAAAAGTGTTAAAAATCGTCCGTACGGTCTTCCTTGATACGTCTGGGTCCAAAGTCGGGTAAGAATGAATGTGGATTCAATCTCAACGGCTTTTTATAGCAAGTCCATTTGATTTTGCCACCAGTTGCTTATCAGTGGTCAGTGATTGGTTATGACATCATAACCCAACCCACTGGCCAATGACAGCAAAGTATCATTGGATTCAAAATCCTGGTGTTAATTAATGTAAATGGGCCTTATTGTATATTTTTAACAACAAAATGCACATGGGTTCATTATTAATGTTTAATTATTAATTAATTATTGATTATTTATTAATTATTAATTATTAATTAATTATTAATTATTAATTAATTATTAATTATTAATTAATTATTAATTATTAATTAATTATTAATTATTAATTAATTATTAATTATTAATTAATTATTAATTATTAATTAATTATTAATTATTAATTAATTATTAATTATTAATTAATTATTAATTATTAATTAATAATTGGACCACAAATTTCGAAATTGATCTTGACTTTTCCATTTTCCAAGAATATGAATAAAACCAAAAAAATTGAAAATTTGTTTCTTTTTCCTCTAAATTCACTTGGTGTGAATGTGGTTTCTACCATTTTCCACCAAATGAACCGAATCTATTCTTTTTATTCGAATTAGCGCCTGGAAACCGTATAGAGACGTGTCGCTGCCCCCTGTTTTATTTGGCTGCACGGCACGTCTTTTATGAGAAAACGCGTGTGGGGCGGATTGTAAAACGTGTAAAACGCATAGTCTCGATACTATTCATAACTTCTCATTTTCCGAGTTTTAATTTCAACTTTTGAGAATGATAAGACATGTAATTTTTTAGATTACCTGCTCATTCTGATTAGTCAGAACTTTGATTTTGAGGAGAGTGAGACATGTAATAGGTACCTGCGTCTCCTCATTATCAGATTTTGAAACTTATAATTTTCATCTCCAAATTCTCTTTTTAATAAACAGAAATCCAGAAATAAAAAGATTGTTTCACTAGAGTGGTGGGACCTGTCTTTATTGTACCTGCCCCATCACTATAAGGTGTAAGAATAAGTAATAATAAAAATCTTTATTAAAATTTTCTTAATTAATTGTCTTTGAGCAAAATTTTGGCAAAATCTGCCATTTTTCACTCTATTTTTGGCGTAAGTACCCATTATTCAAGTACTTTCTCTCTATGTCTTAAACCTAAATGATCGCGCGTGAGCTTGATTACTAAGATCAGTATTCCTTCGGTGTAACAGACTTCCGGGACGGAATTTGTATGGATCTTCCGCTTGCAGGAAAGGCCTGTCCTGTAGCGTATAAGTGGGATCCTTGTCCGTGTCCTTGCGACACCATACTAGACTTCACTTTTCACTCCACTCAAATAAATATAGAAGCAGTTAAGCTTATATAGTACTTGGTAAAATGTCTGGTGGGTTCTAGTGCATAAGACCGAGCATTGACGAAACAATTTTCAAAAACCTCAAAATCCTATTAAAACCTTACTCAGTTCGATGCAGAAAGTCAAAATCAAGTTGTTTATTATGTAAAACCACTAAATTTCGGCGTTTCCGGGCCATAAATAGCCAAAAACCGAAGAAAATGAGTTTTGGCGCCGACTGGTGGCGAAATACTCGTCCTTAGAGAGTGTAAGTAGGATACTTGGTTTCATTGTTGCTGCCCCCGAATTTGCTTGACAGCATACTACGGGACCAATTTCAAATTCACCTTTACGGCCATCGCGGGCGGAGCGGCGGCCGTTCCTGCGCTCTTTTTATCGGGCTTCACCACACAGCAAATTGCGGGTGAGAAAGCACTAGAGACGTGTGCCGTCCTATTTTTGTCAGCGGCGGCCAGGTCCGGCTTGCTGCCAACATGACGGCGGCTGCCCCTCGGCTTGTCACCAGCGAATGGCGGCTAGCGGCTCAGCCAATTAAATTATACCCCAGCGGCTGGCGGCCAGTTTCTCGGCTGAGCCGAGCGGCTGCACTTAATTTAGTCATTATTCATTAAATTATTTAGTATAAAACTATAAATTAATATTTTTTTGTTTTTATTAAAAATAATAACAATAAAATTAATAACAGTAGAGTAGTAGACGATACGTTTTTGTTGATGACTTTATGTCGTGCACACGGATCACGGAGTCACGGACTCGACATAAACGTAACGTATTAACGTAATTGTAAACAATAAACATGGCAAGGTCTTTAACACATTTTAAAATTCACGCCGTGGCGAATAAGTGTGAACTTCACTTATTCGCCACGGTGTAAATCTTAAAATGGTGGCTAGCTGCCAGCCGGCTTAAAATTAACAAATTGTCGGCGGCTGCGGCTGGCAAAATTGCCGCCAAGGGCACCTGGTGGCAGCAGTGGCTTTGTTTAAGCCGATCAGCCCTCGAGCCGTCTCGGCTCAGCCAAATCGGCGCACACCTCTAGAAAGCACGAGTGAGGCAGCTGTAGAGTACGTTCGGCTGTTAAGGACAGACGATGCACCATACTTTGTCGCCGTAGAGCCGCGTATCGCTCCAACTCAACGGAATACGATGCCACAAGTCCACAACTGTAGTGAGGCAGTAAATAAGGTAAGACCACCTTAATTTCAAGATTATAGGCTAATATTTAGCCATAAATCTCTAGATATATGGTGAACATGCCTATTTTGACGAAAATACATGATTTTGCAAAGGGAATATGACGAAATTCTTTAATAAAACGAAAATTCATCATACTATTTCTAAAATCTGTGTATATATGTGCCCAAAAGGTTGTAAATTTCCGTTTACCACCATTTTGAACAATCCTGTGATTGTTTTGTAATCATTTCGGGTGAAACCATTTGAAATACAATTGAAATTCGCAAAAACAAAAAACAATCACATTTTTATCGTATAGGCAGTGCATTAATTATAAATAAGTAATAACACTGCTTTTAGATAATATCTAAAAATAAAAGTATATGTATAAACAATATAGAACATTGTTAAATTTAAATTTTATTTATTTATTAAAATTTTGTGTAGTCACTTAAGGTGACTAATTTAATCAAATTTTCAATTAGGAACTACTAAAAAAAATTAAACCAATTTTAAGACAAATTTACCACAAATTCTAAACAAATACCACCGCGGATAGACTTCTTTCCACTCTACCACAGAAATAACTTTATTTTGGGATAGAGGAACTTCCTTTAGAAGGAGACGGAGGAGAATCCGGCTTCTTCTTTTCTTTGGTGGCCGACGGGGTTGAGTCCCTTTTCTTCTTCTCCTTTGAAGCAGAGGGGGTACTCTTGTCTACCTCAAACCAAACGATTTTCTCTTTTGGCTTTGAGGAAGAACTCTTTTTATCCTTAGCCATTATGGCCTTGGCTAATCGAGAATCGATGACTGGCTCTTTCCTGATGGGCTCAGTTTTATAGCCAGAGGCTGAAGCTTCTGCTAGAACCTCTGTCACTGGTGCAGAGATTTCTATCAGAGGGGCTTTATCCATGGGGGTAGATTCTTCTTGAGTTTCTATCTCCATGGGTAAAGGCTTATCGTCGATTCTCACAATTTTCAATTGTGGTATTGCGATTCTCAAGGGAAGTTGGTTGTCACTTTGTACTACCCACTTCTCTTGATCTACTACTTGTACGTATTGGATCTTCCTCAGGCAATGGTCAACCGCGGTGGAAGCTCGCAGCTGGCCAAAATGGTGAAAAATCGAAAATCAGCAATTTCGGATTTTGACGCAAAATCGATTTCGGTCCGGTGGGAGCCGATGGCCCGGATGCGGCCAAAAAGTAACGTGATTCCCGTCGATTCAAAAGTCGGCTCGAAATCGTCCGAATTCGGTTTCGCCGAATATCGGACCGTGTCCAGGATGCCTTGATTAGTATCCGACCTTAAATTCAGAATTTTCGAGCAAGCGGTTTTCTCGGAATTTGAGAAATACCGCTTTGAAACCGAAATCCAGGTTTCTCTGATGTCGGGCTTCTTGGCAATACGCGTCCCGTGAAATTCAATTGATTCGGCGGCGTCGGCACAACACGGCTTCGGTCTGGCGGCTTCGTCGATTCCCGTTCTTTGTGATAATCTTCGATCATCGCACTATGTTTTTAGTACGCGCGATAGGAGAAAACATCGATTCTCGGCGCGTCTGGGCCTCGTCCTTCTTGACTTCCTGGAATGGGCTAGGCCTGGGTTCGACGCAGTGGAAGCGAAA
>AFFK01018984.1:0-11555 GCA_000239455.1 Strigamia maritima | reverse complement strand
CATTGGATTTTTTGTGCTAGCCATTAATTCAGGCTATCAAGTCTCAGTAAAATATTCGCCGTACATGATGGTGGTTGGTCAAGAAGCGCGTTTTCCTGGAGATTTGGACTGTGATACGGATGATGGGGAACCTCTACCTCCAGATGAGGCTGAAAGATTACATCGTTACATGTTAGGCGTTCGAGATAATGCTATGTCAAATTTAGCAACTGCCAACATCAAGCATAAAAAGTGGTATGATTGTAAAAGGCGTCCACATGATTTCAAACCAGGTGACTGGGTGGCGGTGAAAAGCCGAATGTTGTCATCCACTGACAAGCAGGTTAGTGCCGGATTCCAACCGCGAACTGAAGGGATTTATTTAATTCATAAATTGATTGGGCCTAACACTGTGTTGTTAATGGATGAGGATGGACAAGTCACATCACAACACCACATTAGTGACTTGAGACATTGGTATAAGGCGTCAAATTCACTTGCCAGTCAACCTGGTCAACCTGGTGATACACCTGACGAGCTTGATGTTGATGTAGTTAATTTAGTTGCAAATGCCATTTGCTTTCACGGTGGTAAAGAGTTCCTTACATCCGACGAAATCCTTGACATGTCAAAGCACGTCCACGCTTACTGTATCGAGACTCGGGAGATCTGCCGAAATATTGGTGGTGATAACCTGTATCTTGAGAATGGACAGTATGGCAGATGCTATTATCTAGCACGTAAATTTGATGTTGTAAATAGTTGTGTTTCTTAAAATTAATTTTTAACATGTGTTTGTACTAATTGATTTATTTTTGACGAGTATGATGAGTGTGGTAGAGATCGCAGAATATTTGATTTGTATTATTTTCTCTTAATGTATGGTGATTTTTTTAGTAAATGTTTAGCATTTAATATTTTGATATTTGTTTTTATGATGTATAATTGTTTAATTTCACAAATTTAAAAATTTACAAACTTTGATACAAATTTATTAATTTATTTATAAATGTAAATAAATTGTTTTGAAATAAGTTATAGATTTTTAAATATAAATGTAAATAAATTGTTTTAAAATGAATTATAAATTTAATTCTAAATATAAATAAATTGCTTTGAAATGAATTATAAATTTAATTCTAAATATAAATAAATTGTTTTGAAATGAATTGTAAATATAATTATAAATGCAAATAAATTGTTTTGAAATGAATTATAAATTCAATTATAAATGTAAATAAATTGTTTTGAAATGAGTTATAAATTTAATTGTAAATATGAATAAATTGATTTGAAATAAATTATGAATTTAATTATAAATATAAATAAATTGATTTGAAATTAGAGAGTTTGCACCACTGCATTAAACATTATAGTTGAGTTAAAACTTCATAACTATAAATATAAAAAAGAACAAAAAACAAGCGCTTGCGCTGACAAAAAAATATACTTATAGTTACAGGGAAAAAAGTTAAGTGGTTTATAAAACCTGTACGGGAAGCCAGTGTTGTTTATAAAACCTGTACAGGACAAATCTCAATCATCCACAAAATCATAGAACAAATCTCAATGCAATAATGGAAAAAATTCATTAAAACATGACAAACACAAAAATATGTAATAAAATCTTAATGATTTTCTTGATTCAGCCCCCAGTAATCATACTTTGAAGTTTTTTGGAGTGGATGGCATCATTTAACGATGATATAAATCCTAGAATCCATCGTTCTATACCGCCATTTGGAGTTTTCCAAAATTTGTCGTCGCCATTTGCAATTGTGGGTGGGACTAGTTTTAACGGGAAGGCTTCGGATTGGCTCCACTATTTTTATATCGATCGTGCAGGAATTAGATTTATGAGGTTTTACCTATAGTTATGAGTATATAACTCATAACTATAAGGTTTAATGCAGTGGCGCAAACTCTCTATTGATTATAAATTTAATTATAAATATAAATAAATTGATTTGAAATAAATTATAAATTTAATTATAAAGTGGTGGCTTTATAAGTAATAAATCTATTTTGAAATCTTACATTTAATAATGATTCTAAATCTAATTTATAAATTATAAATGTTACATTTAAAACACATTTATATGAATTTTGTTGATTATAAATTTAATATTTTTTCCAGTGCGTATACTTGGAGATTTATGGCCAAATATTAGCCTATAATCTTTAAATTAAAGTGATCTTACCTTATTTACTGCCTCATAATAGTTGTAGACTCGTAGCATCGTATTCTGTTAAGTTGGAGCGATACGCGACTCTATGGCGACAAAGTATGGTGTACTGACTGTTCCTGTTGGTGTGTAAACTGGAAAATGTGGTATTTGTACAATTAAGTTTGTGACAGTCGAATCCCGGAAATCACCTTATTATTCTACCACTAGATGGCGCTGACTGTTAAGTCTCGCCGTATTCAAATGTTGACTATTTATGTTACCTAGCTTTGGTTTCATGCTTAGGTTTATAAGAGTTGACAAGTAAATATTTCATAAGTGAGTTTAGTTTATGAATTATGGTGAATAATAATATAATACATTATTATTCTGACATGGGAAGTTATCTTGTGATAGGAATCTCCTTTGTTTATATCTGGGAAATTGATCACAACTGTGACCCATTTCTCTGGTGTAGTGATGACCCCAACAGGTGAAAGACTCCCATGAGTTAGTAGAACGTTGTCCCGATTGGTCCAACGTTCCTACGAGTCACCTGTTGCTCTATAGTAGACTGCTCTGCAGGCCGTACTGATGTCCCATTGGACCCCAGTCCGACCTCCTATGGAGTGTCCACTATATAAGAGCTTGCAGAGCTCAGTTCCAGTGGCCCTAAAGTTCACTTAAAGATATATTTTTATGTTGCTAACAGTTACTTGCATTTATGTGGTACAAAAAGCTTTGTTGCTATGAGCCGGCTGGTGCAAAACCATAAAGACCGTAGCATTTATGCCACGGAAGCATATGTACCGCGAATATACATTTCAACCTAAGCGCATATAATGACACATCGGTGATTGGTCTTAGTGGGACAGACAGTTATTGACCATTCTATACTTGGTTGTAATAATGAATCCTGAACGCATGTTACGATGCGGAACGTCAATCTTCGGCTTAGGCGATGCTTATCGCCAAGTAACACTCATCTCTGCTCATTCTCCGGTATTTATAGTATCGTTATGTCTCGTTATCGAGTGAAACGGTGAAATCACCGTATCCTCGGTTGTTGTCTGTCTGGGAACCGTGTCACCTGACATAGTCAGCCCAAACCTTGTGACGACTAAGAAAGTCAACCGTTAGACGGATTGATGGATTCCCCTTCCTTTAGAACCACTTAGGATACCAGGAACGGAAGCTAGAACTCTCGTCATTTATATTCGTTGTTGTATTTAGTAATTAGCCCCTAATGTTAGTATTAATTGTTATTATGTATATATGTTCCTCGGTATATTTATTGTTATCGTTTAATGTTACTATTAAATATTGTCATGATTTGAGAATCAGGCCTCTCGCTTCTTTATCTGTGTTACTGCCATTTTCCCATGTTTAGTGCGCACCTTATCTCGGCTAGATTTTGTGTGTAAACGCCCTCTCCTCCTGGTCACTGTCCCTAGACAATGCCCTCGGAGAAATGACCGTCACAAGTTCATTGTGCAAATATTTGTTTAAGTTGCTTTAATTTATTAGGTCATTGCATTCTGAAATCAGAGGTTTTTAATTTATTGTTTGCAGCCTCTTTTTGTATTATTTGTTGTATTACCGATTGGTAAATTTATTTTGTTTTCATAATATTTATATTACCGATTGGTAAGGTTGTTTCATCCTCAGAATGTTGTTTTTATTTTATTAGACAGGTTAAGTGTGTGACTTGATTGTTTTCATGTATTATTTATCATGAAGTGATTCATCCACACCATCTAGATGTAAGTGGATGAATATTGTATCTGTTTGCTTGTGAAAAGCATTTTTGATGACAGATATGGCATAACTGCACTTATGTTCTATTTTTGGCATACCTGTCATCAACTGATTGATTTGTTCTCTGGTTTTGAGATTAATCTTTATACTCTCTTACTCTCTTCCTATATATTCACCTGTGCAAATGGCCGCCAAGTTGAGTGGCTCCTTGTAATAAAGTTTTCATTGGATTTTATCATGCTTGTGTGAGTTTTTATCAAGTTTACATGATAGGAACACCTGTGGACAACGAGTGTCTGATACAAGGCGAATTCAAGCCATTTTGCAGCAGAATACATGGGTGAAGCAAGGCATACTGAGACAGAGAAGCACCTTCAGGCTCCAGTTTGATATTTGTACCTTATGCGGTTTTCTGTGTGCCCAGTGCGAACCAGTTGGGCTTTAAATACGAAATTAAGTGTGGATACTAAGAAAGGTACGAGGAATTTAACTAGCCTATCGCCAGAGCGCTGTGACAATTATTTTGAGCCGACTTTTCGGAGTACGGGAATCGCGTCTACTTTTGGCCGCAGCTGGGCCACCGAGTCCCGCCGAGCGAATTCGGATTTCTCATCGAAATTCAACTTTGCAGAAAACATTGAAAAAATCGCTTCCACTGTGATTTCTGGACATTCGAGTGTCCAAATGTCCTGGCCACCACTGAGAGGTCGCCGAATTTTAGTGGTTTTGATCAATAAACAACTTAATTTCGTCTTTCTGAATCGAACTGAGTAAGGTTTTGATAGGATTCAAGGTTTACGAAAATTGTTTCGTCAACACTTGCTCCTATGCACTAGAACACACCAGACATTTCACAAAGTACTATATAAGCTTAACTGCTTCTATATTTATTTTAGTGAGGTGAAAAGTGAAGTCTAGTATGGTGTCGCGAGGACACGGCCAAGGATCCCACTTATACGCTGCAGGACCGGCTTATCCTGTATGCGGAAGTTCCAATACACATTCCGTCCCGGACGTCTGTTACACTGAAGGAATACTGATCTTAGTAATCAAGCTCATGCGCGATCATTTAGGTTTACGACAGAGAGAGAAAGTACTTGAATAATGGGTACTTATGTCAAAAAGTAGAGTGAAAAATGGCAGATTTTGCCAAAATTTTGCTCGAAAAATACGAAAATTTTAATTAAAATTTATTTTTATTGGCCTATTCTTATACACTATAAAAATAAAGGTGAGACAAGTAATATGAATTCATATAATAGATCTCACTACTCTATTTGAGAAACTAAAATTTTATTTCTGGAATTTTTTTAAAAGAGAATTTAGAGATGAAAGTATATTAAAGTTTCAAACATGATGATGAGATACGGGTAATAAAATATTGCACGTTTTACTTCCTTCAAAATCAAAAAGTTCCAACAATTAGAATGTGCAGGTAATTTAGAAATTACATGTCTTACCATTCTCAAAGTTGAAATTACATTCTGAAAATGAGAAGTCACGAATAGTGTCAAAACTATGCGTTTTACACTTCTCAAAATAGAATAATACACTGAAAATTTTGTGAAGTAGCCAATAATTCAAGCGATTACTGGTCTTACACTCCACAAAATTAAAATAGTAATTAAGAAGTTACGGATAGTGTAAAAACTATACGTTTTACACTTCTTAAAATCCAAAGTTTGCAAAAAATTAGAAAGTTGCCGATAATTTACATAATTACAGGTCTTACACCTTCTAATTGACAAAGGAAAAACCTTCCCAACTCTGATTTACTAATTAAAGACAGAATTGAGAAGATCCCGAATCAAGAAACCAATGCTACGGCAATCGATCGACGCACACGACCAACTTCAACAATGCGCGTCGGCCGTCCCACACGCGTTTTCCCGTAAAAGACGCGCCGTGCAGCCCAATTTAACCGGGAGCAGCGACGCATCATCTATACGGTTTTCAAGCGCTAATTTGATGAAAATCGAATAGAAAAGAAAAAATTTGGTTCATTTGGTGGAAAATGGTAAAAACCACATTCACACCAAGTGAATTCAGAAAAAGAAAACAAATTTTTGGAATTTTTTTGGTTTTATTCATATTCTGAGGAAATGGAAGAATCAAAATTAATTTTGGAAATTGTGGTCCAATTAATTAATAATGGACCCATGTGCATTTTTTTGTTAAAAATACACAGTAAGGCCCATTTACATTAATTAACACCAGGATTTTGGATCCAAGGATACTTTGCTATCATTGGCCAGTGAGTTGAGCTATGAGGTCATAACCAATCACTGACCACTGATAAGCAACTGGTGGCAATTTCAAATTGGTTTGATATAAAAGTCGGATGAGATTGATTCCATCTTCATTCTCATCCGACTTGTGTCCCAAACTTATCGAGAAGACCGTGCAGACGATTTTTTAACAGTTTTGGAGCACGTGTTTTGACGATTTTCGACGATTTTTGATGATTTTGCCAAAATTTTCACTGTTACGACAACAGTGTGGTAAGCATACAATAAATTAGTTGTCATTAGTATTATTAGCTTAATTTAGGCTTTTTGTTTAGTTTAATTTGCTAGATTTTAGATAGGATAATTATTAGTATTATTCCTATCATTTTACTAATTGTATTGCTACACTTTGCATTTGTCTTTTAGTTTAAGATTTCGATTTAATCCTCAGTGTTATGGCGAATTTGAATAATTCTACATCACGTGATGGGAATTTTAATCAAAATACCGCACCATGTGGTCAAGATAATCAATCACCTACACCAATTCGTGCTGACCCACGATTATTGGCATACTGCCGGTTCTACAAACTGGATGCCTCATACTTCTCACATGTTGATGAAGCCCGAGAATTCAGTAGACAGAGAGAACAGGCGGATAATGCAGCTAGGCTAGCCGAGTTACAATGTGCAAACCACACGGGCAACTTGACCAACCAAGTAAACAAGGAAAAACAGATGCTTATTGATTTCTGTAATCAATACCATCTGGATGCTGACAATTTTGCAACCATTGGGGATGCAAAAACTTGGAGAGCATGATTCCAGGTTAGATCTCCCTCTGTATTGTCAGTCAACAAAGACGACTCAATCAATTCAGTTCGAGATCAGGAATTCTTTGTGTACTGTGATGTAAATCACATCGACGCAACAGCAATTCGATCTTTGAAAGAAGCCCGTATGCATGTTAATGCCCTACATGGACCTATTTCAAATTCTGCATCAGCAGTGTCACATTCACATGAGGGATCAACACTGTCAATTGAGAACACTACTGGTACACAATCAAAGCGTACCAACAGTGGTTTCCCAAGCAGAGCACTAAGAGACGTCTGTCAACTCTTTTATTTAGATGTGGCAGACTTCAAATCAGTAAGGCAGGCTGAGTCTCACGTCGAAGGTTTGCGTCGAGAACGTCTACGCAAACTGGCGGCTTCAAATCGGTTGTAAATGAGAATCGACACAGGAGGGACCCTGTATACCATTCTCATGCCTTTAAGAATTACTGGAGAAAGTTTCAGTTGTCTGCAACAGATTTTGCATCAGTAGTAGACCTCCGACAACATATCCAACAATTGGCAAATCCAGGACAAACACAAACCCAACAAGGTATGAGTTTGACTGAAAAAAGTCGCATCTATGGGGATAGGCCACGAATGTTACCACCTCTACCATTCCGGCACATCCCTCGATTGGTGTCCCCAAATGCTGTTGAGATGACTCAAAATTTGAATACAGATTCAAACAAGAGCCCTCCTATAACAGCAATAACTGGTGTTACAGAGCAGTTCCTGTACTCTGAGGCCGTGAAAAGCTCCAGAAAAGGGGGATCATCTCCACCAAGTGTACAGAGACGATTGTTCCGTATTCCCCCTAAAACTAGGACGGTTACTCTAACGCCTAGTGATAGAGAGAAGATGGGACTAACTCCTGTCACGTTTAACACCAGATCGAGAGCTGGACAATTGTTGGCTGCACTAGAGGCCACTCCCAGAGTTCTTGGTCAACCAAGGACTGCTTTGAGTGACCCGGGGCAGAAGAAAACAATTTATGTTGCAACAGCAACTCCAGATTGTCCTTACAATGTCAAGGGATCCCAAAGCTATCCAATAATCGGCTTGCGTTTGGAATCCTTAGGCAGGAGAGTCCACATTTTGCTAGTGTTCATCAGACACCTATAAAAAGTATCTCTCCAATCCCAATGCAAATGAGCCCAAGATTTGTACCATCCACACCCATATTAGGTGGCGGACATTACAGAACCTCGCCAACTCATCACATTCCTGTGGGTCGACAGTCCAATGCTGGGTTGCCCTCTGCTACTAGGCAGAGTACACCTCAGCAAAAGAACAATACTTTCTCCTCACCAGTGACTGGATCCCGATTTAAGGCCCCATCACCGTTGGGACAGGAATTTCGTCAACCACCCCCATTTTGGCAATCTTCTGGAATGCCTGGTGGTCCATTTCATTATACCAATAATGGAGGGATACCAGTATCTCCGGTAGGAAAACGAAATATAGTACAGCAGCAGCCACCATTTTGGCAGCAGCCATCACATTGGTTCAATCCAAACCATGGTGCTGGTCACCCCAAGAACTGCCAGGAAGGGAATGGCCCAACACATAGTGCAGGACCAATCCCTTCCAAAGGCAATGGGAATGGTTATCAAGGTACTCAGAACCAAAATAACCGTCTCCAAAGTGGATTTGGTGGTGCACCTAACATGGGCCCACAGAATTCTTCTCAACCATCAGCCGGGTCAAATACAGGTATGATGAGTGCAGAAGAATGCATTGCCTTTACAGAGCGTTTGATGAATACTTTTTGTAAAGCTATGCCGCAGAGAGAGAGTCGACCTGATAAGGTTCATCATCTTAAAGGCGTCGACATCTTTGAGTTCGATGGCAATTCAGAAAAGTGCGTGGGCTTCCTGGAAGTTGTCGAAAACACTGCAACGGCCAAGGCCATTCCATTAGATGAAATGATACACCTTGGTATCCCAGTTATCTAACTGATGCTGCTAAGGTTTGGTACAAAGAGAACAACATCTATTCAGTAACTGGAAGAGCTTTCAAGAGCTATTTATTGCTAGATTTGATGTTCCCGAGGAACAGAGAGTCCAGCAAGTACAAGCTATTACGCAAGGTGAAGAAGAATTCCTCTTCTCTTACGTGGTGCGCTTCCATAAAGCTTGAATTCATCCACTATGCCTGACTTAATGACAGGTTGGACCTTCATCCAACATGCCTCTGCACAGGGCAGGATGCGATTGGAGAATCGAAATCTGCTACAACTTGGTATCGCTGCTGTACATAAGTACATCTGCGATAATAAGTTGTACTTTAGTGCTGGAACACAGGTATTGGCAAGTGAGAATACCAAAGATACTATCAATGGTACTCAAACTGAAAAACCCATCTTTCCACCTAAGCAGAAAGCTAAAACTAGCTTTAAAAGCAGTGACTCAAGTGACAGAATCAGACACTGTTACTAGTGAGACTGATTCTGATACTGCAGATACTGCAGAAGAATCTCTTAATCTTATTATGAATAAGGCTAAGAAGTTCACTCGCAAAGATGGTTCGAAAACAGAGACCCGGACGTGCAACTTCTGTAACAAGAAGGGGCACATCCAAGTAAACTGCTATACGTACCAGAAAACTGCTGAATACAAGCAGAAAAATGATACAACAGCAACTGGAGAACCATGTCCTAAGAAGAGCCAGGCTGACTACTCCTCTAATACAAGTGAGTAGAGTGTGACACCGGGTATCCAGTCACAGCTCGATGCATTAAGAAAAGAGCTAGCCAACGCTCAGACACAGCAGAATGAATCTATTAAAGATTTAATCAGGAAACAGTTGACAGAGTTCTTGGCTGTGTCAAAAGTTAGCACATCAGGGGATATTGTCAAACAAATCCCTGATGCAAAAAACTAGTAGGGGAGGAAGTACAATCTGAAAAGACACTTCCTCCAATGCTAGAAACCGTGATCCCTACATCCGAAACATCTGGTAGCTCAACAGGTGGTGTGGATGATGACCTGGAGAAGATGAGACTTCAATTGAAACGCTTAAACATCTCCAGTGGGAATCATGATGAGCACAGTTTCCCTGCTTTCTGGAAAAAAAGAAAGAAGAAAATTGTGTGCTGTACTAAAAAGGGTCGTGGCCCATCCAAGTTCCAAAATGTCTTCTTAAGATGTCTTGAGAACTCAAATGATAGCCCACTTATGCCTATAGTCATCGGAAGATTAAAGTACAATGCATTGATAGACTCGGGGGCCACCCAATGTTTCATAAGGGAGCAGATGCTCTACGACACTGGATGTCTGCCTGGTTACATTCAAGAACCGCCCAGGAACATAAAAATACACGCTGTTTGTGTTGTTGACATATTGTAAATTGAAGTATTTAGGTTCCCAAGTGTATGGAACCAACACCTGATAATGTGCTTTGTTTGAAGACTTAATTACTATAACAGATTTGTAGTTTATTGTTTGGCCCCGTATATGTGTACATTTATATTTCTCTGTATAATCCGGGCTCTGTTCATTTCATTTGCAAACAGAGTCAATTGATTAATTATGAAGTGTGAAAATATTATTTTGGAATTTTTCTTAATTTTTATTACCCAGATATTTCTTGTAAAATGTACACAATTATGTATTTTCACTTATTTGCTATTGCAGAATATGATTTCAGTGATTTTAGTAACTTAGAGCTTGTATGTTTTCATTTTGCCTATGTATGTCATATTCTGTGATTTCTTTGCTGGATTTGTAATCATAAGACAAGTCAACTGATCTTGCCTGTATTTGTCATGTCTTGTGATATTTTGCTTGTTTAAGTGTATTTTGTGACATGCAGTCATGATGTCACAAAAACTTGTCATTTGATCATGTTCTGGTCTGGGTTCCATGCTACACACTCTTGGACCTGTGCTTGTTGTGCCAAGATGGGCCTGTTATGCTGCTTGACCAAATAAAGGATGTTTTGCAGTTTTTAGGACTTTTAAGTGTGAGTTTGGTCGCATAATTTATTTAATTGACTTTATATTGTTTCCGGCACTATAAGCGGTTCGTCCGCGGCCAGTCAACGCTCCATTACCGCCCATTACGAGTGCCGAGGCCCGGCACTGACGGCACAAGGCTGTCCGCCATTTGCGATCATCAGGAAACTTGCATCTTGTGTTTTTAAGCGTTTTTTGAGGAATTTCACCGAAACCGCTTGGCCTAAAATTATGATTTCATTGCTGGATACTATTTGGACCATGCTGAACACGATCCGCTAGGTCCCGAAACCCAAATTTTGCAATTTCGAGCCGACTTTTGGTCGACGGGAATCGCGTCAACTTTCGGCCGCAGCCGGGCCACTTGCTTCTGCCGAGCCGAACTCGATTTTCCATCGAAAATCAAAAGTGCCATTTTTTCGATTTTCATCATTTTGGCCAACTGCGAACTTCCACCACAGTTGACCATTGCCTGAGGAAGGTCCACACGTACAATCTGGTAGCAGAGGATTGTTTATTGCCTCAGGACGCGCTTCTAATTGCCCAAAAACCGATTGGGCAATAAAAGGTGAAAAATCCGTATTTTTGAAATTTGAGCAGATATTTTCTTTTGGATTTCAGTTTCAGGTCGC
>AFFK01012070.1:0-12779 GCA_000239455.1 Strigamia maritima | reverse complement strand
GCGTAAAGGCTCTCGGCGGCCGCAGACAAACTGCTTATGCCGCAAGTGAATTAATGCATGTAATTTCGAGAAAACTCACACTTAAACAGTCCAAACATGTAAAACAACTTGTTTATTGGCAGGAGCACTTCACAGGCGCCATCTTGGCTGAACCTGGGCAGGAAGGAGAAGGCCCGGGACAAATTGTAGTCTCGGGCTGAATAAAAGCATTAAGTCATTGCTAAAAATAGCCGCTCATCACCTAGGGGATGGAAATGCTTTGTAAAATAGAGAACTGATGTCATACATCTAGATGACTTGACATGCAGTTCTCTAAAAGGAGAAATGACAAACAAATGGACCAAATTGGTGCAGAAAATACAGTTTTGACATGAAAACAAAAACTACCAATTTGGTAAACTGGCCAAGATCATTAACTACATTAATAATACCAAAATAACTGTTAATGATTAATAATTGCCAAAATAAATTTACAGACAATATTTTAAATGCCTAATTGGCAATTATTATAACACGGGGCCTTTGTTATTAAATAAAACAATTCAGAGCTGTGTAATGACAATCTTTGACATAAACAGCCAAAATTGAACTGAAATCACATGTTGGATTTACTAGACACCTACAGTACATAAGTCGGCTGCGCGGGCCTCACGAAGTACGATGCATAATCATGAATATCCGGCCTGATAACTTCCTGCCGACGATATTGCTGGCGTCTGGAACTGACGCGCGTAGTTCATCGCTAGCGATGGAAAGTCCGAATGTTGTTGAATATTAGACATCATTGGCCGGACGGCGGGTACGGGTCCACCCAATGTGGCAAACTGCAGCAGACACATCGGTTGTGCCGCGGAATCCACATAAGCGTATGAGGCGCTAGCTCTGCTGAAGTCGTAAAATGCTGGGATCGTCCCGTACTGCGGCTGAAGTGGGGGAGGGCCTGAGGTTGTGCGGGCACGCCACGTTCGGCTGCAGGTGTCGACAACTCTCTGTTCCGTCCTCTATCAATCCAGTAACTGCGTTTGCCTGGTCGGCTTTGTTGTGGAAGTTGATCACTCATAATTCAAACTAAATGCGTAAGAAATATTAGAAATTCAATTAATAACAATTTGGGAGTTCGGTTCACTGCGGGATGAGGTTTTGGCGGAACTCCGTTTTTTTTGCATCACATCGTAGATGAATCCTGTAATGTTTACCTCTTGGCTTATTACTAGGTAGAGCTGCAGTCATTTGACCTTCGTCTCAACTTGTGAGTTTGCCGAGCTAGGTTGGACTGGATGATTCTTTTCCATTAAGAAGTCAGTTATGTCATTGTTCATCCATGTTGGATTTGGTGGCGCGTCGTCTACTGCTTTGGTTTGGTCTTCTGACCAAACTTCGACTGGAAACGACGGGACGTAAGGAACCAAATCTCTGAGTTTTCAACTGCGCCATTTTCCAACTTGCGTAGCGCATATGCACCACCGCCAAGTACTTTAGTGATTTCCCACGGACCGTCTCGCTTTGCAGCCATGCCCGAAGTTAATCCTTTATCTGCATTTGATAAAATGTGAGTCTGTTTCAGAACGAGATCTCCTACATCAAATTCACAAATAGTGTATTTTTTGTTATGTATGTTAAGATGTCGCTCATAATTACGCTGTATCATTCGATACATGTTCTGATGAGCTTGTTTCAACACACGCATAACACTTTGGACATATAATTCAGGCTGTGTCTTATCGAAAGGCACTGCGTGTTTTAATAGTCTTGGATCAAAGGGTAGCGTGACTATTCTACCGGTGTTAAGTAACATCGGCGAATGTCCCAATGCTTCCGAAATGTTGGTTCGAGATACAAACGCAAATTCATCCAAATATCTCGGCCAACGTGAGTGAATATCGGTAAATATTGCCAACATAGTTTTCAAATCTCGATTCGCCCTCTCAGTTGGGTTGGCGTTCGGATGATAAGTACTGGTTGGGCTTAATTTAATATGCCGATACTCACAAAATTCACGGAAGATAGTACTTATGAACTGACTTCCGTTGTCGCTTATTATTTTGGACGGGTGTCCCCAACGACAAGCGACTTCATTCATCTTTTTTACGATAGTTGTGCTACTGGCAGTGGCCAGTGGGAGCAACTCTACGTATTTAGTGCATTGATCCACGATCACAAGAATCCATTTCTTGAGACCTTGGGCAGTTGGCTTAGGTCCGCAGAGATCCCCACATATGGTTTCCCACGGGTAAGCCATGTTATGGGGTACATATGGTCCAGCATGCGGTCTCTTATGAGGCGGCTTATACTGTTGACAGTGTAGGCATCCCCGAACATACCTTTTGATGTCTTTACTCATATTTGGCCAGAAATATAGTTGTTGAGCCCAGTATAGTGTCTTGCTGATTCCAGCATGACCACTAAGAGGGTGTCCATGGCATGTAAAAATGATTCTACGTAACAAAGTCGGTGGAATATATGCCTTAAACCCTGCACCTGAATCATTCAACTCTTCTTCGAAAGTTGGATGAAACTTTACAATCATGCAATAATTGTCAGATATATTTGTGTCGATGTTGACATCTGTCATGTGTGAGTCCAACAGGAATCTTTTTGCTTTTTCCTTGAATTCCTTCGGGAATTTTTCATTTTTCTGTTTTCTCCTATCTTCGTCCATCATGAGATATTCTGTAACTAAAATGCAGAAAAGATCTTTCCGCTGCTCTGCGATTATATCTACTTGGGTTGGTGGTATTTCACTTAAATAATCAGTTAGTGCGCTATATGGTGTCACTTTCTGTCCATTATCCATGTCATCCTCCCCCTCTCCTGATAATTCAGTTGATATGATCTCCTCTTTGGAGGATGAATCAACTGGATCATCAGGATGATAAAACTTTACTTCACAATTACAAAAATACTCACTTTTGGATTTGATTAATTTTAAACCTGGTTCGTAACCATTCCAATCGGGCCAGTAACGAGCGAGTTCCTTTGTTTCTAGACAATCGTCTGTGGGGGTTTCCTCAGTCGGCAGAGGGGCACGCGAGAGGGCATCTGCAACACAATTTAATCGACCTTGGCGATAAATTATTTTGAACGCCCCACTTTGGATTCGTATAGCCCACGACCAAAACGTCCAGAAGGTTCAAAAGTACTCATCAGCCATTTAAGGGCCTGCGCATCAGATTTTAAAATAAAAGTAGTATACTCTATGTATGGCTTGAACCGCTCTATGGCCCAAACCACCGCTAAACACTCTAACTCGGGTGTCGAGTATCTTACTTCTGCTGCCTTCAAAACTCTACTGACAAAGACACAGGTTTTGGAGTTGGTATAAATTCCTGTTTCTGTTCATTCCAGACATCTTCATCTTAGTATAGGACGGCGCCCAGATCTTGATGAGATGCGTCCGTCAATATCACAAAAGGTTGTGATAAATTCGGCATTTTAAGAACATTATCGGCACACAACAATTATTTCAACGTAACAAATGCATGTTGTTGCGCTTTACTCCAAACGAAATCCACTTTCCCGCTCATCACTGATGTCAGTGGTAGCGCGATAGTTCCGAAATCTGGGATGAATTTACAGAAAAAATTAATCATTCCATGAAACCTCTGGTTGCCCTTGGCATCGGTTGGTACTGGAAATTTACTGATGGCTGAAATTTTATGTGGGTCTCCCTAAAACGGCTTTTTATACACCAAAAGGTAGATATCAGTTCGTTCGCATGCCATTTGGCCTGTGTAATGCACCCAACACCTTCCAGCAGAAGATGGAAGAGGTTGCGGATGGAGAAATGCAAGATTATACATCAGTCTACCTCGATGATGTCATAATCTACTCGAATACTTGGGAAGAGCACATGGTTCACGTGAAAACTGTGCTCGAACAGCTTGAAAAAGCTAAGTTAACTGTAAATTAGAAGAAGTCCAAATTTTGACAAACTTCATTGAAATTTTTAGGGTACCTAATCACCCCAGAAGGGTTAAAGCTGTAGGTCGCTGACCTTGCACTTCCAACTTGACACACTTTTTAAATTTTTGATATTTTAGAATTCTATATTTTGGCATTCGATTATAAGAACATTCATTATAAAGACATAATATCAAATGCCAAAATATGCGATGATAACATTTCTCAACTATAAATCGTTTTAAGAAGTTTTTTAATCAAATTAAAAATTAAAAATTTTAAACACAGGTTTTGTGTTTTGTAGCGTTCACGCAAACCTACCAGCTGTGTACCTACCGGGAACCGCGTGCTTACAACTGTAAATGGGTCATCTGTACTCAAATACTAGGATGGTTGCAATATCATCATTTGAAACTTTATTATGTCATTTTACTAGCAAATTTGAATTTTTTCGTGAAAAGCAAATAGCACCAGTATCTGTTTATTTGATGTCATTGTTGGTGTGTAAATTGGAAAATGTGGTTTTTGTGCAATTAAGTTTATTATGCAAATATTTATTTAGTTGTTTTAATTGTTAGGAATATTGCATTTTGAGATCAGAGGTTTTTGATTTATTGTTTGCAGCCTCTGGTTGTATTGTTATCTGTATTACCGGTTGGTAAATTTATTTTCTTTTCATAATATTTATATTACCGATTGGTAAAGTTATTTCATTCTCAGAATGCTGATTTTTATTTTATTAGATAGTTTAAGTGAGTGACTTAATTGTAATCATGTATTATTTATTATGAGGTGATTCATCCACACCATCTAGATATAAGTGGATGAATATTGTGCCTGTTTGCTTGTGAAAAGCATTTTTGATGACAGATATGGCATAACTGCACTTATGTTCTATTTTTGGCATACCTGTCATCAACTGATTGATTTGTTCTCTGGTTTGAGATTAATTTTTATACTCTCTTACTCTCTTCCTGAATATTCGCCTGTGCAAATGGCCGCTAAGTTGAGTGGCTCTTTAGAATAGTTTTCTTTGGTTTTTATCATGCTTGTGTGAGTTTTTGTCAACTTTACATGATAGCAGCAATAAATGTGGACAATAAGTGTGTGATAGAAGGCGCTTTCAAGTCACCAGTTTGATGTATGTACCTTATGCGGTTTTCTGTGTACCCAGAGCGAACCAGTTGGGCTTTAAATACAAAATTAAGTGTGGATACTAAGAAAGGTACAAGGAATTCAACTAGCTTATCGCCGGAGCGCTG
This sequence comes from Strigamia maritima, assembly GCA_000239455.1. NCBI lineage: Eukaryota > Metazoa > Arthropoda > Chilopoda > Geophilomorpha > Linotaeniidae > Strigamia > Strigamia maritima. The sequence continues at coordinate 7,617 of AFFK01012070.1, read as the reverse complement.
TGACAATTATTTCAAGCCGACTTTTTGGAGTATGGGAATCGCGTCTACTTTTGGCCGCAGCCGGGCCACCGAGTCCCACCGAACGATCTCGGATTTCCCATCGAAATTCAACTTTGCAGAAAACCTTGAAAAATTGCTTCTACTGTGATTTCTGGACATTGAAGTGTTCAAAGATCCTGGCCACCATCGAGAGATCAACAATTGGTAGCAGAGGGTGGTTCAGTGGTCCAGGACAAGCATCTAAAATTGCCCAAAAGTCACTTGGGGCAATATTTGTAAGAAATTTGCAATTTTTCAATTTGAGCAGTTATTGTCTTGTTTTTTTGAGTGTTTCAGGTCATCAGGATGTCTGAGAAGGACATAACCAAGTCGACAGCTTCCGGGATAGCCAAACTAAACCGCACCAATTATGTCCAGTGGTGTATTGACGTGCAACTACTTTTAGAGGAGAAAGGGATTTGGTCCTTTGCACTTGGCAAGCAAGAAGAGCCCCCAGCCATAGCTAGTGCACAAGAGAAGTTGAAGTTTGCCAAGAACAGGGCAAAATCACGGGCTATCATCCTCCAGAGCCTAGTTCCTCGTCTGCAACCTGCCGCAATGAAGTCCGACACCACCCAAGCAGTCTGGCAGCACCTTAAGAGGTTATTTGAGCCGAGATCGATAGCCAGAGAGGCTTCACTGGTCGAGACGTTTTACGGGATCCGCAGATTTGAAAATGAGGAGCTGGACATGTTTGTGAGTCGCCTAGAGAAGGCAGAGGATGACTTAATCGCCGCTAATGTGAAATTGAAGCCTTAGGACCAGATCAAAGCTTACATTCTGCTTTCATGTGTGGGAAAAGACTTCGAGTTACAGATTCAGTCAATCTACCAATGGCAGAAAGACAACTTCACCTACGAGAAAGTACTTGAAGCATTGTTGTTGGAAAATAATCGCAGAAAGCTGGTAGCAGTGAGCGAAGTGAGTTTGGAAGCCAAGCAAGCTTTTTTTCAAAATCCAAAGTGACTGATTTAAAGAGTTCCGCCGATGGATCATATCTGCAGAAGATTAGATGTTTCAAATGCTACCAGGAAGGACATTTTGCAAGAGACTGTGTGCAAAATGCAAGTGTGAGTCAAGACACGTCTTACCTCGATTCCATGACGTGTTATACCTGTGGGAAAACAGGCCACATGTCCCGCCAGTGCCCAGATGGCTACCCACCGCGAGGTGGCAGACCATTTAGAAATCGTAATCGTGGACGTCGTTTGCTCATGTTGATGTCAATGGTCTAAAGAAGTAGAATGTTGATAATTGTGTGAAAAACTTAATGAAAACTGATATTTGTAAAAACTGTGAAATTTCAGATTTGACAAGAATGAGTGTGAATTCTAACAATAAAGTTGTGACTTCAAAACCACTAGAGTTAATTCGAATTGGGGTGTGGGGACCAACTAAAACTAAGTCATTGGGTGGTGCAAATTATTTATTACTTTTAATCGATGACTATTCACGTTACAGTTAGGCCTTCCCACTTAAACACAGTGATGAAGTGTTGCCAATATTTCAAAAGTTTCATTTAAGGGTTGAGAAATTGAGTGGTTTTAAAGTTAAAAGTGTGAACCTTGGAAATAGTCTACAGTTAATGACCTTGGACTTTCAAACTTATTTAAACCAAGCAGGAATTTTTGTCAAGTCAGAAGAAAATAACAACCAGAAGGTTAAGAATGTGACAAAAGACTTTATTGATACGGTTATTTTACTTGTTAACGGTGTTTTCAAAGAAACCGGTATGCCAAAATTTTTGTGGGCTGAACTTGTGTTGTCTGTCACATATTTATGGAATAGGTATCCCAACCTGTATATTAAAGGACAAATCCCATATGTTTTGTGGCATGATCGCGCCTTGTCAGTGGGCCATATTAGAGTTTTAGGTTCATTGGTGAGTGTTAAAAACCCAAAATTCCATAATGATGTAGGGACTTTTAAGAAGGGCTTTTTGGTAGGATATGCGATGCGCAAAATGGGTTACAGGGTCTAGGATCCCAATTCAAATGTGATCTACGAGTTAAATAAGGTAGTTTGTAATGAGCAAGAATTATTTGGCAATACAAGGAAAACAAATGACATTCAAATGGAGGGAAGCCAAAAAGTTGAACCATATCATGATCTAGGGGTTTCAAGTGAAAGTGAGAATGATGACATCACTCCCTCAACACCCATTACCAAACAGGTGTCAGTTAAGACTGATGATGTGAATGGTCAGTCAACTTCGACTATTACAATGAGACAAAAATCCAATTCTGTTTCGGGGCATCCTCCTAAGGAGATATTGAGGACTCCAGTGGTGAGTAAACCTGGTTGGGAACGTGTCGAAGTAGAAAGGCAGTCGGGGGCATCTAAAGGAAGGAAAGATATTTATTTTTATCCCCCTAATTCTAAGTTAGCCTTGAGAAGTGTACCTGAGATGCAGAATTATTTTAAAAGTGTTTTGAAAGAAAGATATGACCCCCACTTATTCAATTGGAAACCTACACCTGTAGAGGGATCTAGTCTAGCTAAGTCAAGTGAGACACTTTTAGAGTCTGAACCGGGTATCCTTGATATTAAATCTGAGCCGAAAGAATCAGTTGACACATATTTGGTCCGTTTGTATGATTTGAGTTATTTTTTTGGAACTTATTATTTAAAGGGGGAATTATTATCATGTGTGTTGGGTAAATACTAAAAGTTCATGGTATTGCTACCTATAAGTTAAAGGTTTTGGTCATGTGTTATGTTTAACACATTTTTTAGTTTATAGGGGCGAATGTTGGTGTGTAAACTGGAAAATGTGGTTTTTGTGCAATTAAGTTCATTATGCAAATATTTATTTAGTTGTTTTAATTGTTAGGAATATTGCATTCTGAGATCAGAGGTTTTTGGTTTATTGTTTGCAGCCTCTGGTTGTATTGTTTTCTGTATTACCGATTGTAAATTTATTTTGTTTTCATAATATTTATATTACCGATTGGTAAAGTTATTTCATTCTCAGATTGCTGATTTTTATTTTATTAGATAGTTTAAGTGTGTGACTTAATTGTAATCATGTATTACTTATTATGAGGTGATTCATCCACACCATCTAGATGTAAGTGGATGAATATTGTGCCTGTTTGCTTGTGAAAAGCATTTTTGATGACAGATATGACATAACTGCATTTATGTTCTATTTTTGGCATACCTGTCATCAACTGATTGATTTGTTCTCTGGTTTGAGATTAATTTTTATACTCTCTTACTCTCTTCCTGTATATTCGTCTGTGCAAAAGGCCGCTAAGTTGAGTGGCTTTTTAGAATAGTTTTCTTTGGTTTTTATTATGCTTGTGAGTTTTTGTCAAGTTTACATGATAGCAGCAATAAGTTTGGACAATAAGTGTGTGATAGAAGGCGATTTCAAGTCATTTTGCAGCAGGAATACATGTATGAAGTGAGGCATACTGTGACAGAGAAGCACCTTTAGGCACCAGTTTGATGTATGTACCTTATGCGGTTTCTGTGTACCCATAGCGAACCAGTTGGGCTTTAAATACAAAATTAAGTGTGGATACTAAGAAAGGTACAAGGAATTCAACTAGCTTATCGCCGGAGCGCTGTGACAATTATTTCAAGCCGACTTTTTGGAGTATGGGAATCGCGTCTACTTTTGACCGCAGCCGGGCCACCGAGTCCTGCCGAACGATCTCGGATTTCCCATCGAAATTCAACTTTGCAGAAAACTTTGAAAAATCGCTTCCACTGTGATTTCTGGACATTAGAGTGTCCAAAGGTCCTGGCCACCACCGAGAGGTCAACAGTCATTTGATGTCATTTGTTATCGATTTGTTAATGATTTATGGATCTAATAAAGTATTGCGGCCGTGTAATGTGCGGAAAGTGGGTCAAACCACTTAGGTTGCTATGTGGCTGTGGCTTGACCGTTTATACCTCTTTTTCTCTTCTGCTAATTATTATTTACAGCATGTTGATTGCATTATTCTTCCCTGAATAGATGCAATCAATCCTTTTAATCCTTTTGATTGTGATAGACTGTAAGTCAGCCATATCCCTCAGGATCGTCATGATCTTGCCATTGTGTTAAGCCTAAGCACATGAAACCAAATAAGCCTAAGATATGTAAATAAGTTTATATTTGCATATCTTAGTATTGGAACGATTGTAAGTGTAAATAAATTCTATGAATAAAGTTAAAGCTATATTTGCATAATTTATTCTCGGCATTTTTTATGGTTTATGTCGTGTTTTATGCATAGTGGGTTGGATGATATTGTTATAATATCGATCCCAATTCCACATTGTCACACGTGGAGGTTCCACCGAGATAAAGGTTGCCTCAGGATTTACTTATAGTAAAAGCCCTGAGTATAGTCTTTAAATTTTGGAATTTATTTTACCAAATTTTTTTTGGAAATTTCTTGAATTTTCAAAATTTTGCATTTCCTACTTCAAGAAAATCCATTGACCTATTTGTAAGTGTTGTTCATTCTTGTATTTTATTTTTAAATAAATTAAAGGTGAACTGTACCTTCAAAATAAAATAAGTGTAATTTTTGGGTTAAAATTATAATTTTATAACTTAACCCTTAAAATAATCCTAAAAAGTCAAAACTTTATCGATACAATGAATTTCATCGTATTGTTTAATTTTGCTGACTTTAGTATCCAAGACCACAAACGTTAGAGTCGGTGCTAACAATCCATCATTAGTAGAGGTGCTAACAATTTATTTTGGTTCAATTGTTTGTCGATAACTTTCATCGATGTGAATGCCGTACATTGACATTGTTGGAATTCTATCGATAGAAAAGAATTAAAATTAAGAAGTATTTTGTTTTACTAAACATTTTATTCTTGCATTTTATTCTTTTAGTTCCACCAGATCTCCATTCATCAAGAATTAAGAATGTCTGCAGATCCCATTTGATCTTCTGTGTGATGACCGAATATCGTCAATTCATTTTATATTTATTATAATTTAGTTGATGTATTTGGATTCTGTATCCTATTTATGTATTTTGTTGGTTTTATTCTTAATAAAATAATAAAGTATTTAGATTTGACATGATAAAGTTTGTTTTTCATTTTATTTGTTCATAAAAACATTAAAGTGGGAAAATTAATAAACTTAAAAAAGTCTTATTTTATGGAAATTTATGAATTCTGGAATGATGATTTGATATACTTCAAACCATGCATGCCAGGAATAAAGTAATGAACATATTAAAGTCCATTTGGCGCGTTTCTCAAAAAACGTACGATAGACGTAATGACTAAATGTCGATTGATTCAAAATTGTAAATGGATACGTTTAACGTACCATAGGACGATTTGGGCCAATCCAACGCTTGCATCCAGTATACGGATCGATTAGTGCTGTGTATATAATCTGAAATCATTATCATATTCATAACTGACTTTGACTACCAGACTTCTAGATCCCAAAAGCAAATTTTTCGAATTGTAATAAGATCCAGATATATTTCATATTAAATCCCGTATTTTCCTTCGAATAGTCCAATTAAATAGAATTAGAAATAATGTCTAAATCAAACAAATCCGATGGAAGTCGAAAATGGACAAAGGGGGACCGAAGATAAACCTATTTTCTACACCCTATCAAAGGAGCAATTTGAACTTCTTCTGGCTGCCAATCGACCAGTTCCTGGATCAGGGACTACTTCCAGTAGTGCCCCAGTTCCAGTAGCAGGTCCCTCCAACACTGTCTTGTACTTGGATGATACCAGTAGACGGACTGAAGGCATGACAACTACTAGAAAGAAGAGTAACCGAACATCACAACGTGATGGGTCCTCCCCTTACTACAGAAAACCCTCTTCGCGTCAAGACTAACCGAAAACCAGATTGACTAGACGCGAGAAGATGGAAGAATTCGCGCTCAAGCTCTAAAAGGAGAAAGAAAAGGAAAAGCGACAAATGGAGGATGACCGACGCGTTGCCACCAAGGCAGAGCGCCTGGCCCGTTACGCAGCTGTCCATTCAGGCGTGGCCAACACCACGGCCGTGCAAGAGGATGAGTGCACCATTGCCTGCCCCTTCTGTGGTGGCAGTGGGTGGTGTACTGGGCTACGCAACTCTCGCCATGTCTTGAAATGCCCCAATTGCAATGGAACAAAGACACGACCAAAGGGAGATTCCTGGGATAAATTAGTTGATGAAGTCGTCATCAAGAATCTGATTCCAAAGCCAGGATGCTGCATCTGGGCAACCTGTCCCAGATGCCACATCTGGCATAATAAGAATGGAGGTGCGATAGTAACTGATCCAAAATTCAGTGATCCGACCACTATCGTGCGCACCGTAGTCCCTAAGGAGCAGTGGACAACCCAAAAGGATCATCAACTCCCCTTAAGGACAACCATCTGAAACGATCGAGTGATTGAGGAAAATAAAGAGACAGCCATGGAGGTCGAGACCCAAGGAGAATCGACTCCCATGACCAATTTTGTCACCCTCGTAGAAGAGAGATCTTCCCCAGCACTGGACTCAGCTATAAACGCTCAACCAGTGACAGAGAAACCAAACTTTTCTATGGAGGAAGCCACTCCATCAACCAGTACTGGACTTCAGTTAGTGCCACTATTAAAGAAACAGCCATTGATTGAGTCAAAACTGGCCAAAGCAATCATTGCCAAGGATAAGAAAGGTCCCTCCTCGAAATCAAAAGAAAAAATCGTTTGGTTCGAGAAGAAGTCTCTTCCATCCACCCCAAAGAAGAAGAAGAGAGATTCAAGCCCCCCCTCCTCCTCCTCCCAAAAGTGATCCCCTATCACAAAATAAAAAGTTTATTTCTGTGGTAGAGTGATAAGAGCTATATAGGTTGTATTTGTTGTAGTTTGTTTTAGAAATTAGTATTTAATAATAAAGATTTGGTTAAATTAGTTAAACCATTTACATGGTTCAAAACGAGGGTAAAGTAAAATTTACAATCCTTTGGATTCATACGTACACTGATTTTAAAATAATACGATAAATTTTATTTTTGAATTTTTTTTCCCTTTGTAAAATCAAGTATTTTCATTTTAATAGAAATTATTACGAAATATTTGGGGATTTATGGCTAAATTCTAGCTTATAATCTTTAAAATAAAGTAATGTTACTGTGAGACCTGATCGACTTGAATTGGGATTAAGTTAAAAGATCAGAAGACTGATTTTATTACAAAATAAAGAATCCTTATATAAGGAAATATAAGAAGCGTCTATGGTGCGTTGCACTGTAGACCAATAGGGTTTAATTATACAGAGACCCAATAGAGATAAAGGTATCGGTGCCGGACGTATTCGTGTCCCGGCCCCGATATGAACGTGATTCCGACGTTCTAGAGTCACATGCCCCCCCATCACCAGGCAATCGTCCCTTGATTGCTGTCGTAGACTCTTTGGAGTAAAAGGGTTTGAGCTGTGACACGTGAGCTTGCCAACTTCGATCGTTATTATCACAAATTGTGTATGAATTTTTTCCGTCTCTTTCCAAAATAGAAAAGGGGCCCAAATAAAGATTATCAAATTTTCTGTTTCTTATTCCCGTGGTATGCATAACTTTGTCACCGATTTTAAATGTCGTTATCTGCCGATTTT